>BGPT01000089.1:24490-104764 GCA_003297045.1 Symbiodinium sp. clade C Y103
GTTTCTAAGAGATGCCCACTTATCTCTCCCGTTCATTTCATAAATAAATGTGTGTGTGTGTGTGTCTACTATATTCATTTGTATTCAAAATTATTCAAATACCCTCTGGTATATTAACAGTTCGACCCTGAGAATAGCTATTGTTAGAGGAAACTCATCTTCCAATCCCGATGAATGCCAGGGTCGAACTGTGAATTTACCAGAGGGTATTTGGGCGGCGTTGTTCACCATTCTCGACCATGGCTCACTGAGGTATTTGAAGAGACATGACACCGAAGGCGGAGATCCGATGACTGGCTGATCATCAAACTGGAGCAGTTTCCATTACCACGTTTGAGTAGAGAATGATCTCCGTTTTCAGAATGCTTCGTTTTGGTTGGATCCAGCCATTTTCTCATGCCATCTCATGACTCTCACCCTTTTTGGGGGTTTCCTAAAATATGGGTACCTCCAAATCGTCCATGTTTTTTTTTGGGATGTTGCAGAAAACCATCCAGCTAGAGAGGTACCCCCATTTTTTGGTGAGCGTTAAGCTGGTTTGTAGATGAAATTGCAACAAAAGTCACAGTCCCAGCATTCATGGCCGTGCCGTGTTTGGGTCTTTTGCTTAATGTCTGGTGGCTTCCTAACGTTATTAGATGTAGAAAGTGAAAGATTGAATAGTCTTGGAACATTGAGAATCTGACCAGCGTGTCATAAATGGCTTTCACAAAAAATATAATCAGTTTATCAAATAGAAGTTCATCTTGTTCGTCAAGTTAACTTCATACTACAATTAAAGAACACACTGATTGCAAATCATACAAACAATCTCAAGCAACTGTACAAAACTTGAGATTTGCGATCGTCTGCATCGTATTTGATCGTATTTGCAGTTTCCGCAGCTAAGAACCTGCCAAAAAAATGCACAAGATGTGGGGCCCGAGCAAATTTTGCAACATTGGGTTGCGATTTTGCACGATTACGCAATGTCAAGACCATTACACATCAAAACGTAGACTTTTCCTTGGTTTGGCCAATTTCTTCACTGTCTAGTCAGTTTTTCATAAAGATGTGCCTTTCAGTTTTCGAATTAGACACACATACTGCGACCCGCAACCGGTGAATATATCCATGTTTTGTGCCAAATTCCAAGCCCAAGAGCGTACCTGATCATTGCCTGATCATTGACCTTCATCTTGAGCAGTGGCGGATCCAATGGGACTACTGCATACCGTGACCAGGGAATGTGGCTCCCGTGGCTCGGAATGTGGCTCCCAGTCACTTCACCACAGAAGAGATTGATGCAGGACCCCAAATAATGGACCCCAGTGAAGAAGCTTCCTGTTTTTGTTGGCGTATGTGCTTCCATACTTGAGAAATTCTCAAGTCACAAGGGAAAATGTCTTAGAATAGACACTAAAAATTGAATTACAATGTTTGGGCTAAAACATGGACCTACTTCTAGATCGAAATATCACCATTTGGGTTGGCTAAAGTTCTACCATTTCAAACACCTTTGTCTTTGGAATTCCTCGCCAGGTTTGGACATTCGCATCCTGTCCCCCGAGGAGGTCGAAGCATATGGGGATCAAGTTGCGTACCGTCTTTTGGAGGGATGAACATCCATAAATCCAAGCATATCCCAGTTAAGTGTGAACAGAAATGGTACAAGGTTTTGGCTCATACTAGTGCTTTTTTTTGTTTCCGTCATTTTTTCCCTAAAATGGGATAATAGATAGATCCCATTCCAGTTTTTATAAATGTGTAGTTGGTCTTGCATCTGCCATGATGAATGTTTTTATTGTATCTATCTCCATGAAGGGATGAATTTGGTGATATGGGCCATGGGTAGATAATTCAATGTATATAACTATTTTTCAACACCAGACAGGCAAACATACCATCTGCAAACATACCATCTGGTGTGGGTTTCACGACATCCATTCTGGCACGTTCACCCCGGGTGTCATTAAAAAACCGGGACTAAACCACTTTATCTGTGCAGTTGGGATTATTATATCACTGGATTGGTTAATGGGAACATTTACAGGAAACCATGGATTTTCCCAACAAATATAGAGGTTTCCTGTAATTTTTCCTTTAAACCAATCCAGTGATTATATAATAATGATGATTGGTCATAACCATGCCGATATAACCCTTATATGCTGGGATGTAACTGCTATTGCCATGGTGATATATCCACACAGTTCATTGGAACTGCACTCTCAACCAGAGTCGAGTATCAAAGGGTAGCTGGAGAGATCATAATTACACAAACCAGACAAACCCAAACTACCGTCGAAGCGTTTGTCATGAATATCAACACAAACTTCAATAACTTGCAAGAGTAGGAATGATTTGAGTGGTTGGTAATCGTAGTTGCGCTAGAAAAAAAATATAGATAGATATTGATCACAAAATCAAACGTTTGGTATTTGCCAGGCAGGATTTTTGAGTGTATAGTCAGACACTGACATATGGGTTTGTTTGAACATGGGGTACTTCCAAATTTGGTGGCCAATCATTAGTTTTCCTACCTACTGTAATTGAATTCAATGGCCATTGGGGGGTTTAATCCTCCAGTTTCAAACACATATGTTTCTTGTTTTTCTTGGAGCAAAATACCCAGGTCAATTGATCCAACTCCATTTGATAAGGCCTACCGCAATGTACCCTACTTAGCCGGGCTAGTGGGTTGTAACCCACTACATACCCGGTTGTAACCCACTACGTACTCGGTTGTAAGGATTTGCTAACCACTTAACTACCTGCATGGCCTTAGTACAATCATGGCAGTAGTGAGCAAATTTGACTTTATCTTCCAGTGGTCATAATGACACCCAAAACGTAGACTACGTAATCATGCTTCTTTCTGGGTGGTGTATGCAAGACTCAACAATCAACCATCACATATTTTATCATTTGGTTTCTTTATTGTCAGACGGCCATGGGTTTATTTGGGGATAGGTCAGAACCTATTATTGCCATATTTGTGGGCATTAGCATCCATTAACCATCTCTTTTAGGGTACCCAGGGTACCAGAGTTTTGACTCATTTCCATTTGGAGTTACCTCATTGCACAATTTGGCCCTGCATTTGATGATTTGGCCTTTGAAAAGGCCATGAAGTTCACACTGGAGCGGGCCAGACACTTGTCAGAAGGGTCGAAGGGTTAAGGAGTTGGCAAACCATGGTGTTTCGCAGTTGAAGATGAAGCTTCCATCCTATGTGGAATGTCCCAGTTGACTCCTGGGCTCAATACAACTTTGGGCATCCGGCTGAACCAGCTATTTTGATCTCAGGCATCAATTGTTGAGAATGGGTTGAACTCTCTAAGGAGGTCGCATGATTTTCTATCCCCCGGCAATCAAAGAGAACAAGCGGAAATAGGACGAGTCTCACATAATGGATTTTTACTTGCTGAGAGCCAAAGGGTGTATTCATGAATGTTGGTAAAACAATCGCACACCACCCATATTTGGATGGTTTGTAGCACCCATTTACGGTCAAATGGGGGATGGTTTACAGTTTACTTATTGCTTTACTAACATTCACAAATTTGTACAAGAACTGAAACTTCCAAATTTGGGCAGTGGATGGGTGCACTTGCTGGGCTGTCATGGCTTTTCGTCAACACATTCTTTGGATTTCTGCTGCATCATCGCTGCGGAGACCCCATGGCTGACTTACCTGAGACCTGAGGCCACCTGGACCAACTGGATTCATCTATTGAAATATCTATTGAAATATATTGAAATATCTATGTGTTCATCATAGCTTGCCCCAAGTTTGCCCTTTCGATCAACGAGCAAGGGGTGTTTACATATTGCCATCTCTGAGGGTTGGCGATCCCAATCTCATGAGCTGCTTAGAACCCTAAGTATCGAGGGAGTTGTTCGTGTTGTCTTTTTCTGGAATGTGTCTGATAATTGCGATGCCCATGAAATGGCAGTTTTCTCAGGGAAAATGATGGCTGACTAGTTGACTATCAAAGTTTTGGGTACTCTATTCATACACAAACTGACTGGATTGGCGGTTTCAACTGTGTTTAAACCTTAGCACCAAGTACAATCACTAGTTTGCATGATTCTCCCCAACTCACTGCAAGTATATATATATATCAATATACATAGTACCCCGAAAAAGATAAGAGAATTAAAACATTAATCTTCACTGAGAAAAACGGGGATTCACTTTTCTTTTTGGGGATGACTATGTATATATATATATATACATTGTTTTGGGACAGCCGTTGCAAACCGTGGTTTCACTTCAGATGCCCTGAGACATACAGCCGTTGCAAATCATTCAGGAAAGGGCCTGGATACCATCACGGTCACTGGCAACGTCCTCCGTTTCTTGACAAGCTGGTTGAGAGAGCTGGGTCCGTAAGGATTTTCTTTGATGGCATTGGATGGCTACTGGGTGTGGATCACCCCATTGAATAAATGATAAATATATGATATAAAATGATGTAGACACAGACATGGTTAAAAACCATTTAATTAATTCACCCATTTTTAGTTCATCCATCACTTACTTACTGAATGATATAAATGGTGGATAATTATCATTCGCCAATTTACGGATAAGATAATCCACGAAGAAAGGGGAGGAAGCCGATACCACTGCTTGGATGTGCAGGACCCAAATTCTCTTGCAGCTTCATAGATATTCAATGTCAAAAACTTGGTGCGAGCGCCTCTAAGAGGCCATGCGTTTCAGCACATTCATTTATTTCGATTGATTCAGGTTTTTTGGTTTCGCCACA
Organism: Symbiodinium sp. clade C Y103; assembly: GCA_003297045.1. Lineage (NCBI taxonomy): Eukaryota > Dinophyceae > Suessiales > Symbiodiniaceae > Cladocopium > Cladocopium sp. clade C. The sequence continues at coordinate 29,248 of BGPT01000089.1, forward strand.
GCGAGAGCGATTTTTTGGACATAAATATATGTGGTGACAAAACACGTGGAAGGGTAGTGAAAAATGAGGGTTATGTCTTATGTAGTGATTTTAATGGCGTGCGTGGGATGAACTGGATCAGGCACACTTTCATTTTGCGGCACCAAAGTTTTGGTCAACGTTTTTTGCGGCAAAGATCTCCAAGAGCTTTGTACGTGTCACCCTGACAATTTCGTCGCCAGACAAAAGCCCAGACACATTTCATTATGTCTGTTTCATTAAGCCATCCATTCTTGAGCATCACATCAATGAGCAAGTCACAATGACCACTATCACCCACCCCACCCCACCTTGTGCCAAAAGTAAAAAAATCTAAAACGCATGGCCTCTTTAGAGGCGCTCCCACCAAAAACTTGAACATCCTTGCTAACATAGCTATGGAAAATCACCATTTTTAATGGGAAAATCCACTAGAAATGGCCGTTTTCAATAGCAAACTGTTAGTTCACCAGAGGGTATTTTTTTTTTCTGCTGAATTTGGATGTTACATTGGGTGTTTCGTGGGAGGTGCTGCTCCACTTGCATGCCGTACAAATGCCCCAAAATCTCATGCTTCGCCAATGTCTTTCCTATTCAGATTGGCTGGTTTGGAGAAGATGCCTTTTTTGCACAGGCCCACATGGGGATTTCCTAAAAATGGTGATACCCCAAAGTTTGGATGGTTTGGAATGGACAATCCGATTGAAATGGATGATTTGGGGGGTACTGGTACCCCTTTTTTAGGAAACCTCCACATGTTTATGTTTGTGTTTCCACCCCTTGCTTTTGTTGTTTGAATCAAGTGAGGAAAAAATGTCAAGTTTGGCTAAGATTTTAACCAGATTAGTACCACAACTGGCGGTACCCCCCCCCACTTTTTGGCCTGTTTGCTGATTGATCCCTAAGATGTTGGTAGGTGATGGATAAAGTCATGGAGAATATCTGGCCGAGTCGGTGGATGTGATTTTCAGAGGGTTTCGTTTTGGTACCCTCTGGTAGTCAGTCGCATGGACGGGAAATCCCGAGTGTTCAATACGTTAAACATAAAATCCATTGACGTTGTATGAATTGTCCTCGTAAGAGTTGAAGTTTGAAGTTATGGTTTCTAAACTTGCCATCTTATGAGATAATTAATGTGGGTAAAACAATAATAAACCATCCCCCAAATCACCATAAATAGGTGGTATAAACCATTCCAAAATGGGTGGTTTATTGTTGTTTTACCCACATTACTGGATTTCAATTTGCTAATGAATGCACGGAATTGCGTTGCCATGGGGTATCTTGTTGGACCCGTACACAATTCGCCAAAGGCCGCGAATATGGCGAATATGACTTTATGGCACTTGAGCCATTAAACTGAATTGCCCCTTTTGATGGGTTAACATAGGGACTGATACCAAGTGCTTTATTGGGGATTGCTATAACCCATACTAGGGATAGTAGTTAACTATCATGAGATGGGATAGGGTTATTTGTCAGGGCTCCCTTGGGTGCACTCAAACTCGTGCCCAAGTCTGAGTTACCATTTGGTCAAAGTCATTTTCCTACATCCTCAGGTGACTACTTGACGGACTTATTCCCCATCTTAGAACTTGGCACCAGTGCAAAGATGTCGCTTGGCTTGGTCGGAATCAAGGAACCAATGGGAAGCACTGAGGCAAATCATCATGCGCAAAGTGAAGTTCACGGGACATGTTGGGATATATATATATATATTCATAGTAGGAGGGATCACCGAGAAAATGGTTAATCGTTCAAAACCCTATTAGTAATCAACTATGGCAAGGGAAGGTCGTTGATCTAGAAAGCATTTTCCCATTCCAGCTGGTGCTTGTCCATCGAGATCTTGAATTATTGGAGGGTTTTTCAACTTTTCTCTGCAGCACGTTTCTATATAACCGTTGTTCTTCATAGTGATATTTGCCTCTTTATTTAATATCCAAATTTTGGATCTTTATTATTCAACATACCAATTTGAGCAACCAACCCTGCGTCGTCATGGGTCACAAGAATCACCAAGAAAGCAGGTAGGTTTGTCTGAAAATAATGTTCTGGGTAGGATCAGAGTCTAAAATACTCGAAATACAGGATTCTTGTATATCCGTATAGTCTTGCTTAGAAAATATTTGCGGAATTTAAGGCTTTGAATTTGCTGGATAGGATTAACTTTTAAGGATAAACGTTCTTGTACTTGTAGCTTATACTTGCATACTGAGGTATTAAATATATATACATATTATATATATATATATTCATATTGAGTTATAATATATGTATATAGTCTTACATATTGAGTTATAATGTATATAATATATATATATATATGCTTAACAACTAATTCTAGCACAATAAGAAGGAGGAGTTTGATTCGGAAACGGTTGATTCACAGTCTTTCTCATGTTCAATCCAAGTGATGTCATCCACTTTGATGGGAAGTTTTCTAGCCACAAAACCAGTCATCACTAAGCATCATGATATGGGTATATCCATTGAATATATATATATATATACACCCATTATCATTACATTTTAATTACATGCCCAGTATGTACTAGTATATGCATATATAATCATATATATATATATATACAATTATATGTTATGTAATGATATCTACGTATATGATTATGATTGATTATATACACAATCACAGATACAACTTGGTATATATATATGTACACATAATGAACTTTGCACCCAGCCATTCTTATGAGAGGCTCTCCGTGGTTCCTTTGTTAGCGGGCGGCGGCATGTTTGAAACGGGCGCAGGTGGGGGTAGACTGAGTGGGAAGTGTGCTTGACTGGTGTCAGTTCCTTGGAATTGAACTCTTGTTGTTGGTCAATTTGCTCTTTACGCTAGCAATCAAGTCAACAGAGGATGATCTTGTCAACATTTGTACACCCCCTGAGACCTCTGATATGTGCCATCTATAGGTTGCATGGTTATCTTTTGGCGAATCACGTTATCACATTTGTGAAACTAATTGGGGGTTCATTAATCCTGACTTCATAAGACTCTCCTTAGAAACTCCCCACGCGTCTTTCTCAAGAGAGTCTGTGAGACGATGATTGAACTGATCCACTGGAACTTGAAGAGTCCACTGAAGAACAGCAACAGCAGTGGCGTTAACATTTGGATTTTGAACATCACCTTCACCTCTGGTCATCCCCGCTAGGGCCCCCGGTCAGGCGGTTCTGCGCCCAAACATGTGCAGCAATTCATGCAGGAAGGTCACCTTAGAGTCTTGGTGTCAATGTGGTAATCTACTCCCCAGGAACTGGTTCAGGGTACAGCAATTTGATATACTCAAGGTATATAGTTTATATATATATATAGATATATATTAACTTATATTTAATTTTGATATGATACATACATATATATATATAAGATCATAGATACTAGCCTCCCAACATCATTCAAATTCGATCTATTGATTTGATGTCTATAACATAAATACATTATACTGTATACATGTTAGTCATGTTAGATGTAAGTACAAAGCTATTCGCTGGGAAGTGCTTTTAGGACCTCAGTGGCCATCCTAAGTCTCAGGCGGTGAAACCACGGTCTTGTCCTGGATCTATATGTTTTGGGATGCCCAATTGGGGGCATATCATATTGGATGGGATTAAGTGAAACCCACATCTCTGAGGGTAAGCTGATCTGGATCCATGTGTGGAAGAATATTGAAGCTCTAACGAATACCAATAGTATCCACATATCTCTGCATTTGTACAGATATCATGTATCTCACTCAAAAAAAAAGTCAGCCAGTTATAACTGGTTTCAGGGATGCAACTGTAAGGCCTTTCAAATTTTGGGCCTATGACGCGCTCCCATGGCTGTTCCAATGCCCATGAGGATGGGACTCCTTGGGTGAATTCATGGCGATGACCGTTTCACTGGAGGACCCTGAGCTGGGCGAAATCCGTTGTCATGGGGATTCGTGGACAAGAATGGCTCTCAATTTCTAACTTGCGATATGATATAATCCACAAGAGTTGCTACTGCGTAAATTGTGATTGAATCAAAGCAACGATGGCTATATACATACATACATATATATATATTTATAGCACTGAATTGAGATTTTATCATATGTAGTCAACTAAAAAAATGGAGTATAAACCACTTTATGGTGATACAATGGGATATGCAGGAACAACCTTTACCAAAGGATTCAACCACCCCCCACAGGGCACTCCATGATAACCTACCAATATCACAGAAATATACAGAAATGTATTTACGTATAAGCGACCAATCGTGGATATGAGACATAGTAGCATTTCCAGAGGTTACACCCCTATTTGGGTTTGTGGACAGGGCTTATTAACCACCAACAACCACCTTTATTTCGGAGCAAATCGACCATCTCTGATTAGCGGCCCCACTATTTCTGCTCAAAAGAAATCATGTTTCTGGGCTAGATAGATATGATTACATCACCATGTTTTGTTTGTTTTCTCCAAGTTCCACCATACACAAATAAGTTTCTGTGGTTGCCGATTATATATTTGCCCTCTGGTAATTTCACATAACTATGGAAAATTATCATCTTCAATTGGTAAATCATCGAACTATATAAATTGGCCATCTATGGCATAGCTATCTCAAGCTACCAGAGGGTCTATAATCATCCTGGCGTAGATAGAATAGGGACATTAAACAAAAAAACTAAGAAAACACACAAACATGGGAACAATTTGGAACATCCCATCTTCTATCTACTTCGGAATGATCATACACACATGTTTTTTTTTACATTCACTGGGATAGTATCATCAAGAGCTTCCTGCAAGAGCCGTCCATCCAACAGCATGTGAATAGATGACAACTTCTGTGAAACGTGGACAATTTCTATGAGTTCGATGACAAGTTCTGAGACATTTCATTAAGCTCTTGACTGGACTTTACCCATACATATATTATATATATGTATGTATACATGTATATATATATATACATATCCCTATGTTTGTTGATTGAAACCTTCATTCTTCTTGCTCCACCCGAAAACCTTGATCGACCGACTTCACCAGGACGTTGCCTTGAAGACCAACAACCCCGATGCAAAGGTTATGGCCGATACTCTCTCCACCGCTGTAGGCGGACCCAGGGCCGGATTCGCAAAATCTGAGGATATCATTGCACTGAGTCAACTGGCTGGATAGATCAACTTTGACAATGTTTGATATGTGTTTGGTGAATATTTGTTTGGTGGGTATTCAGGAATGTGAAGGAGCTAAAGGTTTGTTGTGGGTTATGTGTTTTGCCGGGTATCTTAGTATAATAATATCTAGCCATGACCTGGGGATTACGAACGCAAAAATAGATATTCCATGATGTTCCCTCCAGTCATCAAACTTGGCTGGCTGGAAAATCACCCATCTATAGATAATTTTCCCATATTTTCCCCATGAAACCTCCATAAATTCGGGGATTTCCCAGCTGACCACGTTTGATGACACCGGAGACCTTGACGGGCGACCTGACAAACTCCAACTCATTTGGGGAGGTCCAAGTTATCATCCAAATCAGTTTGGAAACGATGGGTGAAAAAATGGGACCCCAACTTTGAAAAAGACACAAATGAAGAAATGAGTCTTGAGGCGATATTTTATTGTAGGAGTCAGATGATTTGATAGGTTTAACAGAATGCAGAAGTTCAATGCCAAGAATGCAGACATAGCTATTTCGTTGGCCGAAGAACGGTGAGCTCCGTCCCTTTGGTTATCGAAAGCCAGGGTTTGAGCAAGTCTCAATAACATTTCATCTGACCAACAGGAGAACACCTGGCTTGCAACCATGGTTGACATGGCCAATTTTGGATGATTTTCCCAGCTAGAAACCTTCATTTAGTTCGGGGATTTTCAATGGCTATATTAGTCATAACCAGAGGGTATCATGTCATGTATTCCTCTTGTCTATGGCCCTAGAGCTCGACATAGGTGAACACAAGTTCTGACACCAGCATTCAGAGAAAACAGGGTTTTTAACAGACTTTCAGTTGTATTGGCAGTCTAGTTCCCCAGTTTTTTTTGTGGTTTTGGACCTCATATCTTTTCAGGTTTCAATAGATGCTTAAGGTAGAGCCAACAACATATTATGTTTTTTTGTTGATTGTTTTGTCCTTTTTGAATGTTGATTACCATTTGGTAATTCAACAGTTCGCTATGGAACATCAACATGTTTAATCAGTACAGATTACAATATTTCATCATAAATCTCCAATCATCTTTAGATATCTTTAAATCATATTTGAAGCATCAAAAATCATCATAAGTCACATTAAGTCACCATTATGTGAATGAAGGAACGGTAACTCATCATAAATCATCGATTTCTATGGCGCATGGCTTCCGCTTGCCCGGTTGCCGGCCAGGTCAACTGTTGGATGGGGGCAAATCGCCTCAACGCAAGGCAGGGCTGTGTGGATCTACTTTGATGGCCATGGTTAACTTGGTGAACTGGTGAGTTTTTGTCGAAAAAACCCATGATGTCTCCAATTTCACTGGGTTTGCCAAGCAGTTGAGGAACTCTGTTGCCCATCTATTGTTTTCAAAAAAACATGGGATAATATGGGGAAACTATGCGACAAAGAATTCGGATATGGGATGAACCAAATCCCAGATGCTCCATGTATGGAATAGTTGCCGACATTTACCCTAAGAATCACCATCAATAGTACTGGAAAATCACCATTGATAGGAAAATCTGAAAAATCCGTATCGCACAAGGGAATCATTAATTAGCTTTAAACAATGTATGTAATTGTATATATATACATATATATATATATGTATATATATATATCTGGGTAAATTATAACGACCTCACTGTGACCTCACTGGAATATATGGTTAGTATAGGGAATCATCCCCAAATGGCCTTAATTCAAATTATTATAATTTACCCAGATATATAATATATGTATATCAGATGTGTCCGGAACCGATGTAGAAGCAAGTGCCAACAAGATCCAACAGGCACCAATTCTAAAATCGTACCGGTTGTTGATGGACAGGCCACACTGCATCACTTGAGAAGAAATTGATTCCCCCCTCAAAATTGACCCATGCAACGCTGATACCCAACGAGCCCAGGTGGGTGAACAGCCCTGCACCCATTGTATTTGTATAATCGGAATGTCTGAAAATGGGGGCACCAAGTAATATCAAATGGAGGTTTCCTGAGTACCCCCAAATCATCCAAGTCATTAGACCAAACTATAGTATTGAAAGCCATGGTGATTTGAGGATCCCCCATGACTGGGGAAAACCCTAAATAGGCATTTTTAGGGGGAAAATGGCGATCAGCCTTTGTTTGGATTTGGGTGTACCCTATTTCAGACAAATTCGCATAGTTTTTTTCAAGGTGGATTGAACCCTTTGAATGTGGATGCTATGATGCGGAACCCCTTCAACTTACCACCCGGTAACTTAGATTTGAAATCTTCATGTTCTGGGCATATTGTTTTTGTTTTATCTTTGTCGAACCTATATTATACAATCCACATAGGTGCACCCTCCAGCAAATTAGCATAGAGATGAAAAGTCCAGCATGTGTAGATCATTTCCCATGAAAACCAGGGAAACCATGTTTTTTTTTCCATATTTGTTCCATACCTATGTCAATTTACTGGAGGGCAACTAGGCTCGTCACTGGTACAAGACTGGGCTCAAAGCCCCTCGCAGGTCATGCAGCTGGACAACCGCGGCAGCCACTTCTACCTGGCCCTCTTTTGGGCAGAGGTGCGCTGCATGCATTTTTGACCAGGAATGTATACATACACATATATACATCTACAATCATATGCATTCATATCATGGGATATTGTAAATGGGAGTATGCATATGTACCTATACACATGATTACGTATATATAATCAATATTTATATAATATATTATATATATATATTATATATATATATATTATATATATATATTATATATGATATATGTATATAACTATATATATATATATAAGAATTATATATATACATAACTATATATATATATATTTAAGAATTATATACAACTATATATATATAAGAATTACATATATATATATATAAATAGCTACATGTTGCATTTCTTCAAGCACCTGTGTATATGTACATGATACAGACACTGACACTGAGATTCGTAGACCTAGGCCTTGGTAACCACTGCAGAGCTCCATGTTCGACTGCAGAGCCACCACTTGGTTGAATAGAGGGATCAGCCCCATTCACCAGTCCGTTGGGATATAGTATGATATACATTGATACAAATCAATATATTTTGGGTTTGTCATGGGAAAACCAACCATTTTTTGACGTTTCAATAGATTGGTTTAAAGGAACATCTTCACCGGAAACTGTAGTATTTCTACCATCCAATTGGCTGGGGGTTCCGGAACGTTTTTCCTTACAGAAACCCATCCAAAGAGGTAAAATGATGATAAATGGTATGGTGAGCACTGGCCCCTGAGTTTTTTCCCCCAGAGACATTGATCAGAAAACCAGTGTCTCAGAGAAGAACACGGTTCTTGGTAAGATGTTGAAACCAGAAGATACTCATCGGCAATCAAATACTGCAACCCATGTCTTGCAGGAACATCCTGCATAAACGACTTCAAAGGGGAGATATTTCATTGCCAGATGAAATTACGAGAAGGTACCCTCCGGTAGGCAAAAATGGCCAGGTGGGAAATTCCCTATTATCAATGGACTTTTAATGGAAATAAACACATCTATAAATTGGAAATTGTTCATTGCCACCAGAGGGTACATGAAAATACAGACCAATTCTTTGAGGCGTGGAATCTTGTGGCATTGATAACCTTTCTGCCCAGCTCAAACAGAACTTGGTGGATCATACTTGTTGTTAATGGGGTACCCTCTGGTAATTTCACAAAATTTAACATTTTGCGGTTGAAAATGCAGCATCACTACCTGGCCCATGTTGTTCGGTGATTGACCGTTTTGACACATCGTGATTTTCCAGTTCTCAAACTGTTCAAGTATCAGGTTGGGTAAGTGGGGGTTTCCTAAAATAGGGGTACCCCCAAATAGATGGTTTATAATGGAAAATCCGATCTAGAAATGGATGATAACTGGGGGTACCCCTATTTATTGAAACCTCCAAGTAGGTCTAGCCCACGGGATTCAACTGGCCAAAAAGGCCCGCGGTGGATGATCCCACAGGTCCCGACTTGGTCAGGCCCTGGCCAAGCAAACCACCTCAGCCATGTTGCAGGCTGGGATGCAGCGTGGTGTAAACGTAGCTCATCATGAGAACATATCCCATGGTTGATCATAGTTTTCCATAGTTTTCCTCCTAAAATATATTAACATGGCAATTTACGTGTTTTTGTGAAGCCGCATATTTTTTTCGATGATATAAACCCACAAAACGGTAGAACCCAGGCAAACAAGTACTTCCTCTTCTAAATTCTGAAGGATGATTACAATTATTGTGTTTGTTTTTCCTAATGTACAAAGTGGCTGTTTTCTCAAATAGAATGATGTTGTTGCTAAGTCCTTTCTTCGAGTCCATCCTACACCCAGTTCAATTTCATAGGTTCCCAACAAGTGGAAGCCAACAGAGGTACCGCACCTGAAAACAAAGACAATTCAGCGGACTCGCCTCTACCGCCTCTACCCCATATATAGATGGTTTTCCTATGTTTTCCTTTCCACATTTCACATGTGTATTTTCCACAAAGGATTCAGGTCGTTTCGAGTAGAGTATAAAAGTAAATGAAAAGGTTTCCAGAAGCAAACAACCATTTTTTGGGGGTGGAAATTCGCTTAAAATCTCCCAATCCTCTTGAATCCAATTTGTTGGGTGAATTACATCCGCAAAAGTTGCATACAAGCTGGACCCCCTAAGTCATGAGTTGGTTTTTAACCCCCATTAACTATATATAGGTATGTTTCCCATAAATCATAGTTAATCTATGTTGTCACCTAGTTGCAGTCATGGCCCTTTACCAGGTATAAGTCAGTGAAATAACCCCATTTATGGTTCATGATCACCCCATTTATAACGATAAAAAACTGGTAATTTTGGCTTTAACTGTGAATTCACCTATGTTTTCACCTAGTTCAAGAGGATGCCAAAAAGGGGATGTTTTGCTCCCAAAAAAAAAACTAGCTCCACCCGCGACGCGACCGTGAGCAGGAGCGCTTCAAGCCCATCGCAACGCAGCTGCGGAGCTCCGAAGCAAAGATCTTGGGAAGCTCCGATGCACTAAGCGGACCAAAGGGGATGGTCATCACTTTGGTTATGGTTAATTGTGGTTAATTTGTTGTTAGTCATGGGTTGATTATGGTTCGTTATATGGTTGATTATGGTTGCTTATTGACTATGGTTCATAAGTGTGGTCAATTGCGGATTAGTAATCCTGTCATAGTTTTTTATGATTAGTTTAGCCATTTTATGTGATAGGGGTTGCATGGGAAGGACAAATTGATAGGAATTGATAGGAAAATTAATATACTGATTATACGAATGGTATTAGGAATGTGGTAGTAGGGGTTAATTTGTTTCAATTCATAGGGTCAATTTACCTCTTGTAATCCCAAGAATGCTATTGGGATGACAAAAAAAGACCAGGGTCCTGTATCATAGATGTCCTTTTCCCACTGGTTGCTCGATTAATAAAGTTAAGAAAGGCTTCCCCACAGTCAACAACCAATAAGTAGATAGTATTAGAGAACAATACAGACTATGCCAGTCATCGGCCCCTCTATTTTTCTTAAAAGGACAATATTGTCCTATGCTACCGTGCCACCGACCCGTGTGCCAAAGGAGAGTTGATTGCTGCTGAGGGCAAGCAGCAGGCGTGGTGACAGGTGGACAACTGGACATGTATAGTTTAGTACTTTACCCTAGGATAAATGTCTACGTAGATGTACAAAACCTACGGTTTCCCAACAAAAATCATCTAGAAATGGTTGATTTTCCACATTTACGTCACTTTACTTCCGGGTAAGATCTTGAATATGTTCCTTGTTGAATGGGGGATACACAGATGGATACATACATGGAATCATGATGGGATTCATATTGATTCATATGACATGCATATGTTTGTGTGGATATACATATACAGATACATTACAGTATATATATATACACACTTTAACCAGCTGAAGATAACCAGCTGAATATTTTTTTGCAGGGTATCTACCAAGGTTCGCCATGATTGTACACGTGAAAACGCACCTTTTTTGGAGGGCATCCGTGTTTGAATTCGACAGTCAAAGCCATTGTTTCAAATTGTTTACGAGTATGTAAATGTGACATGCATCTGAATTGTGACATAGGTATGCAGATGTAAACTGTATAGTTCCACAAAAATGGATCTGTCATACCAAAAAGGACAACAACTCTGTGTACGTCTCAATATTGGGTACTCCAAACCTTATCATCTATTGTCATGTTTCCCTCTGATGGCCATTTTGGGATATCCCCCGATGTTGATCATTTTTGAGCAAACCTGCCGTCTCAGGACATTGGTGTCTTGTTTGCAACACCCTTGGGATGGTAGGGTGGTATGGCTTTGTCTGAAAATAGTGAAACACATACCCCAGTTGTAGTCATGTTTACTTGGGAAAATGATGATAATCCATTGGTTTTGGAGGGGATTCACCTAAATTTTCAGACAAGCCTGGATCCAAGATTACCAATGAACTGGGCATTTCCCATGGGAACGGACGCGTCAGATTTGCCACTTTGACAGACTGTATGGGAGGAAGCTGCCTCTGGGTGCACTGAAAATTTGGATGAAGAGGTCATTATTTGGAATTAGTGGTTGGTTTCAAAGTCTTTCGGGCGTGTCTTTGGTTGACATCCCATCTAGGATGGTGATCCGAATTGACGAATATTTCTTTTGGGTCAAGACGACGAATCAAAATTGTCTGATCTATGCCACCTGCCAGTGACTTGTTTTCTTTTGCGGTTCACTCTGTTTGATGCACTGAACCCCAGAGTGATACCCAATATACCGATATTGCGGTCACTCATGACCTACCCTACCTTCTGATAATTTAACATAGGTATAAACACCATAGTAATTGAATAGGTAAATCATCTATAAGTGGGCTATGTTCCATAGTCATGTCAAATTGTCACAAGGGGATATGATATAGTTTCATCATATCTAAACTCGTAGCAAACCAGAAGATGAGCCATATATGCATTGACATCCCTAGTTTTGTTGCTTACATCATCATTCCCAGATTGTAGTCTCACCTCTGTTGCTCAACAATTCGGCGGTTTGTTGGTTCTTGCTTACTAAGTTCAACAACAATCCGTAGTTGTTGTGATATGACGGTCTGTCTGAAAATGGGGTAGACCCCCCAAAATGATAATGACCATTGAATGGGACATGTGGTGGTTAACCAATGGTTTTGGGATGTTTTGGGATACCTCATTTTCAGACAAAGCCATCTCCTTTTAGTTGTGAAATATCCACAAGTGCAGATTGTCACTGCTTCGACCAAACTTGATGAGATATATCATCTAAGGATATCTAAGGCATGATGGAAAAAGGTTTCCCTGTCCCCTGGTCGACCAGCTGGATGGGTAGTTTATCCTTTCATCTATAAATAGGAATTAATGAACTCACCAGCTAAGATTTTTTGTTCTTGCAGGGTATCTAAGATTGGCTGGTTGTAATATTAGACACCAGGAGATCATGGTAGATGTAGGGGAATGACACCAAATATTTGCGACCATGGACAGGGGGGTGTTGAAAGTTTAGAGATTGTTGAAGTGAATGGATTACTCAAGACATCTCAAGACCTTGCACAATCAGTGCTCCTTCGCTCTGAGGCGGCTACTACTTCCCAGATCCTTTCCTGACATCGCAGGTGCAGATGTTTTTCCGAATGGTTTGTAGTTCTGAAGTCGTAAATATACTTGACGGTTTGCCACAGCTTGCGGATCCAATTATAAATAGAAACTGAAGAACTGAAGTGGGAATTTCAGGCAAATCAAATTGGGGACATCCATGAAGTTGATGGGTTCTTTTTTTCAGCCCCTTGGCAGTTACAGGTTGCGGTTCCTGAAACGTCCTGAAGCCAAACAACTTGTGTTGTTGATTTCTTCTCCATATGCTCTGTGGGACGCAATGATTGCTAAAGAAAACATATTATATACGTACTAGATTATTATTATTATTATCATTATTTCTATATACATATAATATGATATAATAATATAATATAATACAATATAATATATATATATATGTACAGCCGGAATTCAATCCAACCCACGCAAATTCCGTAAGTTTCCCTGCTAGGAAACCTGTGCTTGTTGGCGGACTCACTGAATCTATGGACTGGTTATTGTGTCCCACGACCACTACTTACTCCTATTTAATTACCATCTTCTATCATCTTTTCTCACATACCAATTCTGTAAACTGAATAGACAATTTAAAAGTACCATCTTAGTTGAGGGTATATTGATATGGAGGTTTCCATTATAAACCATCCAGCTATTGGGGATCCCCTATGTAAACCCCCATAATATGATATGTGTTACATTCAGGTTGTTACTTAGCGGACCCCAAATCTGCGGATAGGCGATGCGACCCAGTCCGACCTTCAACTCTATCATCGACGCTGTGTTGGCGGCAAGCGGCTTCTGAGACCGCGGGCACGGCCGCAAAGTCCATGGTGTGCGTGGTAAGTTTGACGTGATAAGACTGCGAAACAAATGGTGGTGTTGATGCTAGTTGATGTGAGTCTGAGAATCTGATAGATGCTCATAGATTGAACTTAACAACTGTTATATGTTGATATATTGTGGCTGATTTTGCGTTTGTATTTGAGACGGCCACAATGACTAATCTTTGGGGTGAAACCGCCAGCCATGACTACAGATCATCGTGTTGCCGTGTTTGTGCATGTCAAGTCACTCCTCTGAGCTGCATACATGTGAACACCAGAAAAATAAAACGTGAACCCCACATTGGTGAAAGTGGTTAACATTACATATATATATATATATCAATATATATATATATATATGCATCTATAATCTAATCTATGATATATACATACACATATATCATGTATTCATCTACAATATATGAAATTGTTAGTATTGCTGCAGGAAGGACCACCGAGTTAAATGTGGGTTTATAATCGCATCCAGCTATAGATGAACCTACCTGTGAGGTCAGGTTGCGTGATTTTCTGAGTAACAGTGAATATACTATTTCATGACTTATATACTTACTTTTGTTTAATCGTTACATGATGTTAAGGTTCAGTCTATTGAACAAAAAGAAAAGGAGGCATAAGCCCGTGTTCAAGTTGCCTCAAGAAATGGCCTTTCTTAAAATCATGCATGCAGGGGAACCTTGGTTTCTGAAGCAAGTTGTGGAGGGTTGTTTAAGTAACATTGAAGAACCATGCTTGTTTTAGCAGTGATGTAGATTTGCCTAAATAGCCTTGTCGAAAGGATCCTTTAAGTAATAATAGACACATCTAATTAGCATTGCGGTGCATCAAATGCCTAAGTAACATTGTCATTTTCCCCATGTCAAAGTAGCAATGACATGCATAAAATGCCAAAGTGACATTGGCATGTTTCACCGTGAGATTGTCATGCATGAAACGCCTTAGTGACATTCGCATGTCCCACATGTCTAATTCACGTTGCCATACATCAAATGCTTAAGTAACATCGGCATGTCCAAACATTGTCATGCATAAGATGCTTGAGCACCATTGATATATTCGACATGTGCAAGCTACATCAATGGAACATTGCCATTTTTGTCTAAACCGCATAGACACATGATTCAACACGTTTGCTCACGTGAGCAAGCGTCACAACATTCCTGCGAAAGAAAACGGAATAATTACATGTTCTGATTCAATGGTACTCGTGTTTTCTACCAAATCTAAAGTAAACACATGACTTGTTTTGTTCTTTTGCTGTAAGTCTATGTTCAACATCAATTTCCTCACATCAATTAAAAAATACATGCTGTTGTGAAGATATCACCATGCAATTCCAGATCTATCAGTCAGAAACTAGAGGCATCCCATATCCCAATTCACCCAGCTATAAACCAACTTGTCTATCTCAGGGGGGCCCTCTCGAGAATATGTTTCATCATCTACGAGCATGTGGACAAGAAAAACACCCCCCCCATCCGGTCCCATGATGTTGGTTGGTAGATTGGTATCCCGATGACTTAGATTTTACCCCTAACAAACATTAACAAACCACTTAGTAAAACTCCCCAAATCAACCAATCATAACCAATCAACCAAGGTATTTTTCATGGCTTATGTTGATTCGGCCCGAACGCACACTGTTTGCGACCGATCGACCGAGTCATTGTCCAGTCATGTCCTTTTTCCGCCTGCGGTGCCACGCTCTGAGCTTGGCGCAGGTGTGTGTATATATGTCCTTATTTTAAAGCGGATGATGAGCACATGGAGGGAAACATCCTGAAACCTTGGATGGGAATTGTGATACTATATTGTTTGCTTTTTTTGCTATAAAAGGGTAAGAACATCTAAACAATATAACATGGCATTTTCTGCAGGGTATCTAAGGGTAGCCAAGAAGCCATGTTCGGTGGCTTAGTGAGTGGTGTTGACGAATGGTTAAATAGCAAAACAATGCAATCATTCTGAGGGAGGGAGTCCAAAGTCGAATTTGCAAGGCAACATGTTTTTTTTTTGGTGGGAGAGTATGCACCTTAGTCATATATATATATATATAGATACAGATCTCGGGGTGCAGATCGCGCTTTATCTGCCGGCAGGCACCCTGTGGGCTGTCCCCCAATCTGTGACTCCTGCAACCTATACATTTCTGATAAGCACACTGGATCCAGCTTGGATTTACCGCTGTGGTAGGCAACAGCTAAACCAGTCGTTGCTAGGGACTTTATTCGACCTGTACCTAATTACGACCTGACTCGCCCGGCAGGGTTTTGAGTCCTACATGAGTCGCCATGTTGTCATCATAGCTGGCAAATCAGTATTCGCCATGGCCATGGAAAGTTTGTGCTCTAAATAGGGCAGTGAAATCTATCTATGAGAGTGTAATATGTGATGAGTTTTGCTTGTCATTACCATCCATGTACACATCGAGATGGTCGTCTAAGTAGCAGGGAAGACCTCCCCAATGCCACAACCATAAGTTTGATCAATTGTCAAACGATTGAAATTGGGGATATGGGGGTTTCTTAAGATGGGGGATCCCCAAGTCACCATGGGTTTCAATTCCAAATTGATCTAAGTTTGAATGATTGGGGGGTACCCCCATTTTCGGAAACCTCCACATGAATTTGAAACATTGGAGTTCAAATACAGACTCAATTGAATGTGCTAATGTGATATGATCCATATATTGGAAATCAATAAACACATACATTTCATATTTCATATGTTAGATTGAAAACCAATGATAATCACACATCAATAAACACATACTGTGCATGTTGGTCCCTTCAACACCCGCATTTTGGCGGGTGACTCATCATCCCATGGTAGCCGCCCGGGGCTTGAAAGCCCAAGCTTTGTGGGACTCAGAAATCGGTGATGGTAATGGAAAATGGCCCACTTGGGGATGATTTAACCTATTCAAAATGGTGAGCTTCTAAGGTGACATCCTAATTTCAGGCGGATCCCATGTTTTTCTTGTCGAATTCTCATGTTGGTTGCCTGGTGTGACCTGAGAGAAGTCTCATGAAGCTCTTCCATACGGCAGCCCATCCCATCGATTTCCGAAGAAAAGATGCGATGCCGCTACAAAGTCCAAGAGTTGTTTTTCTTTGGTGTTAAAGGTGGGTTGACTTCACACCCATCGCGCAGAAAACTTATATGGAATCGGAATCAACACCAGTTTGAAAAGGAAAGCTATATGAAATTGTGTTAAAAACATTGACAACCAATGTTCAGCGTCCAGCATGCAACCTTTTTACGCGTGTATGGCTCAACAGATGTATATTCTGAAAATGCCACCGGCGACCTTTAGACCTTTCCGCTGGATTGCTACCCGGATACTAAGGCATAGTATTCAAAGTCTATAAATCTCCGGTTTGTATCGGTTTGTACAAGGTGTTGCCCCCGAGTTACAAGTTGGTTTAGAACCCCCAGAAAAAGGTACATATAAATCTACAATAAACCAGAAATCATCTAGTGCCAAGCCAACTTAACTATCTAGGGGGCACCACCTTATAATCTTTTATTGGGGTGTGATTGAAACATCACCTCTTCAGTTTTCAGACAGTGTTTATTTAACCACACTGCGGAAGAACTATGTTATATGGAGGTTTCCTAAAATAGGGGTGCCCCCAAATCATCCATTTTAATAGGATTTTCCATTATAAATCATCCATTTTTGGGTACCTCCATGACTTAGGAAACCCCCATATCATGCTTCGGGAGTATGTTGGCTCTTCGTTCTTCGAGCACCCGAGGGATTGTTTGACTTGGGTTGGCTGGTTCAAATCCCTTCCCTGGCAACAATTTCCAACACAAAGAAAGCGATCATCAAGCGATCTGACGGAAGGTGCCAGCAACTACCGGGAAATTGCACAATTGATGTTGTTCAGTCGAAATCGTGTCTCACAGTCTTACATGTTCTTTTTTCAATAATACCCCAGCTAGACTTTCTTGTAAACAAGTACTGGCTGGTGGTTTTAAGTACATGTTCCGCTCATTTTTGCACCTATTTGGGAGGATGATCCTCAACCCAGCTGTTGAAGTGGGTGAAATCCCCATTTTTGCTGCTGATTATCCACATTGTTGCTGGTTCAACCCAAGTTTTACTAGTTAAATTTGCTTTTTTGGGTGGTTACCTTCTGGTAAACAAACATAACTATGGAAAATCACAATTTTTAATATGAAATTCCACTTTTTCTATGGCCATTTTCAATAGCTATGTTAGTTTGCCAGAGGGTAATGTTTAACATGTTTAGTGGTTGGAACTCCACATTGATTGGTTAACCTCCCATTTTATTGGTTAAACTTCACCGTGGGTCGCAAGCACTTCCCCCCTAGCCACAGCCACGACAGGTGCTGTTCGCCAAAACTTCCACCAGGGACTTGATCTTCACCTGGTGGCTTTGGTGGCACAGCAGGAGACGCAACGAGAAGATCTCGTTCGTTGATCCCATATGGATGGGGGGTTGTGGGAGTATGAAACATATCATGGACACGGGAAATGTATCGAGCCGCAATGGGAAATATAATCTACCCTCTGGTATATTAACATAGACCCTGACAATAGCTATTTTCTAAAGGACACTAATCTTCCAATTCCTATCTGCCAGGGTCTATGTTAATTTACCACATGGTAACTCCAATGATTATTAGCATCATATTGTCATTATGGAAAGTATTGAGATCCTTTGGTTCGGGATGCTTAATGATGAATAATCATTGGATAAGTGGATTGAAATTATGGCTACTCTGAATGGAAATATAATGGAATTGCGGGAATATAACTGGAATGAAATATAAATGGCATATCAAACTATAATGTAATGTGAAGAATCCTATCCCCCTACTGGAAATATAGTGGGCTTCAATCGAGATATAGCATCCAGATAAATTACTGTATCCAGGATTAGTATTTCCATTTGGATGTAGCATTTGGGGATGCAGTTGGGGTTACTAATGGGAATAACTATGGGATTCTAACCTCCACAAATTGGGATAAAATCATAAATTAAACCTACAACTATGGTTATATAACCCACTTGTTAGATCTTCTTAGTGGAACTGCACCCGCAATTAATGGAACATATAATGAAGTTGAAGGGGGGTGTAGTGGGAATCTAACTGGAATGGGACATTTATGGGATATCATTGGTAATACAACGGGAACAGTCCCATCCCGCGTCCAGATTCTAGAAAGACCCCCAAACTATGGTCCCAAATATGTGATTTCACATCATGGTTTCTGGGGAGTGTTTCATATTGAGGGAGAGGGTCATTTGAAGTAGCTCGGGACAGTTCCAGCAAACGGAATTGCAATAGGAGCGACCAGTTGTGTTATTGCTGCATTTGTTGCCGACATTGATTGGTTTCAACAAATAACATTGCAAAAGCCTATCTAAAATCTTAAACAGTCTAACACCATTCTTGTTGTAGCCACATTTTCCATTTCTTGCATTATTTTTCCTTGGCCAATGATCCAAAGCTACCGTTCCTACACTAGGATCATCAACCCTGGGTCCCTTCGCTTCAGAACGCAGGTCCCTCTTATCGCTGTGCCAGCGCCGGCGCTTGGTGGATCTTGGTACACGAATCCTGGGGCAAAGTGGGGTAGCCCAAAGGTTTGCCGAACAACTGGATGATCATCAGTTTGGTGAATTGATGTGAATTTGAGTGCCAATGTGGGTGTATCATAGTATCGTCCAATCTTCGCAGGAACTCAGATTCAAGTGCTTGAAGCAACTGATACAGAATGTCGACAACGCAGTATCAATGGGATACCCCCAGAAATCTTGGAGTCACCATTTTTTTTTCCTCCCACCTCAAGGCCCACGGTAAGTGGATATGGACCTGCCTTCTGTTCACTGTTCTGGATCTGAATCAGCCCAAATGCTTCATGGAATTTCGTGGTACATGTTATCCTATAGGATAAACTATAACAAACGATGTGGAAAAGCCATGGGGAAGCCCATTCGGAAAAGTTATCTACTTTCATGATCTTTCATGGTGATTTTGCACATCGATGTTAGCTTATCCTAGAGTAGTAGTATGTAGTAGTTGTGTCATTTTTGACTATGTTTGTCTGTGATTTTCTCCCAACTGACTTTTATGTCTTCTGCATGCCAACGATCTTCACCAGGTCTGACTTGGACATGACGTCAGATCTTTGAGAACTCCGTTTTCTGTGCATTTATATCTGCATTTGTACCTATCGATAGCTGTATCATGGTGTATCTAATGCAGTATCTATATCAATATCTACATCTATATCTATATCTGATTATCTCTATATATAGTCTATAAAATATAAAACAATGTCATATCTATATCTGCATGTATATGTCAACATCTACATATAACAGAAACACCATTGGCGTTGAATAAATCGATTCACTCATATATGAGGGTTTAGGAAAACCTTGCTTTCCGCAGAGGTTGGATCTGCCAAAAGCCTGGGAACCCGCTGAGCAAAGTCCTGCTGTCTTCAGTAACTTGGCCATGGATGGAACGGCAACAAAACTCAAAGATCGTTCAAGGCCATCAATTGAGCAGTGTTCTTAACCTACGTTGTTTGATGATTGGTTTGGGGATTCTACTAACCACATACATTTGGGATTATCACAATCCATGATTGGGGAGTCCGTTTGGGGGAATGTGTGAGTTAAAGCAACCCCAAGTCATAGATGCCAAAAAATCAAGAGACCTGGAAATATGTATTAAATTTATGCTTGAATATCATCGAACATAACCTCAAGAAGGTTTCACACTTTCGGCATCTGTTTGGGATTGTTTGGGGATGCCTATAAACCCATATCCACTATGGATATCTATGAATTGTCAACCCATCTCCACAATCTTTTGGGGATGAAACGCACAACCAATTCGCGCTGCGGGAAGCGTCAGGTCAAAGCCACAGCATTTGCGCACTTCTGCGGTGGTGAAACCCTCGAGGCCACGGTGCGTCAACGTTGAGTCAACGGTCCAAAGAAGATGAGGATGTGGATGACTGTTGTCCTTGTCGTTGTGGTTAACAACCCTGGTGGTTGTTGTGGTTGTTGTGGTTGTGGTTGTGGTTGTTGTTGTTGTTGTTGTTGTTGTTGTTGTTGTTGTTCTGTTCATATTTTGATCATCACCGCGATCCCAGGTGTTTCCTGTTCAAGAATGGTACCTAACAAGGGGCTTGGTTTCCAGAGAGCCGCTGTTCTATGCATGCCAGAAATTCCCATGACATGGCCTCCATTGGATACACTTCCAAAAATAAATAGGAGAAGATTAGAATCTGCTAGATACTTGGAGTTGCATCCCAGTTGCATTGTGACATATAGCCACGAAAAGGCCCCATTCATTAATGGAATAACCCAAAATTGTGTCTGGGTCATGACAATCCAGTTACTAATCATTTCGCATTTTGCATGTTCTATTTTCTCCGTGTATGCATGTTTATCCTGCCTAACAGATCCTAACAGTCCATTTTTGGCAGGTGTTACCCGTTGGTTAATTAACATGGACCCTGAAAGCAGCCAATGTCTAGTTAAAAGCTAGATAATTAGTCTTCCAACCCTAGATATAAACAGCCAATGTTCAGTTAAACCAAGTTAAAAACAAGTCTTCCAACCCTAGATTTCAATAAATGACAGGGTCTATGTGAATTTGGAGGGTATCCCCCCAAGTTTCTTCATGAAATCCGCAGGTTTCTTCGGGATGACCGCGCCAGGATTGCGTTGCGACTGGGAAGCAGCTGGAAGCCCATGCAGGCGCCATGTCGAATGATATTTTTGCCTGCGAATCCATGCAGGATGCTAGATATTTGGATGATATGATGTTATATGGATGTGTCTGGAAATAGCCATGTGATATCATCTGATAGGGACAATTGTTATAAACCAGTGGGTTTTGGGGTACACAATTTTCAGACAAACCCAGATGGGGATCGATCATTTGTTTCATAAAGTTTTGGGGGTGATGGTGATGAACATCCATGAATTCGAGATTCGAGCTAGTTTTGATGTGAACGGAAGGGTTTTGAAAGGTTTTGACACATCCCCAGGTTGAGGAGTGTCGCCACAATTCAACCAGAATGTTGTTTTTTTTTTTGAGTGCGCACAACATGTTGATCTAACCGCTATCTATATGGGGGTTTCCATTAAGGGGTATCCCAATAGCTGGATGGTTTTTATACTGGGCTGATTTGGGGGAACTTCCATTTTAGGAAACCTTCATATCGCAACGGGGATGCATATCATTGACGCTATGATACTGAATTGCGATGAATTGAGTATTGATGAAGCGTTGTGATTTGGGGCTGATGCAGCACATTCTGGATATAGCTGATGCGGTGTTACTCTAAACGCACAACACAAATGTGTATGTGTATCTGTACAATGTATGTGTATATGTTTATGTATGTGTATATGCATATGATGCATATGCATGTATATATATATACATATATATTATATACATGTATAATTATATATATACAAATATATGTATATGTGTATGTATATATATATATATATGTAAATGATTTTACCTGATCATGTGTATGTGTATCTACAGGTATATACATGAAAATCACCTCCACATTACCTACACAGTTGGTAGTCCCAGGTGGTATCTTTGTCTTTGAACATCTCCGCCAGGTGTGAAATGCATCGTGGATTGGGGCGTGGAGGATACCGGCTGGATGGGTACCCTATAGGGTAAACATATGAAAAACATACAAAAAAAAATACGGAACACCCACCAGGGTGATTCGATAAGTAGTTTAATCGTGAATAGACCGACCAAACAAGTATACCCCTATGCACCCACAATTCGAAAAGATCGCTATCATCCATGCTGACATGTTGAGGGCCGTACTCACCGGGAAAGGAAGCTGATGGTATATGCGACACGGGGTCGCATCCGCGGGCGACGCTCAACAGACGTGCTGTCCGTCAAGACCCAGTTTTTTTTGGTTGGGGATATCTTAGTAAAGGATACTCAAGGAAACATGTTCTTTTCAGGAGATATCACGAGATCAAAATTTGCCGTGATGTGGATAAAGTTCTAGCCATGAATTGTGGAGGCTTCATTTCTGGCTGTGCATTGGGAGAAGACACTACCCACAGTATCTATGATATTCTAAGATTATCCCTGATGTACTGTATGTGATGAGCATGGTCACACTCCAGCTGCACTGGGAGTTACTTCCACTCCACTTTCCAAAGGCCTTGTTTGATTTAGAACTTGCCACCATGGATGGCCACACTAGTCCCATCATCCCAGGAGGGGTTTCATGAAATCAATTTCACTCATCGACAGTCATTGCGACCGCAACCAACAACAGCAACGACAACAACAAGAACAGAAGAATCGACTCGTGGTATTGGTATGCAATTTGAATTGTTTCCTTCAACAAGGAAGTCACCAAATATGATCAAATACGTAAATATCAGAAACACTCATGAGTAAGCACCAGGAGTGAATGTAAGATACTTGGATGTGCATCCAAATTAGTGGATTATAAACCCATGTAGAACACATATAACTGGGTATATTCATACATTACCATAGGCTTTGACATGAGAAGTTGCCGACTTACCAACAACAACTATGGCCAGGGTACAATTTGGGAGTACACAAACCATCCGTTTCTTACAGTGTTCCCCTTAAAATCAAACCATTAAGAAACCATTGGTTTCATGATGTTTCAAGGCCCGGAAATTGACCCATGTTTGAACTCTTGGATGCTAAGCCTGTTTTTTTTTGTGGCGGCTTGACAGTGATGGCACTGGGGCATTTTGCTGGAGGGGAGCAGATTTGCAAAGTTTAGACTACTTTGAGAGAAGTATTGTGGGGTGATCATTACCTGGGCGTATCTGAAAATAACTTGGTATACTCACAATTATGGCCTTTTTTTAATAGGGGAGATGATGATCAACCATCAAATTTGGGTGGTGTTCCATTGACAAACCCACCTGCCCCAGGGTTGCTATAAGGACGTAGAATAATTAAAGATGCAAAATCACCAAATGCCATCTCCTGTGGCTATCACTTTCCTGGAAGAACCTTGTATGGGAATCCCTGCCTTTTTGGAACCAGAATGCGTTTCTTTTTTCTTGAAATGGTGGTCGATGCCAATATCATAATTGACGATTGCTGTTCAAAGATGGGGAACATGATAGGTGTCCACGCCATTGTATGGAATTGAGTTTCAAATCTCAAGACAATCCCATGTGGGTATATCCATTCTTGTATGCCTATTCTGCTGTTTGTATGGGTACATCAATTCATTGCAAGGTATATTGCCAGAATTGATGCGAAGGAACATGTGCAAGACTGGACCCACCCGGACGTGTGCCGGCGGTGTGGAGAGCAATGGCGCGGCCACTGACCCAATGTGAGGCCTTAGGATTTCTGTGAGGGCCTCTCAAATCAAACCAGTGACATATTGGGGTTCTCTTAAAATAGGGTATACCACCACCATTCTATCCGCTGGTTCATCACCATGTTCCCTCATGATAGAACCATATTTTATTTTGCGGGTATTTCCATGGTATTTCCATGAATTTCCCATTTTTTGACACACCCATATTCCCCATTCCCGAACATCGGGGAATGCCACACCGCTGCACGGCAGGAGAGCAGTGATGCCAAATTTTGGGATAGCAACACCGAGCGCAAGGCTGCTGGGTGTTGTGCTCAGACAATGAGATGATTGGGATGAAGGGATGATGGAATTGTTGCGTTTTACAATATTTCTATGTATATATATATATATTTACATATTTCATAGTATTTTGCCCAGAAACATTGTTTATATTATCTTATATTGTATCTTTTTGATGTATTTGTGTTTCGTGGGGACCAATGTTTGATTTTGCAGATATATGGGACCTTTTTGTTTTGTGGATACCCACTAGCTATAGGTATGTTGGTACATTGAGTTGTGATTGAAAGCTGATGGCTCCAGCCTTCCAGGTGAAAACCCTTCATCGCGCCAAAGAGGCGCCGGGGATTTGCTTTGATGTTTGTGGTTTTTACCCTCTGGTAAACAGCAGTTTAAGGTGGATTTAACCACCAACATGTGGAGATTGAAGCAGCACAAATGTGGACTTAAGCAGCAAAATCAATAACAACTACCCTCTGGTAAACTAACAGTTTGCTATTGAACATGACCATTGAACTAGTGGATTTGTCCCACTAAAAATGGTGATTTTCCATAGCAAAACGTTAGGAAATACCAGAGGCTACCATGTGGGTGGTTTCTTGAAAGTGGACATCACTGGCATCACCATGGCTTTCACTGCTCATCAAAAATGGTCGGATGTTCGGATGATTTTGGTGCTACTTCCCCCTGAGAGACCCCCTGCTGTTGTCACCGCGTTTCGAATGGTCGATCTCCACAGGTGCTGGGCTCCCATGCAGCCTTCATGCCCATCAAACTCACGTCCCTCCTGTCGCCAGTGGATGCCTCAAGGGGAGCTTTCCCCGTCCCGGAAGGTGACGCTGGCGCCATGAGTTCTGTTCTTCGCCCTTCACCGGGAAATATGTTTTTCTATTTGTAATCTAAGTTATATATAACTGTACCCAACTATATATATATATATAGATATACGGGTTTATCTTTGATTATCTTGGTCTTTCGGTACCTCTATAATCATGATATGGTCTGGTGTGTTCCTATATCCCTCATCCCAATGTATTTCCACCATAAAAAATGAGCCTCACCGAAATGGAAATCCATTCATGCAGTGTGTATTTGTGGAATTGTGTAATTGTGGAACAACTCGAGGATTATTTTTAGAGTACTTGGAGGATTTTGGAGGATTCTCCTCTAAGTAGGTGGTTACCCTCTGGTAAACTAACATAACTATGGAAAATCACCCTTTTTACTGGGAAAATCCACTATTTCTATGGCCATTTTCAATAGCTATGATAGTTTACCAGAGGGTAATAACCCGATTTCGTTGAATTTTTGAGAGGAGTACAGCAAGCCCAAGTCATAGACGCCCAAAAGTTGGACGGAGTTTTTGTGTGGTAAATATCATCGAACTACCATCCTGGTTTCACACTTTTTGGCATCGTTTTTGGATTACTATAGGGCTCAAGTTTTGAGGGACAAAACCACATCCACTTCCTATATATAAACAACTCTTCTAGGATCACATGTCCTGGCAATGGACAGTTTCCCCTTTGCAATGCCTTTTTTTCCTTTGAACGATTGGATGCTTATTTTTCATTTCCAAATTAGACTACCTCTTGGATATGCCAGTGATAAAACTGGATTCCAACATTATCTTTAGCTGTATATATATAATATATATTTGTATATGCATATAGTTATATGGAGGTTTCCTAAAATGGGGGTACCCCCAAATCATCCATTTCTAGATCGGATTTTCCATTATAAACCATCCATTTTTGGGTACCCCCATTTTAGGAAACCCCCATATATGTGCATTGATTCAGGTGAAACTTGTCAATATCTGGTTTCAAAATGCTTATGACAGGATGAAACAACCATGGTTGCTATCCACATCGCAACATATCGTCCTTGGCTGCAGTACAAACATTGCTGAGGCTTTACTAGAGCGCATCACAATGCAGGTGAGCCGTGGGGCGGGACTTGCTTAAGGATCTGCACAAATTTGATGTTTGTGGCTTTTAGAGCTCTCCCTCCAAGAATAATGACAGAATAATGGGACTGTAATATGGATACAATGGGAATAGAACCAGCTATTTGAAATGAGTACGTTGTTAGCCCTCTGGTAATCAAACTTGGCTGTGAAATCCCGGAACTAAATTTGCAAATGGGAGAATCATGGAACTAAACAGAGGATTTTTCATTGCCATGTGTGAATATCAGAGGGTATGAAGTTCATGAAAAATGAAGGGTATACAGCAACCATGCGAAGAAATCAAACGCATATTTGCATGTATCTCCATAGTGTGGACATTTACTGGGGACAGAATGGGATGTACAAACTGTACAAGCAACAATATAACTGTAATATGACTTTGTCTCAACATGGGATACATGCCATTGAATGGCATTGAACATCCTTGAAACAATATGGAACATGAGTGTCTCAGCCGTGAGATCTTCAGGTACCCCAGATTCAAACAAAATCACAAAGACTCCCCTTTCGGCTATGGGAATGGCGTTCCTATCAGTAGGGGCGACCGAAAGCCAGATGCAAAGTACACTTGCCAAATTTCCACAGTTGCGCACTTATCTTGGCGTTCAGCAATGTAATCACTCAGTCAATGTGATAAGCCTAATCAATCCAAATCATGTATAATCATGTACCGTAATGTACCACAGCCTTGTATGTGCCCTTGTACCGTACCCCTGTTCCGTTCCCCTGTACCAAATCCCTCCCTTTACCCCTCTTAGGTTAGGCAACCATACTGCCAGAGGTTAATCACGACCCAGCAGCAGACCGGGGCATGGGATGGCAGGTGCGCTGTTTAGCGAGGGTGGTCTGAGTGCACTTCCGGAGATTTCCATCAAGGGGATTTTGCTTAGACTGTCCTGATCTGTCGTGAGGGCAAAATGTGTGGATATCCTGGATATCCATTCATCGGGAATGGAGACGAATTTCATTCGCCATTGCCAGGAAGCGAAGACAGCTGGACCGATGCCTACGAAGATTACCTCAATATACCTCAATCAGAACCCAGAACTACGGTTGATCTCTCAAGAGCCAGGCACTTTGCAGTGCTCCGGCTAATTTGGTAACTGGAAAAAAGTAAGTTCAACAGTATTTGATCAAAGGAAGCCGACTGGAATCACATACGATATCATACAATACATACATGAAAATACATACATCACGATACAAACATCACAATACAAACATAACAATACAAACAATACAAGCATAACAATACATACATTCATGACAATACAGACATCACACTACAGACATAATGATACAGTACATACATATACATGCATAACAATACATACATCGCAATACATACACAACAATGCATACATCACGATGCATATTAACAATATAAACATTGCCATGCAAACATAACAATACATACATGACAATAGAGAAGCAATCTTCCAAGTTGTGTACAAATTGGAATGACAATACATTTCACATGTGATTAAGAAGGGCATGATTGAGAGAGTATGAGTAAGAGTTTGAGTGAGAGAGTAAGAGTCTGAGTGAGAGTTTGAGTAAGGGTATGAGTGAGAGAGTAAGAGTTTGAGTGAGAGTATGAGTGAGAGTATGAGTGAGAGAGTAAGACAATGAGTGAGAATATGAGTAAGAGTATGAGTGAGAGAGTAAGAGTTTGAGTGAGAGTATGAGTGAGAGAGTAAGACAATGAGTGAGAATATGAGTAAGAGTATGAGTGAGAATATGAGTAAGAGTATGAGCAAGAGTGAGAGCTAGAGTACAAGTCAGACGGTGAAAATATAAGACTGACAGTGACAGTGAAGGTACGAATCCTTGGTTGCAAAACGCATTGTAGTAGCTGTGAGCAGGAGAAAGATGTGATGTCTTGAACGGGTAGCCGGAGCACGAAATGCTTTGTTTTTTCGTACTTATAATGCTTCCACTCCGACTTGTCCCACCAAACATTACCAAGCATGTACCAATCAGTTGCTGTAAGCATGAATCAGACGCCACGAAGACAAGGGGAGTTAAGGGACCAAATAACGTTTCGGCTTCTCTATCCGCTATGTGTGTGTGTGTGTTGATGATGTTGGGGCAGGCACGGCATGCTGCATATGCCAGTTTTTGACCATGGCAGAAATGAATCATGGTTATCACCTACTTATGGTGGACAAATGTTATCCCCATGCTTGATTGTCAGTTTCCTTATGTGTGGTTTGGTGGTTAACTGCCCATTTTAGGTGGACATTAGGTGTCCATTTGGATCATATTCCACGACCATGTCATAACATGTGTAGATGATGTTCCCAGGATAGGGCTTTTTACAATATAAGGAATTGTCAGAATCCCTAACCTGGAAAGCTTCATGAAAACCAACAAAAAAAAACATGTAGGGATCAAGCCTCCAAAATCATCCCGAAACTCCATCCGTTTCCTAATTATCAACCAAATATCTATCTATTATCTCATATCGTTGGTTGCATATGCCATAGTAAGTATTTTCCAGTTGCATCATATGTTCCCATGATTGTCCCAAAAAATGTGTTTGACTCTGCATATTTGGTGGCAATTGGAGAACCCAAAACCACGAGTTTCAATAGTGGATTAGGTAAAAACCTTTGGATGATGAAAATGGGGTCCGACCTTTTAGCTATATTAAATTACCAGAGGTTAAATCAATGTCAATCACAATGAATCGTTTTTTATTTCTATCTTGCAACAATCACCCCTTTTAGGAAACCCTATGTCTGGATTTTTCAACGAACCCCCTGCAACGTCACAGAAATGATGGTGAATGTAAAGGGATATCATCCCCAAAAAAGGCTTTACGTTTCACATCGGTGAATGATTTCAAGTCATCCAGATAGTTGTCCTACTTATCCAGACTAATTGTCCCATGTATCCCATATATAATTGGATAGTTATACCATATCCCGTGTGAAGATACTGGAAAAAAACTTAAGAGGGTTGTTGCACCATGGTTGTTAACCACATGTCAGTTACCAACCTTTGTTGCAAACCTATTTGCAATACATCCATAAACCTTAGTCGGCCTTAGCTCAATTCCTATAGCTAACTATAGTTAACTTCCTAGAATTATTCAGCAGTCCATTCCACCATAATTACTCTACTGAACTTCCTCACTGCTCATTTGCAATTCTTATTTGTTCCCCCAAGCAAGAACTACCCCCAAGAAATCATGTTTGAAAAAGCGATTTGAACATGTGTGGGACCATGTTTGGGGTGTTTTACACGTACATATATAAATATAAATATATATATATATATATGTATACGGAAGATGGGATTATTCCTAGTATATTATAGTACACATATTCCGTGAATATCCCATTCCACTTATATTCCCATTATATCCTTGTTCAATTCCATGTTATTTCCATGAATGGGGGACAGGATGAGTAATTCAAAACTATACTTGTAATCCATTTAGTGAATGATTGCCAATCATTATCAGCCATTAATAACCCCTTTATAAATGGTAACATACAGCCAATGATGATAGTAACCCCGTTTACACGTTTATTTATCTATAATGCTTAATAACCCTGAGTTGATAGCTATCATTATGATTTGTTATACTGCTGGGGTAAGTAGATAATGGTACATGATGGTGAACAATGATCGTTTTTTTTTTTTAAAAAAAAAATATCATAGTAACATATAGTAACTATTATCTAATTGTCACTATTAACCATTTGTAAATCATGAATATCCCATCTAATTGTCACCTTTCTTGATCAATGATTATGATTCATGAAATGGTGGCAGTTAGATGATTCATGTATCACAAGTTAATTAGATCCACCATCGGTAATTACCATTACAATTAGTGCTGACAACTTTCATGATTCTACGTCCGCCAAAACATTATTGATTAAAATCAGTACATATTTATCTGTCATTTCATTAAATATTTACAGTACAAATAGTTGCTGTTTGCAGTATCTAATTTCTAATATGTGCATTAGTGCTTACCTCCAGTAAATTAACATGACGACCCTGGCACTAATCGGGGTTGGAAAATTCGTGAAACCACTAAACAATGACTATTTTCAGGGTCAAACTGTTCATTTGCCAGGGTAATATGGCTATGAGTCCAAACCCTCACCTTTCTCACCTTTCGCTGAAGCTCCAGCTCAGAGCGCGGAGACTGGTGCTCGCACAAAGTAAAACGCCACGGAGTCAATTCACTCTAGGTGGCATCAAACCTAAGTCTCGCTCGATTTGCCGCGCCGGCAAGCTTTGAGCGTGTACTTTGAAGTAGTCGTCGATCTGTTGCAAACGTTCCACGGTCATACTAGCGCAGATGGTACCGCACCAGAAGGCCAAAACGTGGCTATTGGGTCGCCTCTGTTGAACTACCAGCGGAGTCTTGGTGACCTTGGCTAGCCCTTGCAAGAATCTAGAAAACCACTGGACAAAGTGCTTATGGCTGTAAAGTTGTCCTTCTGCGGGGTCCACTCATTTGGGCCCTGTACTGGCTGGTCCCCAAAGTTTGGAATGATGCTGGAAATCAACCAAAAGTTGGTGAAAGGATATCCAAATCGGGTTCCCCTCAGTCATCAGCGTCGGGATCCATTGCAGAATGGCTGGCAACGCCTTGACACGGAACTTCTTGGGAAAATCTTCCTGAGTGCAGGATGCAAGGTGTATCAAACCTTTGTCCAATGTGGATGGTTGAGGTGAAATTGGAATTCCTTCTGGGCTTGGTAGCGGAGCCTGAAGACATGGTGTGTCTAACGCCCGCAAGCTGATGGCTATAATCAAAGAATGCAGAGCTTTGCCAAAGATATTCAAGGCTGTCATTTCTTGGAGAAGAATGGATTCCACCCTCAGCAGGGTTTGAGGCAAGGAAAGGCGTGCTGTGGAAGCACATGCATCAGCCGCTGTGTTTCCTCAACTGTCCACTTCGTATGCTTGTTCGCTTGCTTGGAGGTGGGCTTGAACTTTGAGCACCTCCTGTATCTGGTCTGCAGAGTGCTGAAATTGTACAAACAATAAATACCATAGATCTGAATCTCGTTTGTGAGCGTATCCCGGAGGGCCCCCACGTATCCAAGAATCCAGCATACTGTATACTTGTTTGTTGTCCACCCAAAGACGACCAGGGGTCTCTTGAAGAGCCAGAAACTTCAACGCTGAGATTGCTGCGCATATTTCTGCTCGAAGGCTAGTCTGACGAAGACCTTGTACTCCTCCACATGAGAGGCTGCAAAATCGTGTCCCATCCCACAACACTGTTCCCCATGTCGCCACACGAGTGGTGGAATCATGAGGTCGAACACAGCTACCATCAATAAAAATGTCGAGATACTGAAGTGCCGGAGACACACTACTGGGTGGAAAGAATTGAGCAGTTGTGTCTTCTACATTCAGCAATTGCCGACGAAATTCATTCAGATGAGACGCCTTAGGTATCCAGCCATGGCATGCTGTGGCTGCAGAGACATCGGGTGGCATCGCTGCTTCTGGGAACTGCTTGCGAATATCTTCGAAAAATGGACAATGTGCATAACGATGTTCCAGGCTATCAGATTGACCGCAAAATTTACACGCCGGGCTTTCCACTTTACCGGCGTAAAACAAAGCATCTTGAGTGTACTGTGTACCATTAAGAGCGCATCTGAGTAGACCTTGGTGCTCCAGGGGCTGTTTGGCAAAAAGCTGCCTGGTGAGTTTGGCATCCATGTGGTAGAGCCCTCCCATGGTAGATCTTTCCATAGCAACTTGACTGAAGACTCTTTGTTGCCAAGCAGCCATTATGCGTTCAGTTAATTCAGTCTTTGGACATCCCAGAACGTGGATAGGGAGTTGGTCTTGATCAACACACCAATCGCTGCGATGCCATCGCCAACCTAACTTGTGTATGGCGAGCAGAAAACTCTTGCAAGGTCCTGGAGTGGTTTGACCAGTTTCCAAAATTCTTCGCAATGTATATTCCGCGAGATCTGGGGTGGCGAAATCACGGAAAGACATGATTGTGGCATGAACACAGTAAAACTCCGGGTCACAAAAGGGATTGCTCAAGCATGAGAGCTGCAATGCCGGTGTTGAACCCATCTGATGCAGGTTCAAGGCTTTTGTGGCAAGTGTCCTAAGCTTCAGGAAATGGTTGTTGCCTAAAGTCACTGTTGAAATGCCATAAAAGAGGTTTGGCCAGGCACAAACATACAAAGAACGTTCCTTTTGTGAAATCGGTGCACATGATCTGGCCAATCGGGACCAGAAGGGAGTGAGTTCCACAATTTTGTCTTGAATAGTGGCATTGGAACAGATTTTTGTGTAATTCAAATGTCCTCCCAAATCTCTTGCATAGAACCGTCGATTCCTCC
Organism: Symbiodinium sp. clade C Y103; assembly: GCA_003297045.1. NCBI lineage: Eukaryota > Dinophyceae > Suessiales > Symbiodiniaceae > Cladocopium > Cladocopium sp. clade C. Next base: position 61,943 of record BGPT01000089.1, read on the forward strand.
CTGATGTCAGGATGGTTTTACGGCCCGTGGCGGTGTTACACCAAAGGTAACTCTTGCCTTCATCTATTTGCAAATCCAGAAGTTCACAAAAGGAATTGAGGCCTTCGCAGGCATCTATGGCATCATTGGCTGAAGTGGCCAGGAGTTCGATGTTATCTACGAAGGACCAAGTTTGAACTCGTGGAAAGCGATGAAACATGTAAACCTCGAGCCCTACGTTGCAGATTGCCATAGCAACCACAGAAAGTGCGCAACCTTCAGGGTAACCTGTTGTGGACAAAAGAGGTTGGCCTATTGCTCCACGAACTTGAAACCTGCGGGTCATCTGCTGCAAAGCTTTGGACCACGGCCCGACCACTGTCCATGGTATTCCAATGTGAGTGGCCAAGTCTTGGAGTACTTTCCTTGGGAGGGTGTTAAAACACTTCACCAAATCAATCACTGTCCCTGCAATTTCATCGGTGCTTCCATAAGCATGCTCAATGCATTGCTGTACGTGGTACCATAGTTTTTTGGGCGACCTTCCCGGGATATTTCCAAGTAGTGTCTGTGGCACTATGGATTGGAGGAACTGAAGGCACTGTTTGCCCCGCAAGGTGGACCAAGTCCGGTAAAAGATGGAAAAGATGCATATCGGACGGAATTCTCCTACTGCAGCTGCTGTAGGCTTTTTGGCAAGAGCTGCCACTAATCCTGTGACGGCTTGGGACGGCCAGTCACTGCCATTTTCTACTGCATGAATGATTTGCAACATCTGATTCAAAGTGGAGTCAGGCATGGCCAGTAAATCCTGTTTACTAACGCCATCAGGTCCGATCGCTGCTCCCTTCTTTTTCTTCGAGACTGTTTTCCGCCACAATTCGATTGTGATGGGTGGGAATTCCACTTGGCGGTGGGGCAAAGCTGTTTTGAAAAAGTCAATGGCAGGGTCCCAATGTGCTGGGTTGACTTCATCGTGTCGTTGCCAACGGGGCTTCCACTCGGCTTCGAATGCGGCGAGTATGGATGGGATGTCACCCACGTTCTTGTGGAGGACAATGTGACCTTCGAGCTGATCAGCTGTGGTGGTGTCCATCCTTATTTCTTTGGCTCCAGTTTGCTGAACTTGAACGGGAATTTGGTTGACTGAAACTGTTTGAATACTCTCAGGCAAAGGCTCTGCAAAAGTCAGCGTAGTAAGATTGTCAACAGATGAGGATTGTTGAAAAGGCAGGGTAACTTTTTGGACAATAGTTTGAACGGGTTCTGCACGATCTTTTTGCAAATCACGATAGATCAGCATTGGGTCCTTGGTCCTTCGCTGTTTGGCATATTCGAATCTCGTTTTGGTCAGGCTTGCTTCCAAGGAGCGGTATTGAACAGTGAATTCCTCGTAGATACAGAATGCCGTCTCAGATGTGGGTGGAATCAATGGCAAAACTGGCGGCGATGTTTTGAAGTGCTTATCTAGCTGGTTCCACCAATGTGGAAAACCTCCCTGAAACCCAGTCGACTGTCGAATTTTCCTCCACAAGTTGGCTTTGTGTTCCGTCAGGGATATTTGGGTACTTTGGCTACTTGCTGCTCTGGCAAAATGCTGCAACCTACGGACCTGCTTTGTCCATCTCGAATGAGTTAAGTTGATACATGCCAGTTCAGATTGTACATCTCCCCTACGGTTTGGCTTTATGGGGGCTATCTGTTGGGTGGTCCATACGACCTCTTTGGTCGCTGCACGCCCTTTCTGGTGGGGAGCCGCTTTTGGCATATTTGCATGACTGTGAAGGTGGTCGGCGTATTTTTCTACGTCTTCCCAAAGGTCTTGGTACCACTTGTCAGTGTCAACATTGGGTACGACTTCACAGGCCCATTCTAAACCGGATGCTGTGGGTTTGGTCCATTGCAATGGTTTTGGTTTACGCCACATCGGGAGTTTCGGTGGCTTGTCAAACTCCCGGAGGAAAACCAAAATAGTGGCGTGGTCTGCAAAGTGATTCCAATCCAATTGAACATCCTCTACATAGGGAATCATCTCGGGGCTGAGATACAGAAAATCTTTGACAGTGGTTTTCTTGCATGTGCACATGATTGGTCTATTCCAAAGTCGATTGGCCAATTGCTGCGCTTCTACCCATCCTTTTGCTTCCCAATAGTCGGCTTGGGGAATAAGGGATCGGTCTAAATTCCAGTCCCCAGAGATCATGCGCAATCCCTGAGCTCCATCCACTATCCTAGATGTCAGCCCTGTTAGAAGGCGGTCTGTATGCTGCTGGACTTCGACTGAGTGTGCTCCTTCATTGAAGCCGTACACCGTTCCCATTGTGATCCATCTTTGATCTATGTATGCTGCTGTGGCCAGACATCGGCCTGTGTCAAAATCTTGTTTGTTCCAGTGGTGTGCTAGTGTTCTGATCGGGTGAGTACTCAAAAAGGCTACGCCCGTGTGCTTGCCTCCCAAAGTACGTAAGGAGTGATTTTTTGGGGGAGCTGGAGCTCCATGTGTCATGGTGAACTTAGTTTTTTGCCAAATCATCTCTTTTCGGAAACGAGAAATACCCTGCGCTGTCAAGTGCGTCTCTTGCACCGCAAAGGTGGCACTGGTCTTGCCCAGTGCAGCAAGGTTGGCACTCTTACCCATCAGCCCAGTTGTATTGGCATTTCCAAAAATGTGAGGACCTGGATTGGTGGCTTCCCCCAGCCGTAATGAAATGGAGAAGAAAACAAAGAGCAGGCAAAGCATGCTCCTGCGACGCGGAACCACCAATGGCTTCGTTGGTGGATATGGACATGCAGACAGGTCTAAAGTCTTCACTACCGGTCGGCTGTGAGGACCTGCAGGCCTGTAATTATGTTCGACCCTCTGGATTTGTCATTCGAAACGCCCTCTCTTGGCCATGAAAAGGCTCTCAAGGCGTTCCAACTGCTCAGACATTTTTCGATCGATGGTCTGCGCCAGGTGGACGTTCTGGTGTTCCATCTGCTGTTGCATCTGATTGACTGAGCTCTCAATCCCTTGCTGTGTTGCCTGTACATGCTGTACAGACTGGTCAACTTGTGTCAACTTGTTGTCCACCGTCTGTTGATGGTTTTGGATCTGAGCAATTTGACTTTCCAGTTGTGAAACTCGGGAATCCATGGAGTCCATGGGGACATCTTCAAGATTCGGCATCTTTTGGGTGATGTTTGCAAGGATTCGTTTTTCCAAGGTAGCCTCCATATTGGCCAAAGTGGCCGGATGCATGTTGGTTGTCTGCGGATGTGGGCCTCCAAGGGGCTTATTGCTGCTGGCCTTTGGTTTCCACGGATCATTGACCTGCAATGGGTCTGTTTCCGCATTGTTGTGCAAATGCCACATCGTCTTTTTGGATGCTACGATCGAGAAGGATTGGGCTGCGTCATTGGGTTTGTCCTCTTGCAGTTTGCTGATGAGCACATCTCCGTGTTGCAAGACATATATCCAATGGCTGGGGTCGGCAGTGGCTTGAATGCACCAGGTCACCCCGCTTCCGTCCTGGCTACGTCCTCTTGGCTGAAGCGGTCTGGCTTCCCATCCCCAGGCCTTGAGGAGCTTGGTAACTGCCTCTTTGGTGGTTGAAAAGGGAAGGGGTCCCAGCATGTACAGCATTTTTGAGGATCCTAGCAAGAGTGGTGTGTCTGGTCGATGTTTCTCGTGAATCTGCTGGGCGTTGAACGTATCGCTACGGAGACCGTATCGGTCAGCATGCCTAACCAGAGAGGTCAATTGTGGTGAGGTCTGTTGTGCGTACTTTGCTTCCTGAAACTTGGTGTTAGGAAGCCAGGTGACGTGATGAGTATCACTTGGGTACCTTCCACATGCCGAGCGAGGTTCATAGTAGATTCCATTCGTACCACTTTTGGCAATGAGCTCATTGGATTTGTCAGCCAACATTCGGAATGAAAAGGCAAAGAGTTCAGCTGATGCCGCCTTCGTCTTCTCAAAACGCTTGGTGACCCATTGTCGGTCCCAAACATCGATGACCACTGGTTCGGACTGGCTATCTTGCTGCAGCAGAGGTTCATTTGAGAAGATGGTCTTTACTGGATGGTTTTGCATGGAGTCCCACAGGGTAGCCTGATCCCGAAATACCAGGCATCTGATTGCTTCAGTGGCTCGTTCATCTACGGCCAACTTGACCGAAGGTTCTTGGCGTTCGACCTTCAGCGACCCCAGTTGATAGAGGTATCCCGAAGCGATCAGGGGCTCTTGAGTAGAAAGACAAAGAGCTGGGAATCTAATCGGGTCTGCTTCGTGGAGCTGGGCGTTTTCTTTGGTTGCTAAGACCAAAACTGCCAGTCCTTTGTGAGTGACCGGAGTGGGCAATTTGAGCATAGCCTGGGCTTCATGTTCATCGATCAAAACGACTCCTTCAGCGTTATTTCCAACCTGGTCAGCTTGTAAAGGGCCGAGGCTAACGCCGTCCTGCTGTTTGAAAACTCCGACAGGAACTTGGAGGTCTGAAGCTGTCAACTTCAAGATGTCCTTTGTGGATTCTGGCTGTCGGAAAGCTTGCTTGACTGGCTTTCGTCCAAATTGGGATCGATGTTTGGATCTTGCTGCGATCTGAGCATCAAGTTCATCCTGCATGATGAGCTTCATTGGCGGCTTGGCTTGATTTGCTGCGTGCTTGAGGTCAGCCCACGGCTTGCGGGAGCTCAGGATGCTTTTGATGGATGCGGGTGGTATCACATCTGCAATTTTGGTGGCTCGGTCAACTGCTCGTTCTGGCCACACTCCATGATCTCTCAGCAGAGATACTAGTCCTTGGATCAGCTCATTGTCAGGTTTGGCTCCTCCAACTGGTAGGGATGAAATGAGTCGACTACTTCGGTGAGTTCGGAACAAGTACTGGGCGAAGGCAAAACGGCACTCAACAGCTTGCTCCACAGGCATGTATTGGTATTGCATACCAGTGACCTGTGCAATGATCCATGCTAATGCTTGGAAGCCACAATCCCCAGTAAAAAGATGTGGCAGCGGCACTTGGTTGGATTCAATTGTTTCACCTGCAAGCTCGAATGTTTGCTGAAAAGGCTGGACAAAACGGCTACCTTCAGCAGTAGTGCATATTTGAATTCCGCTGGGGTGCTGGAACACCACAACAGGGATCCAGTGCTGTCCTACCATGGCTGCCATACAAATGGACTTGTCATGAGGATTGGTCTGGATAGCCTTTTTGATCCATGCACCTACTTGGCATTCTTCTGATGCGTGCGGAAAGGTGGCTGCTGGGAGTGGTAGGGTATTGTACTTTGTTCCAACAACTTCGAGATAAAAATTCATTTCATCATTGGCAACCCGAGGCCCTTGGTGATGAAGTGCTTCAATGCGAGTGCACGGAAAGATTTCGTCAAACTGGCTTTGGAAAGTGGCACTGTCGGGTGCATTGGCGAAACCCAGGATCATGCTTTGGTCTTGATACTGCATTTGAGTACCTTCTGGCGACGGATCAGCTGAACTTGGACACTGACCATCATTTATGGCCGACTCGGTGTCTTTGAGCTCTTGTTGGTGTTCACCTGATGCCCATAGGGAAGGGATCATGCAGAAAACTGGCAGGTTTTTGGCAAAACGTTTCTTCAGCATGCCATCCAGTTTTGAAACTTCATCATCTTGTTGTGGAAGTGGCAACTGGAGCAAGACATGGCCTACCAAGGCTATGGCGAGAACTCCACAAACCTGTGAGACGGTGACTCTTGTGTGATACAAAATCCATCTAAAGTTTGAACATCCCATGAGGTTTTGGATGGTTTGAACAAACGCTTCCACAATGGAGGGTATTGGTTGGTTCCGAGCCCATGTGTGGACATTCAGGAATGCCCCATGCTTGATGAAAATCAATGGCGTCCAATGGTGTCCATGATGCAAGACCGTGACTACTCTACGAGCTGAGAGCTTTGGATTGGGAACGTCAGGTGGGTTTTGGATCAACCAAGCCCTTGCCACTAATGGGTCTATGATCTCAACAAAGTGTTCAGCTCCTACCATGTTGGAGATGGCGTCAAGATGGTAGACGATTTCGTCATCCGCCCACAATTGTCCCTGATTGGTAAGGAGCTGTACACGATGATCCCTGCTCATGAGCTGTTCCCTCACGGCTTCGAGTTGTTCACTGCAAACAGGGTTCGGAGCCGGCAAATTCTGAAGTTGGCCGGGTGTCTTGGCGCAAAGTCGAGCTCCTATCCAGGCATCATAGAGGCCGAGTGCCTCTTGGCCCGGAGTTGGTTGGGCGTGCTCTTCGGATTGGTCCCAGACTTTCAGGCACGAATACACCCCTTCACTGACATCGGATTGTGCAGCTTCAGCATCACATTTCGTCAACTTTGATGGAGGTTCAAGTTGACTACATTGGCTTTCTTGTTCTTGCGTTTCATCGGAGTTTGCTCCTCCAAGGCTGGAGGGGTCCGGGAGCTTGTATAGACAAGAAGTATCCCAACATGCCAGGTGTTGTAGGTATCTATCCCTCCATTGCAAGGCTTCGGAAATACTCAGCATCTCCTTGGGTGGTCGAGTGCATATGTGATTCATGAGCCATACAATTCCCTGATATCCACAGTCGCCTGGAAAATTGACTCTGATTTGCCTAGTCAGGAAGTTGACTGGTAACCTAAGCCAAAGCGGAGGAGAATGCGGCATTGGTTGGTGCGGGCGTCTACAACACCTTTCGATCTGTGGCAAAAGCTCCATGCCTTCTATGGTTGTTTGAACCTGGAGGATGTCGAAACTTACGTGAGCGACAAACGGAATCCAATGTTGATCTACCAAGCATAGGGAGGCCACTGGGCGACCTGATGCCATTGCATGTTCCAACAAACCTTCCAGCCATTGCCTAAGCTGTCGGTTCCGGACATGAGACCCTTTGGCTGCTGTGACACAAATGGGCGCGATCGGCTTGTATTGGGATTCATTGGCTTTGAGGCGCAAATGAAATTCAATCTCCGAGACACTGGTCTGGCAGTGGTTGTGCAGAAGAAAGATGAGTCCATTGGTATCCTCCTGGATCCTGGGGTGGTGGACAAAATGTACACATGCAAGGCCGTGAATCGTCATGTCCCAGTCAAGCTTGTATCCAAATGAATCCAGTGGTGTCCAGTCAGATAATTCCTCACCAGGGCGAATTTGGCCAAGTGCTGCACTAACAGTTGTTGAAACACTCATTCGAAGAAGACGTTGATCTTTTTCCTCCGGCACTGTAAGCAGCACTGTTTCATGGGGAGCTTCTTCACCTTCTGCATCGTCTTTGGGGCTCTCACAAATCTTTGGGCCTCCACCTTGGAGTTGCAGGACTAAGAACAATTTGGCGAATTGTTCCCCCAGCTCGTTTGTTCGAGCGTATTCCACAAGACATCTGTCGGGGTTTGCCTGAGCCGAATTGCATATTATGCGAAGTCGTGATGGTCGTCCAAAGAAAGATGTGGCTTTGTACCAAGGATCGATGAAGATTGCCATACGAACGTTTGGAGGGAATCTGCCTACCAGTACCCAGCTGTCTGCCAGCTTCACCTTGACTTGGATGCCTTCCGCAAGACCACTTGGGATGGGCATTGCTCTGATAGTCAATGCATGAGCCATGAAAGACTGCACCGTAGTCAATGACAGGTGTCTAACCCCTGCTTTGGGCATCACATGAAGTTGCACTTGAACGGGTTCCCTGCAATCACTGATGCTCATGGCGGTAATCCACCCCATCGCTCTGAGGAGAGCTTCTATGCCTGTGGTACTAAGGTCTCTCAATAGTCTGACTACTGAGGCCACTGAGCCCACCATGGAGAAGCTTGGTCCATCTTGGCGCAAGGTAGCATTGCGGAGCATGTCGATGTCGAGATGTTGTTCCTCGGCAGGCACCTCTATCAAGTTTTGGATGAGAATGGAAATCAATCTGTTGGCATCAGCTTGCTCGAGATCTTCCAACTCCTGGAATGAGTACGCTTCGTGAATGGTGCGAGGTGGCTGATCTGGCGATGGGCCTCCCCCATGGAGCTGAAGCACCACATGAACTTTCATCAGCTGTTCCCCTTCCCCGGATGTTTGGACATAATGGGAGATAGGCCATTCTGGGTTGATTTGAACTCCCTGGGTGATCAGGCGAATGGGCGTAGCATCCCCAAAAAACTCATGAGCCAGCTTCCAGGCTTGGTGAATGAATTGGGTGGTCTCGCCGTTGCCCACCTGGCCGGACCATACCCAGGTTCGCCACAACTTCAAAGAAAACCGGACCATGCCATTTCCAAGCATCGGGTTCGTGACATAGAATTTGATTTGGTTGATAAAGATGCGCTCGATGACGAGCTGGCAAATAGCCCTGGTGGTCACTGGTAGGCGATCTGAGCGGGGAAGCAAGTATACTTCAACTGGTACATTCAGTGGGTCCTGAGTCAACTGGGATAAGAAGTGCCAGCCACAGCTCTTCACCAAGGCATGTGTTCCGGTGCGTTCGATCCAGTGTATGAACGCGTGAACTTGATTCTGGGGAATTGTGGTGACAAACCCTTGGGCCAGATCTCGGAAGGCGACAGGAGAGCGCAGGATTTCCCAAAAGTCCAAGGTTTTGGCAGTTATCCCTAGAAACACAAAGTTGGGAGCATTTGAATCCTCAATCAGGCGTGCACCTGTGTAATCAAGCAACGGTGCTTCCCACTCAAAATCGAAGCGTTCTACGGCGTTCTCGACATCGAAACACACAAGTCCAGGTCTCCTTTGAGGATGAGGATACCATAGGAATGCATCACCACTACAATTGGCCAATTTGATGCAACTACATCTTCTTCACTGAGGAGAAGCTGGCTTGGTGAATCAACGAACAGAGTGATGCCTTCAGCTGAAAGAGTTCGATCTTCATGCAGTGGGATCTGTTTCGAATAATCATCCTCAACGGTGACTGACCGAATGACTGGAATCGATCCATCTGTAAGGAGTTTAAGGGTATTCAACACATTGATACCAACTTCTCCATGCAGTGTGAAATTCTGGCCTGCTGATTTGACTTCAATCCGTGCAAATTGGTGATGAACCAACATTGGGGCAGCGGATGCATCTCGGAGTGGAGTGGATCTGGACTCGGAAAGCTCTGGCATGGACCCTCCTACGTGCAATTGACGAATGATTTCATGTCCCCTATTGGTACGACATAGCTCACGGACAAACAAATGCCTCCATTGTGAGGCTTTGCAGGGTGGCAGAGGTTCAACTTGGAGGTCATTGACCGAGGCTATAATCCACGAAAGGGACTGAAAACCACAGTCTGCAGAAAAGGCTTGAGGCAAAATCTTCTGATGGCATTCTACCTTTTTGCCTTGCCTGTGTGCGATCTGCGTGATGGAGTCAAGAAAGCAATTTCCTTCGGGAGTGGTGTCAATCATGATGACATCGCCATGTTGCCTAAGGACCATGGGGATCCAGTGAGCTCCAACTATGGCTGCTGAACACCAGGGTTTGTCTAAGACTTCGGTGTCCATGGCAACTGCAAGCCACTCATGCGCCCATTCCGATGCTTCAGCTTCATTGTGAAAGACCGCAGTTGGAAAAGGTAGGGCCTTTCCTTCGACTTGCACTGCCTCCAAGTAATAGTCCATCTCATCATTGGCGACCCAAGCCTGTTGATGCCAAAGAGCTTCAAACCTCGTACATGGCAATCCCAGTTCAACGATCTGGACACTATCGGAAAACTTGGATGACACAAACGGACATCGGTGGCTGTCTGGCATTTTTTGATGCAGGAGCACATACTGGTTCGGGTGCATCTCAGCGTCAAGCGGGACATGGGTACCTACTAGTGATCTCGGTGTGACAGGAAGAGAAAAGGTACCCAATTTGGCTTCTGCATGGGTCAGTCTGCCTGCCGTTGCGTCCTTAGGAACGGTGTAGGGCATTGGGTGGATGGACTCTTCATGTTTGACAAAGATCACCATGGTTTCTTCTTCTGATCTGGTTTGAGACTCTTGCAAGTGTAGTTGTTCCTCTTGGGCAGGCCTGTTGCCCCCATTGGATTTGTCCAAATTGGGAGGCGCGATCTGGTCAGATTCAGATTTGTCAGACCACGGACGGGCCTGTTCCTGTAGGCTTTGGTGTTCAACATGCATGGCTTCAATCACCGTGGAACCTGGTTCAAGTGGAAGCGGAATATTTGGTCCTTTGCCATGGTAATCATCGTTTTGATGAAGGTGATCTCGCCGTGATGCGTCTTGGACCAGCTGGGCACGATCAACAGTGGGCCAATTGATTTGATTTTGGCCATTCCCACTGTCTGGAGACTGTAGTGGAATCTGAATCTTGCCTGGGGCTGTCATGGAGTTTGCATGTGCAACTTTCTGCCTTTTGTTTGTTTCAAATCCTGAGATACCTCCGGTACTGGAAAATGGTTGGATGGCAATTTGTTGATCTGAGGCTTTGAACAACTGTGAAATGGTTTCAGTCTCTCGATGCACAGTCTCCAAACTAGGTTCATCAAAAGTATTTTGACTTTCATCACCCTGACTTGGAGCATGGGTTTGGGAAGGGTTGGAGCTTCGACATGTACTTGCTGATGTGGCTTGACACAACGATCCCTGATTTGCAAAAGACCAATCCGGCATGTACATGCTTGGCTTTCCTTCTGAGTTATGCAAATGGGTTGTGTTTGTGCTAACTCCAACTCCGATCGGGGTGGGGCCAGGGCCTCGAAGCGGTTTCACTGGCATTGCAAAGGGGGTCATAGGTCTATTGGGGGCATGTTGACTATCAACTCCCAAAACAGCGGACCTACCTCCTTCTGACTGGGGTTGCACGGATCTAGGGACTGTTCCCATCTCGGTTGAAGTTGAAGTGATACGATCGAAAACGGACAAGTCCTGACGACTGGACGTCACCTGATCGGCTGAAAATCCTGCTTCGGATGCACTGGATGTGTCGGATGCAGTTCGGATGTTAGCATCAAATGTTCCATTTGGTGATGACGTCTCGGCCAAGCACTGGCTTTCTCGGACTTTCAGGTCAACTGTTTTCGGGCTGGAAAATTCGGATGTTGGTGGTGATGGCCACATCCCTGTTTCTACATGAGGCGATTCCTTGGGAGGCATGTCGGGTTCCCACTGGCCTACTTGGGCTTTGAAGTTGTCCTGATCTGACTGGTGGCACTCCTGTTCATCTCGGAAGTGAGCCTTGTCATATGCGGTCTTCTCCAATGGATCCTGGCAGGCAGTGTGGATGGGGCCAACTGTTGAATCTCCTACAAGCGTCAAGGAGGGAATTGGTCCTGCTGAAATGAAAGTTCCGGTGAAAACTAGCTTGGCGAAACTTCGACATTTTGCACTGTTCTGAATACCAAAACATTCATCTCGAGCTTGAAGCAGGTTACCCATCAGTTTCTGTAAGGCAAACTCAGGTTTGGTGGTTTCTCCAAGATCAAAGACCGAGAAGACATGCTGCATGGCACATGCTCCTATCCAAACAGCCTGGAGTGGTGATGCCAACTGTCCTAAAGCACACAAGGCCATGCGTGGGGAGGATCCCCATTGGCATCCAGGAAACATTCCATTGAACAGGGCAAGTTCATCCGGTGTGATGTGTCTGAAGTTCGGATAAACATTGGTTCCACATTTGGATTCGCCTGGCAGCTGAATGAGCAGTCCGTGAAGTCCTCCTGTCTGCAGTCTCCTATCTGTGAAAGGGTACTTGCGACATCCACAAGGGCAGGCTCCTAACTGGTTACCACAGCTATGCAGGCTCGTGGCCATCTGGCCGTTCCATGGGACCATATTTGAATGAAATCCGAACTGGGAAAACTTGCCAAGTTCATACAAATCCAACTGCAAGTGGTAGAGCATGTCTGGGTCACAAGCTTGAAAGTTGTCAAGTACTTGAGAGATCGTCGGTGGTGGGCAAACTTCCGGAAACGGTCTCCACGGGACTGAGCCTATGGCTGGGTGGGAAAGAGTGCACCACCATCTTTGTCTCCGGGCGGGCCAAACCTGTTGTAGGCTCAGAGTGCCTTGGCTGACACAATAGCCTGTCTCTGCTGCAAACTGAGATATGACCTTTTGTACCCATTGGCATTTCATTGCATCATCCACACATTCAAGGAAGATGAATCCTACCTGGGAAAGGAAGCTGGCACGAAGAGTTGATGGGAGAGTTTGCGCTCTCGGGTCCATCTCTGCACGTTGGTCACCTAAACGTGAGTATGGCTGGCAACTCACCCCGGCTGCTACGGATCCAAATTCAGGGCATTCAGAGTGCAGAGCGATCAGGGTATCATCTGAGCAAACATCTGACTGCAGGGTTTTGGATGAATGAAGTTGGGAAGCAAGCTGCAACATGGGCTCATTCCAATCACAACGAACAACAACTTCAAAGCCTGCTTCTTCAAGTCCTACTCCTAGACATCCAATGCCTGAGCAAAGTTCGGCTACCTTTCGGACATTCCTAATGGACAGACACGGCTTTGGGAAGACACGACAATCTTCTCCCCTTTCCAAAGTACGATCGTCCGACACTTGCGCTCTACAAGCCAACACGACTGAAGTATCTTTCGGCAGTAGGCCTTTGAAGCGAAGAAACCGACCCTTAATCGCAGTCTTCACAAGATGCGTGCATTGGTGCTCATCATGAAAAATGACCTGAAGAAGCCCAGTCCATGGTTGCCCCTTGATGGGGTTATCGTCCAGATGCAGATCAACCATGTCAAACGAAACGTCCCAAGTTCCGGTGAAACAGCACTACTACTGGAAAGTTTTGGGCCTCAGTGCTATGAGTCCAAACCCTGGTACCTTCTGTTCACCCCAAAAGTTGCTGGTATTCATGGATGTTCATCCCATTAATAGCTGGATCAATTCATATGACCCATCCCCAGATCTGTCCCTCATTGGATTGGTTTAAGGGAAAATTGAAACCGGAAACCCCATCCTATTTCATGGGAAAATCCCATGGGTTTCCGGTTAAATTTCCCATTAACCAATCCAATGATGTCCCCATCTGATGAATTGCACGCCTTTGCCCTCCAGGCTTGGCAAGATGACCCCGAAGCCTCCGAGGCCCTGCAGCGCTTGCGGCGCCTCTGCCAGGCACGCGAAACCGTGGCACCGGGGAGACGTCCGGATGGTGGTGCTGGCGGAGGCATCCAAAAAGAAAGGACGCATGGCTGGGAAAAATCTGATTCTTTTGGAATTTGAAGGGGAAAACCTGGGATTTGATGGAGTTTTTCCATGAACGTCTCGTGTTTTTTGATGTTTTCTTATTGGCATTGCATTTTTTTTGTTCAACTAAATAGGTGGGTTTTGATGGTTTAATTAGAATTCGAAATGATTAACTTTTTAACATGTTTTAACCAAACTTTTATGAAAGTTGTCAGTGAAATCTTAGGTTTTTGCCGGTCTTGTTCATGGTTTGTTAGTGGGTTTGGTTTTGAAGTGTTTTGAAGCCTTTGAAACCAACAACACTGGTTTTTGGAATATCTTGTAATTCAAAAAACTATGGTACATAGATTCTCTGCACATGTGTGCGGTGTGTCACTCTGCCACAGTTTGACCAACTTGTGCAACTGAACTAAAACATGAAGTTTTCATCAAGAATAAATATGGGAACCAGGGAAATCTGAGGTGAAAGGTTTGTTAAGCCATTTCAATCCAGCAGAACACCACAAGATTCATTTTATTTGAAGAAAGAAATGCAGGGCTTTGAATCAAACTCGAGTAGAGTGGCATTTGCTTTGCCAAACATGCAAAACAGACCAAGAGAGATTAGGTTTCCCCAAAAGAGAACGGCCAGTTCTCATACCAATAAACATCCAGACCCCTATTTGATAGATTGATAATATAGTATGAGATAATACATGACCAAGGGAATGCTAGACTCTATCTGAAAATATCAACATCACAAAATGTGAGTACACAATATACATCGAACTGCAGGGGCAACGAGCATTGAAGCCAACCACGGGGCACGGAGCTGATGTTCCGTGACATGTTTGGGGTCTATTCTAACATTTGCGCTGTATGCCTCACATTGTTGGGAAGGTCAGATTCATTTTGCCGGCGATTTGGTGGTTGCTTAAGTCATGGGGGTACCCCCAAATCATCCATTGTCATCGGATGTTCCGCTGTAAACCATCCATATCCATCCATTTTTGGGGTACCCCCATTGCTGGAAACCCCCCATTTTTGCACCTCGCGGTTTACCGGACGGTTTTTATCACCCAAATGGTCACCATTCACCTCAGGCTGCGAAAAGTGCAGTCAGGGTCTCCCGGGATGTCGACCCTGGATGGCCGGAATGGATGGAAACCACGGTGTTTATGAACTACCCTCTGGTAAACTAACATAACTATGGGAAATCACCATTTTTTTATGGGAAAATCCACTATAAATGGTGATTTCCCATAGCTATGTTAAATTATCAAAGGGTATTAGTTCAGGTGGTGGTATACTCCAAATAGTGATGATATGATACTTCATTTGGACTCCCCAATAAGAAACAACTGGGGTCTATGAATCCAGGCTTGACATTGCCAGAATGATCACCTCCGCCAATTTTTGAGTGGTGACTGAATCAGTTTGCATTGAATGAGGCTTGTTGGGAGCTTGTAGGAGCTACGGTTGTGTCATGTTGTACCCACATTCCCTATCAAATGGCAGCTATCCAGTTGGAGCTACAATCAGAGTTTCCCAACCACATGATAAACTAGTGGAAGATGAAGCTCCAAGTGGATCAGACCCATTAATCATCCCCATTGCTCAGCGCCTTTATTCATGTAACAATAAAATATATAACTACCCCTAAATGAATACTCATTATCACAAAGTCAAGATAGACAGTAATTCACAAGAGTCTGGATACAGTTCATCTCACCAATCTTGGTTTCAGAGGCGGAGATGAGTTGCTTCAGCTGGGGATTTTTCTCCCCACCTTTATAGAGTGTCAGGTTGGGGAATGGTTCCAAGCTGCACAGATTTGTAAAAGAAAAAGACAAACAATTTTCGCAATGCCCCAAAAAAGATAGAAAATCCAGGATGCTATCAATGATTTGTTCTCCATATGTTCAAGGGTTCCAATTGTTCAACCTTTTCGGGGGTTACTATACTGGTTTCTTATGTTCAACATGTTTTTCAACCATAGATGATGATCCCCAAACACTGTTTTTTGTCAGGGGGGAGGTGAAACTGTGAACCACCAACTAGAGAAAATCCCCACATTTTCGTATTTGTTTGGACCCCTTCAGCAGTATTCAGGCCTTCTTTCTTCATTGCCAGCGTGACCATCAACTAAAAATAGGGAGGCCCTGCAGACCTGGCGATGAATCCAGTGACTCCGGCCTGGTGTTGTGGTTTTCTATCGGCGGTCAACATGACCAAGACAGCCTATCTATTGGGCATGTGCCCTCAATAACGGCATGCCCTGTGCGCAGTTCTTGCATTCTGCATGAACCGATGTTGATGCCCTCAAGACTGGGAGACCTTGGGCCCAACAGGATCCGAACGAGTCCAAGCCTGTGAAGATGGATATACTGCTTTGGGATCGGGCTTCACTATCAGCGCCATGGTGAGCATCAAGGTCTTCCTGCTGTCGGAATCTACAAAAAGGAGCCGCTGGGCTGTGAAAGTTGCGATACCCAGGCGAAATTGACTGGTGACACCCAGGCTTGGATGCATTTCTACACATAATAATCCCAGTGATTCCTCAGATGGAGGAATCTGAAGAAGTTGCCCTTTGACCTTTGACCGGGTACTGATCGGGGAAGCCATATAGCCCAAGTAGACACATCCTGGATCTTTTCTGCCCTTGGCAAACTTTGGTTGGGATTTGGTGGAATCACCAACACAAAATAATACACACACATTTATAATACCTTATTACTGTTTGTATTATGTGATATCATGTGTATCAGATTTGGACATCTTATGATTTGACCAAATTCGTGCAAGACCTGTTTCATCACTGTCAATGTCCATGGATGCCCGTGAATGTTTTGATGTCCGTTTTCCATCCATGTTACTGTAGTGAGATTTTAAGTTCGTTGGTTGTAAATAACATCCAGTTTACATTCCTGGTTCCACCAAACAAATATTTGCTGGGATTAAGTTGTTTAGTTGTTTGCTTGGCGTTCTTTCAAGTGCTTTTTTTTGGTTCCCCCGCACTGCACAAAAAGTCATTTGCTGGTGATGTGCTGGGTAATCAGGGATCCTAGTTTCAGGGATACCCTTGCATCCAGAATCCAGAATTATTGGTGAACAACTTTCTCACCTTGCATCTCTATCTTAGATTTATGCAGGGTACCACATTTGCATCATTGGTTGTTGTTTGAACATCGCCAACCACCGGAAACCTTTTCCGGTTCATGGATTACATTTCCATATGGAGATGGCTAGAAAGTTGGAAACATCGTCAAAACCTCTATGCCTATACATTGACAAACATGCGCGTCGAAGTAACATCCCCTCCTGACATACGTATCTACGTAAACAATCATACTCATAAACACGCATAGTAAGTATATCTGTATATCTATATATATATATTTATTTATTACATGTGTATACCTGTATACATTGTAAAACTATTGAAATACATAGTTGTTGGTTGGATTTCCCCATGTTCCTCTAATCCTTTCCCTTTTCCCATCCAAAGTCACGTCATGGAATGAGGCCATCCCATTGCTGTTGGACGCTGAGCAATCAGATCGACAACCCGCGGTGGCTTGGTCGGTGGGGACTTCGTGGTGCATCCACTTTAGTAAGTGGGTTACAATCCATGTGTAGCTGGGGCATGTCCTATAGATGGGTGCACATCCAACCTGTTGGTAGATGGTTTATCCCATTAAAATCCCATTCTCTTCTACAGTGTTTCATAGGATTCCCAAAAAGTGACCAAGTGGTGCAGGATTTTGTCCACAATACGTGGGAATACCGAAGATTCGCGGGAAATCATCTTCCATATGGATCCGTTCTCTCTTACTGTAGTTGGGAGAATGATCCCCCAAGATCGATATGGCAGTCAAAACCCTGGTACCTAGTGAACATCAAAATAGCTGGTAAATGGATGTTCATCCCATTAAAATTGATAAATTCATAGGTTTTGATCCATCCCCATGTAATTTTTTTAAAGGGGATTGAAAGCACAAACCCATATCTATTTTGTGGAAAATATGCGTGACACTTGGCTGGGAAATACCGTCGAAAAGACGGAGTTTCACGCGAGAAAAGATGCAGATTTACCAAACAAACATGGAGTTGGAAACTGAAATTAAAGAGGTTTGTCAGCAGCAAAAAAAGGGAGATCGAACTGGTGACATTTATCAATAACCATTGCTGGTGATCTCTCCAAGAAATGCCACTGGAATTCACATGAAAACCGGTCATGTGTAGATCATGTTCCCGGGGGAAGCATTGGTTTCTCACATCTATGTTAGTTACCCCATGATATTTAGCCATAGAAAATCAAAATCGGACATGGGATTTTCCATTGTGACCTTATATATATATATATATACTGGAGGATACCTGCCAAAACACCGGGAACTGGAAATTGATGTGTTGGACTGGGCTTTCGCTACTTAAGTGGGGTTCATGCAGTTAATGCCCTGTACCAATTATAAATGCCATAAAAGGGGTGACTTACTGACTCAAAACTGGTAAAGGGCCACAACTGTGTTGGAATTCAGGTGTGTGATCCGCATAGATGATGGGGGTTGTAAATGATTCACTACTGCATTTCCGATCAGCATTTTGGGCAATCTCGGAGGCTCTTGTTCTTCAACTGATGCATTAAGAATTTATCTCAAATATATTCAAATATCAGCTTGAGTGGCCGAAAATAGTTTGTCCATAGTTGCGTGCCAAAACGAACACAAATCTACGTCCCAATATAATATAATATAATATAATTAGATATAATTAGTATCAGTATGAGTATAGTAAATGAGGTGGGACATATTGTGAGGTGAGTGGCAGATAGCTAAGGTGCCAGGAACTTGACTGTGTAGTTTGAGATCATGTATGATATGTGTTGCATTTTGATATTAAGGTGCCAGGCCCTTGACTTTAGACATAGATTGACATAGATAGATGTAGTTTCAGAATGGTTGAGATGATTTCAGATATTTGTTGCTCTCAAATTGATGTGATTTTTGATGCAAAAAAAAAATGAGATGATGGCAACAGGGCTCACATTTGCGCAGCTGAAAGCGCCGAGGTTCACCTACTAGCGCGGCACTTGCAAGCTGAATTCAACGTCAAGGACTGGGGATAGCTGCGGGACCAAGGTGTCCCCTGCAACCGTGGGATGACCTTGACTGGGAGTTTTGGGCCAATACTTGGATTTTTTGGCCATAACTTGGGATGGTAAGCCTCCAGAAAATTGGAGTTCATAAAGATACTGATAGCATCTGGTAGCCATTACAAGGACTTCCTCATGGGAGATGACCATACCTCACCATTTTACGAGCATGGCAGATTACGTTTTGAACACGCAAGAGATGGAGATGCGTTGTCCTGCAAAAGGAACGTATCATTTTGTTCACGTGGTTTAGGAAAGCACACGATTTTCCGAGGGGTGAAGCCTGGTGAAGCAGCAAAATATCAGATTGTAAATGGAAGCTGATCACACATCCCCAGCAACAGATCACCTGTGATGAAACCTCATTGACCATATGGATGGAGGATTTGACCACATCATGAGAAACCATAAAAATTTGGGCTCCACCATTTGTTTGACCAATGGGACAAACCCACATGGAGATTTCCTAAAGTCATGGGACAAAGCCCTAAATCCTCCATTTTTGGAAGAGGATGACGATTTTAAACCATACTTTGAGAGGGGTATCCCCATGACTCTGGAAACCACCCAGTCCTATGCAACTCTTCCTGCGAGTTCTGTTCCGACAGGAACCGATCGTGTATGATACAATCCAAATGTGCCCTGTCGGGGGAAATGGACGCAGGGTTGTATGTGTTGTGAGACATCATAGGGATTCAATTGGTACATAATGCAGGAATTCAATGGGTACATAATGATCAACGATGATCTAATAGGCGGTTTCAAACATATAGTTATTATTTGAATCATAGAATTCGATAGACATGGGATGATGATTCCCAGTGATGTGTTTTTTCAGAGTTGAAACATGTCGAAACCACCAGTGGATTGTGAATGGCTAGTTTGAAATCCCTTGTTGGACGAAGATTTGAGAAACATACTTTTCAGGGCTGCCATCCTGTCGGGAGGTTCCAAAAAAAACATCCGATTTTCCGAGATGATTGGACCCCCAGGGAGCGGGATTTCACGGAGTTTTCCATGTTTATTTCTTCTCTGTTTGTACACGATCAAAAGTAGACTAAGTAGACCAACAAGATAAACCTCGGTGAATGGCAGGTCGTACATTCATTGCCTCCGCATTGGCGGAATGCCCTACCCTTTTGCCGGGAACTAGGGACAATTTTCCAACTGAATGCATTCCTACAGCAGTGGGTCAAACTGCCAGAGGGCACCCGTCCTCATTCTGGACCATTTTCTGCAGAGAAAATTGGGCTGACCAGTTTCCAAGTTTTACCTGAGGGAAGTTGGTCGAAGTTTGATGATACACGCGTGTACCACAAGTTTGCGGAATGGTTTCTGTCAAAAAGGGCAGAGCAAATCCGTGGACATGAGATCCTTGAGCCAGATTTCGAAGCCGTCAAAGTTATCAACCAAACTTTTTCCATCTACAGTGCCGGCCTATGGCTCACATCCGATGCGCGTAATGCGCTGGGGGCAGGAGATGGCTAGAAATCTAGGCAAGTTTAGCTTTCACTTGCGTCCTAGAGAGACGTCTATGCTTTCCAGTTTATGTAAAGTTTCACATGTTAGATCACCAGTGGCGAAGGCTACTAGCTGGTTCTTCCAAGAAATGGACCTTGAATATTTTGTGCGAGTCTGTTCAAGCCGATGAAGATGCTTGCTCTTGAAAGATATATGTTTGTTTTGGGCTGGCGCACCAAACGCGATATAGTTTTGCTCTTGTTAAGATATATATATGTTTTACTTTGGGACTTTGGGGATACACACCAGGGGAGTGGATTTATGGAAATCTTGGCGATGTAAATGCAGGAATGCCAGTTCCTGATGAATATATAAATAACCTTTAAGTTTGAAGCGTTTTTGATCCATATTCAATGCGTAACCATATTCAGATTTAGCCCCAAACTTGACCAATCAACTGTCTAGTTCGCCGCTACAGGTACCTCAAAGCCTCTCCACAAAGATTGGAAGAGGCCGGGTTTGGGGATTCCTACATTTAGGGATTCCTACATTTATCGGGTAAAGCCTGGGTGAAGGGCATTTTTTCTTGTGGCAAAAGGGACTTTTGCCCGTCGGGCATCATAGCCTGTTTGAGTTCTCATGAGCTTCTGGTTCGCCCTGGATCTAAGCTTGACTGTTTGTCAATGTCAAGATCCTTCTCATCATTTGACTGTATCATATAGAATATATATAATTACACATAATTACACACTTATGTACATATCTATATGCACACATGATTCCACATAATCCGTATCTCAACTTCAGGGACGTTTGAACCCTTCCCATCAGTAGAATTACAGCTCTTAAGTTTAGAGTGAGTGGTTCATTCGGATTCATGAGATATTTAGATTCTTCTCCTCATTGGACTGCTCTCTCCTGTATGCATCATCTGGCCCCACAGCTCTTTCATTGGATACGTGGATGTAGGTGGGCGAACGTCCGAGTTCCGATTTCATCGTAGTTTTTGCACCACAAAAAAGTGGCTGGAGTAAAATGTTTCGGGAACACAAAGTCAGAGGATAGCCAGATCAGCCAAAGTTCAGGGATCCGGGGATCCACGTCCAACTGGGGATTTGACATCACCTGGGACCTGTTAGTAACTGGATGGATTGTGGTTTTGATCTCTAGCCATTCTTGGGGGGATCAAGAAACAAACATGTGGAACTCCAGACTCCAGGATATGTTTTTCTTACCTAGATGGGCCATGGAGTCAGTCAACTGGTTGCTTACTGCGGGTTCAAACATGTTGAAACCAAATGATGTTTGGGGTTACTAAATGTTACTCACTATATATATATATATATAACATTATATAACCACATTAACCAACGAACTCCCTAGCCCATCTAAGTAGAAGGAACTCAACATTTACCACCTCAACCGATACTGGGAAGTCGCGCGAGTTCTCATGACGTCAGGCTTTGGGCTCAGCTGAACGCTGCTTGGCTTGATGATGACAATTCAGCCGATGGGATTTCATCATAATTGAAACATATGGGGATTATGAAGCTTGAATCACCAACATATATGGTGAACTATGAAAAATTGATGAATGATATGATTGTTTGGTTAATATATGTTAATATGATCTAATATGTTGGGACTTGTAATACCTCATTGAAATTCTGATAAGCCATTGTGGAGAAACCTATCAGTATAGATGGGATAGGTTCTGATAAGCCATTGTGGGGAAACCTATCAGTATAGATGGGATAGGGGTATCTTTCATGCCTCAATTGGTCTGGATGAATATGGATGAACTACGATCTGGTGGTGAATGTAGGGAGCCGTTCGGAGCTATGGTTCTATCCATATTCCTTTACAATGGCTGGCTGGAATATGACCAAATTATCGTCTATTTTTGTGTTGTACAAAACACCATTCTTTATTGTTGGGAGGATTTTCCAGCTAGCCTTTGGTAATCAAACGTGGCAATTGGAAATCCCCTATCAATGGAGGTTTTAATGGGAAAATCATCTATAAATAGTGGATTTTCCATTGCCATGTTTGATTACCAGAGGGTAGCCATGTTTGAATACCAATGGAAAACCACCAAAGGACCGGATCTTAGACCCATCCGCCTTCGGTTTTTTTCCATCCTGGAATTTGGCCGGGCTGAACATAGCCACGACTCGCCGACTATTCTAACAGTCTTAGAGTTGGATGAAGGGAAAATCTACAGGAAACCATAGAAAACACCTGATATGTTTGAGCAAATACCATGAAAACCTTGATGTTCTTCCCGGCTAACCCATTGAAACAGCGTTTTCAACGCGTTGAAAGTTTGAAACGGCGTTGTCTCAAGGGATTCGATACGTTTTGCTCACGCATGACCGTCCAACTTGGGACCTCATGACCATAGCGTTCCCAAGTCCTGAAAGATTTTAGACTGGCAAAAGTTGTCCGCAACATGTGCACAGAAACTGGGAGCTACAAAGATGAGAGTTTTCCGCAATGTTTACAACATTTTACAACCAATCCGATAGGTGAAATTGGGTGAGCATGTTTGCGGATCCGTACTGAGTCAACACGTATCTGATCACCGGACTTGGGGTAGTTTGAAAATACAAAAAAAAAACATTCCATCCCATCCGTCCACTGTTGAAACACCAGTTTCTCATATTGACCTCAAAATTGGCTGTGTTGAGTTAAATATTGCTATCCCATTTTGAATCATATGTCCGTATATCTTCCATATTTCCAAGCATTTTCCCCATATTGATTCCATTTTGACATATCCCGGTATCCTCATTTTCAGACCCGTATCAGCAACTAAGAACATGGCTACATCTACGCCATCAAGTTGGTGCGAGGCAGGCTACTGACCTTTTGTGCGACGATCTTGCTGTAGGTGTCATGGGGTCATATGGGGTATAGGGTAGATGGATTCCCTCAAAGGATATCAACAAGGAAGATGAATTATGGTATGTATAAGCCACCTAAATGGTGAAATGGAGAAATTATACTTATACAAACTGCTATTTGGCCAACAAAAAGTGACGATTTCACAAAGCCAGAATGGGTCAACATGTTAGTTTTGTCCTGAGATAAAGATCATCAACATTGTTCCCAGTTGTCTTGAGATTTGACCTGTGGGTGTCAAGATTTTACCCACAACCATGAAAAAAGTTTTGGACAGGTTCGTGGAGCGGTGTTAGTCATCTAGTCATCAAGTAGGGCATGGGCATACATATTTGTATATATATATATACTGTATATATATATATATGTATCATATAGATATATGATATATATATATATATATATTATACTTATACGTATGGTTCATTGGCGATTCTCACTACTACTTCTGCCCAACGAAAGACATTGAAAGACCATACTTTTACCGGAGTCGACTCGGGGTTCGGTTTTTGCTGGTCTGATTCTCAGGATCGACCGGTATAGCATGTTATCTTACTGGTGCTGAAGGGAATGGGGGGTTGCTGGGATGATAAACTTAATGGTTATTATAGGTCAGCAACCCCATTTGCGTTTGGCACCAGTAAGAAATTGAATATAGCATGTTATGGCATGGTATGATCCAACACATGGAATGTCTTCAGTTACTCTCCAGTGCAATGACACATAGCAATTGGACATTTCTTATGAATGGAGGTTGCTAGCTGAGACGATCATCGAACAACATGGGGATTGATCATCCAAAGCCATGTTTGATGAGTGGAGAGTATTGTGGATTGAATCCCCACATCTATAATATCCCAATGAGATGGCCATGTGCAAAGTTGGATCAACAGATTAACCATTGATAGTGACGAACCATGTATGATTAAACATTTATGACACATTATAATGTCTAGTCATGATGTTCATTAATCACCCTTTTTCTATTGCTTCATACTTCAACCTCCTGGTGTCAGCTGCCAGCTGCTCAACCTACGGCGGTTTCACCCCGGCGCGCGTCCCATGGCCACGGCCTTGGCGGAGTTGAAGGCGGCCAAGAGCAATGTGCGGAACGCCAAGAGTACGGCGCATTTGGAAAATACCTTGGACCCTCGGTAGAAAAATCGACAACCCCGGCCCGTTGTCGAATGTTACCCTCTGGTAATTTAACAGTTTGCGATTGAAAATGGCCATTGATAGTGGGTTTACCTATTAAAGATGGTGATTATCCACAGTTATGTAATTTACCAGAGGGTAAAAAGAAAAACCAAGAGAAACCCCTGGTAATGTGCTGGTTCTACATGAATTGGGGACGGGAACATGCTGACTGGGAGGTGTGAAATATGCTAAACCGTTCGATCCCTCCTTGAGATGATCGATTTTCTGGTTGGGACAACAAGGTATTGTGGATTTCTCTATATGAGAGTGGGTCAAAACCTATTATTATCCATTTTAGTGGGATGAACATCCATTTACCAACTATTTTGATGTTCACAAGGTACAGGGTTTTGACTTATAGCCATATTTGACACCATGTCAATGTTGTGCGATAGTACTCCAGTCATGATTTGGTTGATGCTTTGCGTTTTTCTTCAGCCTACCTGTATGATGGATAATCCCGCCAGCCAGTAGTCCATGTGATGTTTTCCCAGTGCCGGTACCATGCATCGTTGCTGTACCATCTACTTGTGCAGTTGCAGATGATGTGAAAGCGCTATAGTTGCAGAGTATTCATACATACATACCTTATCATACGTTGCATTAGGTTCCGTTGCGTTGCATCTATTGCATTGCATTCCATTCCATTGCATTGCATTCCATTCCATTCCATTCCATTCCATACATACACACATGGTCAACATTTGTTCTGAACATGATCCATTTAGGCATCTATACACATACACGTACCATAGATGTAGCATGTCATTTGGCCATTACAGTAATGGATTGGTGTAAGAGAGAACCCACAAGAAACCATGTTTTTTTCCCATTAGATACTCGAGGGTGCATGCCAGTTTCTAAGTGGGCAATATCCATATTGTACCCCACATGCAATATAAACCGTATATATGTATATATACCCTACATATATATATATATATATATAGATATATAATATATATATATATACATATTTGAATACATGGGTTCTAAAGAAGTTTCACTCCACCTACTGTCGAAAATACACCAATTCTGGGTGTTCTTCTCTCCGAGGAAGTGATCGAAAGCCTTCGGTACCAAGCAGGGCCGGCCGGGCGGACGCCGGGACGGCAGCAGGATGTTCCTCCCAAGTCACGTAGACATATTGTCTGGGTAAATTATAACGACCTCACTGTGACCGAGCCCTGGAATGATGATGGTTAGTATAGGGAATCATCCCCAAATGGCCTTAATTCAAATTGGTGAATTATTATAATTTACCCAGATATTGTGTATGTCATTGTTTTACTTCATATGTATATAGCACGTGCAAAAAGATAGAAAAGTGAAATCCCATGAAAATAGTGGACAATCACGTTTATGTTTTCTTGGGGATTATGTATATATGTATATAATTATATGATGTATATATATATATATACATAATATGTAGTAAATATTGCATACTGCATATGGGAGATTATAATAGCCCCACGCCTATCGTTTAGTTTTCCATGATCCGAGATCCCCCATGAGCAATCTTTAGCTTTCACTCGAAAAATCAATTAGAGGATATAAGAGGAAAAAAAGATAACGTTGGTTCTGTGAGTGATCTGTGTCCAGACCTTTGAAATGCATCCTTATGCAACTATTTAGTGTTTTTATGGTCTCTTCCTTTCAATAGTCTATTGTTGTAATGGCGCGCCAACGAATGCGTGTCAGATTCTGCACAAGGAAGGTGCCTGGCAGGTGGTCATTGCAGTCCTTTTTTGATGATTGCAGCCATTTCCAGAAAAAGAGGAACACAAACAGGATTCATGAACGAGAACAAAACGATAGCGAAAACGAAAACTTTTGGCATCAAAAATGGTCCGCGTGAGACACTGCCCATTGTTCCCTTTGCTTTTTCCTTTCCTTTCTCCTTTCCTTTTCTTTTCCTTTTCCTCTCCCTTTCCTTTTCATGTTTTGTTCCTTTTCTTTTCCTTTTCTTTTCCTCTCCCTTTCCTTTTCCTTTTCCTTTCCTTTTCCTTTCCTTTTTCCTTTCCTTTTTCCTTTCCATTCCTTTGCACTTTACTCTTCCTTTTCCTTTTCCTTTTCCTCGCTCATATGAATTCTTTGATCAAGGTGTGAAGCCAGCGCTTGGAAAAACGATAAGAGGAAAAAAACGATAACGTGTGGAAAAGCCATTTGAAAACGCTCGGTTTTTTTACACAGCCCCATATGTTTTGCATTATAGATGAATTTATAGTGTTATCAACTATGCAATACATATATATATATATACACATATATTCTATAAAACTATATATGATGTTCATTACTGTAAACATTTGTGTACATCATATCATCATATCCTGAAAAGATTCCATGGGGATCCTCGGACCTCGCGGGACCATCTCAGTGACTTAGGATTGACCAGCCGACCAAATCCCCGAGATATGTGAGATATTATGAGAACATATGTTTTCATGATATTAAGCCTCAAGTTGTTTGAACAGTTTGATTGCTTGTTATGCCGCTGATTTGCTTATGGCTTTATTCTTTGGATTTTTGAACCAAGAAAACCCTCAAAATCGAAAGTATTTTCTATGTTTGCTTTGATAGTGATCACTACCGTGTGAATTTGCGAGATAATGAAACATTTTTTTTTCAGAGATTTATGTTGTCGCATTTAGTTAGATCAGTTTAGATAGATAGATACAGTAGATCCTGACATACAGTAGATTCTGACATAGGCTTATACAAGCATAGTTTCATGATGTTTCATGTATACATAGTTTCATGATCTTTGATGAGACACAGAGACATAGAGACATACGTCACTATTGAACTGGATGTAAAATTTATATGGATACAGATATTTAATGTGTGAGCATTTTTAATGTCAATTCAATATTACCAAGGCTGGAGAAATCATGCATTCAGCTATGACTTCGGGTACCTGCCATCTGCCATCCGGGTGCCATGACTCCAGCTTAGGAAACCATGGCTGGACGACAATGATAAGTTCCGCGGCCTTGATCTCGTGGCTGGGGACTGGGGACTGGGGGAAGCATCCGCAAGAATTACATGTGTTTTTGATATGGATGTGAACCAATTGTTCCCAGAATATGGGCATGGATCAACACCTTGTTCCAAACTGTATGTGTGTTTTATCTATGTGTTTTAGATTTTCATATATTTTTCAAATTGCCCGAGATGCAACTTGGACTCGCCGTTTTTGAGGTTCATTTGGTCTAAAGAACGAATCAAAGTGGTCTCTCGGCTGCTCATGATTCGTGAATCATCGAGACGTCATGGCTGACCGGGCTGTGGCACCGGTGATTTTGCGTTGCTTGTTCACCCATGTCTTGATATTTAAACATATAAATCCAGATTTGGGAGAATGACCAATAGACGCATAATATGTCAAGATTTTCAGAAGGAACATGTTGTGAAATTTGTTCTTCACACTTGACCTTGGTAAAAAAATATCGAGGTTGCAGTTGGGTACTGCACATTGAGGGTCTCATAGCAGGGACATGAAAGCATAGGCGATAAGGATGTATGATATAGATAGATCAGATACTATTCTAGTATATTATATATACTATATGTATTTATATGTATACATATACATATCTATATATATATATATATAACACAACGTAGACATGGTGAGAATTCCTTTTAAATTGTGTAGCGAGGTGTGTCTGTAGTTATGGCAATTTGGCAATGCGTGGAGGTGACGATCTCAATTTAGAAACTGGTTCATAAAGATCATACCCTCTGTTAAACTAACATAACTATGGAAAATCACCATTTTCAATGGGAAAATCCACTATAAATGGCCATTTTCAATAACTATGTTAGTTTACCAGAGGGTAAAGCTTGTCTGAAAATAGGGCATACCCACACGTATAGCCATCTGCAGAAGGGAAAATGAGGTTCTAATCCATTGGAATTGGAGGTACGACATATTTCCAGACCCAAATGCCGAGAACAAGTCACCATGTAGTTCTTCTGCTTTCAATACTTGGAAACCCACCTCCTCCGCCTATGCCCGAGAGACTTCGGCCTCAGATCAATCACTCGGCCTTGTTTGTTCCTAGCTGAAGTGGTTTGACAAGAAACTCAAAATATCGTTAGGAAAGGGTTGACCTTTTGTACAGCAAGTGTCACTGAGAGAGATTTGCTTCAGAGTTTCAGAAACACATCAACATAATCAAAAGGCTAATGATCAGCTTGCTCAGCTCGGAGACAGCCTCCTTTGGACGGCCATCAGTGATGTTGTGGCTATGAGTCACACTTAAAAACCCGGCCTAAAGATAATTGGTGATCTTTAGATATGTTGATACGTAGGGTGCACCATCTCACAAAAATAAAAAGGGGTGCCTATGTTTTGCCCCATACTGCAGGTCATCCTAAATTGCTGACCTGTTTCCCCAGAGAAAGCTGCTGTGCAGTGAAGAGGTGAACCACCTTGATAGATTGATATATGGGTATCATAATGATTATCATCATCAACATATCCAATGATAATCATTAAAATCATAATCATAAGGATCATGAATGTACATCAGAACTGGTTGGTGTCCCATGCATCACCGACGAGAAAAACGAGAAATGACATCTACATACCGTCATCTCCCAGACAATTCATGCATAGATACCCATTGACTGATCCCAAAAGTCACTCCAGCATGAAGACAAACATACCTCAAAATGTGACGTGGTAAACCACTAAATAAACCTACCATTTGGGGATGTTATACAACCTGTTCATGGTGATTTGGGGGCATGGTTTATTGTTGGGTTTACCAAATGTACACAGATTCCTGACCAAATGACGGGTCGCACGTTCCAGCGAGGCCAAGTTCGTTTGGTCGCAGGGTTTTGAGACGACGATGGGTTTGATCATTGCTGCTTAGCAGGGAAGATCTGCAGGAATGTGCTACATTTGGGGCTGCGAAAATATGTGGTTTCCTACAGTTTTATACAGTGTTCCCTTTCCCAAAAAAAACAATATGTGATTTGGTTGGCAACCACTATCTCCAAGTCATGTCGGGGAGTATGACACTTGTCTTCTGTTTTCTGGAACTCCAACTAGTCGGTTCACAGTTTCTTTCTGCTCAATTCTCAACCATATTTATCCATCTTTGGGATGATGAATCCCAAAGGCCGCTATGAAAGACACTAACCAGTGGTTCATGACCAGTTGCGACTTGGTTGCTGAGACTTCGATCTCCCCTGAGTCGTGTGAACTCCACCCTTCTGAAAAATCTCTGTTAGATTGGGGAAAAATCGTCGAAATCTCACTTTTTGATTTGTGAAGTCTACAGTTTTGATTGGCTCCGCTCGTTTTCTGAGGTGAAATCCACATTTTAGATCATTTTAGAACTTTCACCGTTTTATTGCAGATTTTCATGGATCTTGCAGCCAAAAAATTCCCTTTCTCTCCGTGATGTTCTCTATTTTTTCAAGTGCCCCTCTCCTTTTATTCATGCTCCAAGTGGCCACTTGGCAGGTTGGAAATTTGGTGCTGATCATGTGGGAGGCGGACCAGGACGCCAAATGCTTCCCCGACTATCGAGGCGGATAAATTTTGGGCTGATGCGCCCATTTCATGCCTTTAAGTTGGTAGATGTATGGATACTAGCAATATATAATTTGATAAGAATAGGGGATTGTCTATGTCATAATTATTCAACTTATTTGAAATAAAATACCTGCCCATTATAACTATAATAACTACTATTATGAATCAAAGGGGACTTATACTGCCTAAGCCTATAGGTATATCTGTCCTATGGGGACATATATGTCCTGTAGGACTTAATCATGGTATAGTGGGATATACAATCAATAATAATCAATACTGTATCATCTCGAAATGAAATGAGATTAATCCCTTCCCGCGTTCATCCCCAGAAACAATGGTTTCGTAGGGGATTTACCCGTATTGGTATTGGGACCCAGCGACATAGGGGGTGTTTAAAAGAATAAAAACAGCTGGACCGGGGGGATGGGATGATTGTGAATTGTAGGGGATAGACTACTAGCTATAGTTATATTATGTTATACTATAGTTACAGACCATATCATGTTATGGTATGGGATTTCTACCTGTAGTTACCTATAGTTACCTATAGTTACCTATAGATACCTATAGTTACCTATAGTTACCTATAGTTACCTATAGCTACCTATAGTTACCTATAGTTACCTATAGTTACCTATAGATACCTATAGTTACCTATAGTTACCTATAGTTACCTATAGTTACCTATAGTTACCTATAGATACCTATAGTTACCTATAGTTACCTATTGTTACCTATAGTTACCTATAGTTACCTATAGTTACCTATAGTTACCTATAGATACCTATAGTTACCTATAGTTACCTATATATAGTCACCTATAGTTACCTATATTTTCTGTTCTATGGGATTTCTGAAGTGGCCTATGAATTGGGAAGCCCTTTTGCAACCAGGATGGGACTTTTTTTACCAGGATTTCGATGGGCAACAGATGGAGACTTTACCGAAAAAAAAAAGGTGGGTTTTTTGCAACAAACAATAGGAATCAATCAGCAGAAATGGGGAAAATCACAATTTTTGATAGGAAAATCAACTATAAATGACAATTTTCAATAGCTCGGCAGGGGGTGGGGCTCCCAATCAAGCGGAAAGGCCATGTTCAATAGCTATGTTAAATTGCCCAAAAGAATGTCATCAACCAAAAACTGGTAGTCAACGCACGTTGGTATGCAAGCAACATCAATGGAGATTTGAGTAACCAACGATTGGATTTCACCAACAGAAAAAAAACGTCCATGGAGTCCCAAAAAATGTGTATGATCGGGATGTAACCACTGAAGTGGTACTGCATTAAACGGCGATGACGATTTATGGAAAATGTCTCAACATGGCTTATACGACATGACAAAGCCGACAAGAAACCCTTTCATTCCGTCTGGTTCACATTACTGTAGCCAGAAATCGGGTAAACTTGGGTCAAATGATATAAACTTGGGGATGGCTACCATGTCTGAGTTTTACCGCAGAAAACCGATGGACTGAGGATGGTTCCCCCGCAACTGACGAATAGCTAAAAGAGGCAGTCAGGATGGGCCAGGCACCTCCCAAATGTCCTATCAACTCCATTTTTGATGGTGATTCTGTTTGATGACACCAGAGGCGGTGAAACCCCGACAGTTCTGCCAGGTAGGATGGCTGACTGTCCGGACAGAAGCTCGGTGGCACCGGATGGGGACTGGGAATCCCATGGAATCCCATCTGATTACTCCACATTGGAACGGAAAATCGGCATCCTGGTGGATGTCCATTGCCAAATGGTCAAAGCCTTGGTATCCAAAATTCGAATGGTGGGCGTCAAGAATAAGCCAAGTTTGGGCTTAACTTGGGCTATTTGGTTTTGACTTATACACATCTCATCCATCTCTCAGTAAAGATGGATTTCATGGGTAGATGAAGTACCAAGCAAATCGTTGAAGCAGCAAAAGCAATGACAAAATCAGTCACAATGAAGGAAGCGTAGAATGTTATATGGTTTTGTTTGAACATACTGTGTATGGACAAAATCCTGCACCAGCTGGTGTAACTGGAGCAGGATGTTGTCCATTCACAGTAGGGTACCCCAAACTTTGATGGTTAGTTACCATTTTCACTCTCAGCACTGTCATTTTGAGAGGCACATTTATATATTATATATAATACACATTGACATACTCAGCATCTTTTCCTAGACCCACAACCTTCCGACCTTGGATGAGCCCACAATCAATCAACCGGGGTTTTGCAGATGATGTTCTGGGTGAAAAAAGGTGGGCCGCAAACGGCAGGTAAGCTGGCTTATAACTTTTAACTGGGAAAGGTGGGGTTGATGGTGGATCTAACTAGTTGGATGGCTTGAAACTAACCAACTGCCTCTTTCCACGGAAGCACCTAATCATGGGGAGTCATTTGTGCTGGTGAAACCTGCACTTGACTTGCCATGATTTTGGGGTGCTCATTTTTTGCATATCCCCATGGGTTTCCCCCAGCTCATGTTTCTAATGTCTATATACTTGTGCAGAATGTCTGAACATGTTTGAACTATGTTTGTTCTGTATCATTTTATTCTTCATTCCATCTAGTCTCTGGAAGTTATCGCCGCCAACATTTCTTCTTGGTATCTGTTTCGCACCTGGAAGCTAGATGTCCCTCTCCACCAGCATTGTCCCAGTGAAGCTTCGGGCGCAAAGGAAGTGAATTGATTGGATGGCTGCAGATTCTGAATATTATGCTCTTGTTGATCCCTGACCGCACCGGCGATGTGGCGATATTAGGGACCAATGCCTCCGGCCATGCGGATTGCGTTGAAATCATGTGGTTTTTGTGTCGAGAGAAACTGGTTTATGTCAAGTTTCATCTGTCAGAATTAGAGACATAAAACGACTCCATCTCAAATCATTTGAAGTTGACTTTTCAGGATGTCAAGTCGATTTTATGTTGGCGGATTCGGCGGACTTTAGTTAGGAGTTCGTCTTTCATAAAGCATCATAAAACATCATAGAACATCATCAGACATATATAATACACATATATATATATATATATATATATGTATATGTATATATATATATATATATATAATATCTATATATATATATAACATCATACAACATCATAAAACATATTAAAACATCATAAAACATCTTAAAATATCATAAAACATAATAACATATCGTAAAACCATGTTTTCCATGTGGATGTGTTCAATGCCCAACTGGTCAAACTGGTAACTTGGCCATACACAGCTTGCCCCGCGCCGAGAATCTATTCCGTCGAATGCCTCCTTCGAGGCCGGGCTAACGAGCATTTCAGGAATCAAGTCTATGCCAATTTGGAGTGTCATCCAAAAGAATCTGACAGAATACATACTGTCTATCCTACATGCATGTGTAAACATATACTGTATATATATATATATACATACATACCGGCGGATCTTTCACCCTCCCACAAATATTTGAAAATCGGCGTTTCGTCGTAGCAAAGATCATTTTGAGGGTGCAAAATGCATGATAGATTTTTTTTTGTGGTGTGGGTAAGCATTACAGCATTTCGTGTCCCAAAACGCAGCGACTGGGACAACTGCATTTTGGCGCCCATCGGTTTAGGTCATCAAGTGTCGCAATGCCATGAATCTTTTCTTTAACAGGTCTTCATGGCTATTTTCCCACCTCCATTGGTGTGATCTGATGTACTTCCAAAGAATGACATTTCTTTCGCCCTTGCGCTTGGATGCAACATTATCTGGAATCGCAGACTTCATCAGGTTCCAGTACTGATCTACACCGTCCGTGTGGGCTCTGATTTGCCCCTCACCCTGCCCCACCCAATCCCTGTGACGTAGCGTGCAAGAGACGTAGATGTTAAAGTCAATATGTGTGAACATGTACATTTAACATTAAAAATTTTGTGGGACGGCAAAAGATCCGTCTGCATATTATACATATATATATATATATGTAATATACATAAATTATATACATATATCAAATAATGTGTATAGATATATATATATATATAAATATCCATCTAAATGTGGCCTGAAAACCACCACCATATGGAGGGTGAAACTAGTCGCACCTCCTTACGGTTTCCCTTTCCACCAGTGGATGGCTCACCAAATGATAGTCTCTTCATGTCTATTCCAAGATGTCCATTTGGCCATTATAGGGAGTTATACTACTTGGGTTATTGCGGATTATTGTAACTCATCGTAGGGAAACCTATCAAGCAACTGGTATCATGAGATGGGAAAACGGGGTAGTTTTCGTGGCTCATCTGCTATTTCAAATCCGGATCAAATTCCTTTTACAACACCATGTTAAATCACTCTACGATGTCATAAAAGGAAACAGATCCTCGTTCATTGGTTTACAACATCTATACATATTACGAATCATGTTGTATCGCAAGGTTCATCCGTTTGAAGAGAAGAAATGACATGCAACAACCATTTGGCCATCTTTTATCTCTAGATTTCCCCGGCAGTTCAGAATTTCAGCTACTGGAAAGGTAAATTCAAGAAGCATGTTCAATCCGTATTGGTTGTTTCTGCTTTCCAACAGACACCATTCGGGCGCCACGTGTGAAGTGCTGCGACACCTCCAGGCTTTGTTGACCGCGCGCGGTTCTTTTGCAATACCTGGAAGCTGGGTTTAAGCCAGGCAGTGCCAGTGGGAGTTGAGGCGGATATCATGCAAGGTGAGGCTTCCAAGTAAAAATTGGTGTCTAAACCCGATGAACTGTAGTTGTATAATGTTGTATATCATTTCATTACCATCAACCCAAGTAGAGTTGGAATTATTTGCTCCAACTTAGCTATCTAGGTGGGGGCCCCATCTTGGGGTCAAAGTTTGAGATGAAAGTTGACATCGAGAATTGAGTGCAAGTCCGCTAAAGTTACGTACAGTAGTTGTTTGCTGTACATGTATAGTTCGGTCATCCTGGAGTGGATAGAATACAAAAATAATCAAAAATATCAAGCATATTCCCATGTTGCTGAGCATTTTTGGACATTTCTCGGAAGTCTCCATGTTCCATCTAGTCCGGGATGACTATCGTTGATGACTCAGTAACAGCCGCTGTTGATTGAACAGCTGCCTCAGGTCTGATCCAGGCCATTTGAAGCGGGAACATCGTGATAGCATTTCTTATAATGTGAGGCCTCAAAGTCATGGGTTGGTCTGTAACTCATTATAAAATATGAGAAAATATACCCTTTGGTGAACTAACATAGCTATTGAAAATGGACATAGAAATAGTGGATTTTCCCATTAAAAATGGTGATTTTCCATACTTATGTTAGTTTACCAGAGGGTATAAACCCTACCATAAACGTTGCTAGTGATTTGCTCCACCTTAGCCATCGGACGGCTTCACCTCGTAGGATGCACCATGATCCGTGCAGACTTTTCGCTTCCGCCGCTGAGGAATGTCATTGATTTTCTCACCGCATCTTGGCAATCTGGGAAGGCATCTACCTTGGTCAAGTACCCATCAAAAGCAATGGTTGGTTAGGATGTAGGTAGCCTGGAGGGACCTGCGCACTAATGTCTATACCGTGGTAACAATTTGGCGGTCTGAAGAATGTGGTTGAAGCCACGTACCCCCAGTAGTCAAGTTCCAGCGGAGGGATGACGACCAGAATCCGGAGCCATTTTGGTTGAAGCCTTTTACGTCAGTCTGAGCGGCGACAACATCAATGAACCGAAAAAAGAAGAAGCCGGGCTCAGTACGGCTCAGATGAGTTTGCGGGTGCGAATCTCAGCATTGTCTCACGAAAAAACCTCAACGAGCAGCTCATGGAAATGTCAAAGTTGGAATCCCTGAAGGTCATCACAGGGCGACTCCAACATCTGAGGGCGGCATGACTGTGGCGTACGGTCGTTTTAGTTGAGGATTTTAAGGAGGATTAACCAAAAATAGATTTGGTGGTGCCCTATTTGAAAACAAACTCAAATCAATTGCCAAAGATTGGTCATCTCAGCGCAAGAGAAACATGTGGGTATGAATGAGAATTGGGTCCCCTAAAAACAATAAACACTTCACCACACATTTAATCAACATGTCGCACATCAAGACGACGACCACCACCACCACCTGTGGGTGTCCATGGCCTCAAAGTATGACCTATTTGAAAAATCAGTTTCTCCAACTCCATTTTTCTGGTTCCATCTCAACCTTGTAGCATTTTGAGGGTTGGTCCACCTGCAAGCGAATCCTTGATGACTAATTATGTGGGTTGCCGACAAAAACATATTTTGAGGGGTCCAACCCTCGCATTGCAGCCATGTTCGAGAGTATATAGTTTGAGTCTCGCATAGGCACAACTGACTGATTGCTTCATCATCAATGATTGGACCATTGTTTGCGCACAGACATCCATTTGTAGATGATCGTGAGGTAGAAATCCCAAGAAGGGCACCACGTTGAGTCCAAAGTAATTTTTAGCAGCTTTGGGAGTTCTTGATCAGATGGATCACAGCAAAAACTCCAATTTTTCATTACCATTTAAAATCGTTCAGATACCCTGAAAACAAGTGTTTTCTTAGCTGGTTGGTATCCCCATTTGTAGCAGTAGATTAATGTACAAAACGATACATCCAGACCGTCCACAGCGACAGTTTCCCAAAGCCAGCCACAGCACTACAGCAGCCAGGTTTGGTGGTAGCCACCCCCATGAATAGCCAGGGTTCATCAACGACCCTATTGATATCCCCAGCTAAATGACCATGTTGGTTGTTGAATCACCAAGGCAAAATGAAGAACCTGCCATATTGAACTGGGATAAACAACCATTTTTTTAGATAGCCAGCCACTGTTTGATTAATCCCTGAATCCAATCAGCGAGGTTTTCTTGGGCTGGCTGAGTGCTTTGCTGACCACCGACTCGGTGAACCTGAACATGCTGAGATTGTCCAGGTGGAAGGGGAAGGCCCAAAGGCCCAACAAGAGTGAAGGAAAATGGTGAATTAACTAGCAGCTATGAAATTCAAAGTGTGATTAAGGAGCAAAAGTGATGATTTGGAAAGAAACATGCTAGTTAACGTGGCAATTTTTGGAGAATGAAGAGTGGCTTTGCCAACACAAATGGTGGTGACAGGGTGATTATCGCAGCAACAAATAGGGTTTTTACTTGCAAAAGTTGTATTTACTGTAGCGTTACCGAATGAATGAGAACAGAAGAACACACAAGAAAGAAAGTTGTATATATATGTATATATCATCTCTCTATTTTTCCATTTTGGTGGGTGTTATTTCTTTTTTTCGGTGACTAGATGTAGGGATAGATTCTGTCTAAAGCTGTTGTTTAGCCTTCGAAACCCGGTTGTGGCCTCCATCAAGGTGGTGCCAAAAGTTGGAGCTACTGTGCTCGGCCACAGTTCCGGATGATGTTCCCTAAAGTGATTGGCCTTGCATGGACCTTACCTAGACCTTGCCTAGACCTTACCTAGACCTTACGTAGACCTTACGTGACCAACTCCACCTGGTACAACACAATGTGTTTTGGGGTGCCTGCTGTAAACCAGCTCACCTGAGTCCAACGTCGGACATATGGAAAAAGTTTCCCAGACTGATGTGTTCCCATGTTTGGTGGTTGAATCCAAAACTTTGGAACCGCCAACATGTTTCCTCTGGTGGCTGCTGCCAACCGCTTTGTTTAATGATGTTTAGTATGTTGCTTCCATCATCCTCCTTGCTGGCTGACCAACACATTTGCTGAATCCCCCATCTGATGGGGTTCCCAAAGCCACAGTTTCAGGTGCCCAAATTGGTAGCAACATATTGTGAGCGTGAATTCATTATTAATCCATTAATTGTAGTTTTTGTCTCCCTAATCAACCCAAACGTTAACCAAGTTATTTATAATTCAACTTGGCTATCAGAAATTAGCTATAAATCCCATTGAATTCGTATTTGTGTTGGTTAAATAACCAGTTGTCCTATGGTTTTGGGGGCCCGACCGAACGTCGCAAAGCTGACGTGGATTCCCCCGGCACGGAGGCTGGTGCGCGTGGTGCGCGCGGCCAGGGTCTTCATCTCGGTTCCCGAGCTGTATCTCCTGATCAGCGACTCGGGCAAACAATTGCAAAGTTGGCGAACATGATTTATAGCATCCTATAGCTATACTATAGTGTTTATGGTATTTAAGCAGGGTTTGTGGTATTTGCAGCGTATAATCAATAGGGGTTATGATGGTTTGTGGTATTTATAACTATAGTTGAGGCTTACTATTTGGAAATTATATGAAATTATCCTAAGATTGCCACTCCAACTAAAGATCGTTGTCTGAACTTGTCAATCTGGTAACTCTGAGTTCTTGGGAATTGTATGTGGTCCATTTCACCATATGGGTTTTTCGCAAATAAGATATCTCTAAATCCATTGGTTCATCATCACGACTATCCCATTAAAATGGCCATTGGGGAGGGATAGGTCCCTTTGTGTTCACAGCTAGCGCCGGGATGCATCTGGATGCTCACCATACTATTTCTGGCCTAAGGTGGTGTCCCGGTGCTTAGCTATGCTGGTTTAACTAGTATTCACTATATGTATAACTAATGTGGGTACGGTAAAACAATCATAAACCATCCATTTGGGAATGGTTGAAATCCCACCTACAAAAATGGTGAAATTGGGGATGGTTTATGGCATTGTTTTACGTACCAACATTATAGCCAATGATAGGTTTTATGGTATTTACACCTAAAGCTAATCGGGTTTGTAAACCAACTTACGCCTGGGGGGCACCACCTTATCCCTGCTTTACGGATGCGGTACTCTGTTGGCAGGGCGACCTTTCCTGAAGAATGATGAACTCGAAACCAGCAAAAACGCAGATTCTCAGGTGTACAAAATAAAGGACTACTAGAATCTCAAAGCTTGACTTCAACAATCTTCAACAGAAACTCCCCAAATTATTTGAAAATACATGAAAATACATATCTAATTGGCAGCCTCCTGGAACATCCCCAGTGAATTTGCAGACCTGGGTTCTACGTGACCGCCGTCCGAGGCGGGTTGTATTCCTCAATCAAGGCGATCATTTTTGGCTCGTTGATGCTGGCCACCGTCATTGCCCCTGGGTGACGTCTCCCCTGGGATGGGGCATTGGATCAACCTTTCAGGGCGGTTACCCTCTGGTAAACTAACCACAACTATGGAAAATCACCAGTTTTAACGGGGAAATCAACCATAGAGGGCCATTTTCAATAGCAAACTGTTTGTTGACCAGAGGGAAAAAATGTGCCTCTTTCTCGACTGCTGTGCTTGGGCTTACATGGCCATGTCTGTTTGGGGCACACGACCACTACTATCCATGAATACTTACTTAAACTCTCTATTTACCGGGCATTTCTTCAAGAGTCGGCCACTGGAAATATAGACCTGTGAGCAGAAACAATGTGAGCAGTGGCTGCATTCAACCCCAGTTGATTGAGGATTAGTTGGGGGATCATACTACCCTGTCATACATGTTTGGGATTCTCATCATGGAAATCCCATTCTTGACACAACGCAGCATCTACTGGGGAGTTTGATTTGTCCATAAATGGGATATGTATATATTACCGCCCGACATTGCCATGAAACAATGGGGAAACTGAGGTGTTGAGTTTGTGAACGATTGGATGTTTATTATTGCCCTATTTTTGGAGAAACCCTTGTTTTTAAGAAGGGAAACAGGCAGTGGAACTGTTGTTCCATTGTTGTAGCGTCATCCGGTCTCACTACTCAATGTGAGACCAAACGTGGACATTCAAATTGGTTTGGATTTGTTTAGTGGACTATTGTAGAGTAGCATAGAGTAGCCCGTTTCAAGCTATTGAATGCAATGATAAACACAACTGAGTTTGAGGTTTGGGTATTTCTCATAAGATTCCTTTCTCTCAAGGGGAAGAATCCAATTTGCCGCTTCAATCCAAACCACTTCAAGCTGATTTCGTCCAACGAAACCTATTTAAACCCGATTTTCCCCAGTGAAACCCTCATTGCGTGTAGTGTCAACCC
The DNA here is from genome assembly GCA_003297045.1 of Symbiodinium sp. clade C Y103. Lineage (NCBI taxonomy): Eukaryota > Dinophyceae > Suessiales > Symbiodiniaceae > Cladocopium > Cladocopium sp. clade C. Next base: position 101,293 of record BGPT01000089.1, read on the forward strand.
TGGATTGTCAACCTCCTAGGCTGTTTAATTGGGGGGGGGTACCAATTGAGTATCAGATGATCACTCTTTGGGGAGTACCTTCATAATAAACCAAATATGGTTTATGACTCTGGGCTTCACAATGGTTCAAACAGCCTTCAACAAACAACGCCGTTGTGGCGCCGAACGCGCACCGAGTCTTTTTGGGCGGTGATCTCCGTAGAACTCTTCCACCCCGAAATCGCTGGTGTCTGGGCCGTGGGACTGGGAGAGTTTGCCATTGGAGCCATGGTAGAAAAACACCATGGTAGATTGGTGAATACATATGGGGGTTTCCTAAAATGGAGGTACCCAAAAATGGATGGTTTATAATGGAAAATCCTATTGAAATGGATGATTTGGGGGTCCCCCTATTTTAGGAAACCTCCATATATATATATATATATATGTTGGTCTTGTACTTACTACCTATAATTTATAGTGGATGACGATAACCCAAAGTAGTAAAAAGGCCTTCAACCAACTAGTACAATGAGACGGGATAGGGGTAGTCTTCTAGTCTTCATGGCATTCTTGGAGAGTCAACCCACTTAGCAATTAGATTGTTAATAACCATAGTTAGTTCAACCATTTGAAAGATGAGATAACTAACGAATGTCTGAAATTGGGTATACTCCCCAAATGGCATTTTGCAGAAGGGAACATGATGATACACCATTGGATTTCTGGGGTTTTCCCCCTCCCATCCCCTCCCTAATTTTCTGACACACCCCAAATGAGCAATGTTCATGGAGTGTGATCATCCCCCATATCCTGGGTAATATCATCCCCGAACTCATCAACAAACATCCTTTAATAGTTAAAGCCCACAGTTCATGGTGATATACCCCCAAACTATCATCAACCAAAAGGTTTTTTTCACTGCTCAAACCCAAATGCCTGTTAGCTAGCCTGGTCACATCCATTTACATAGGGAATTGACTTTTCTCCAAATGAACGGGTTGGAAATGAGTTCCTCGTATTTTCCAAATGGCGATTTTCAGGGTCAAACTATCCATTGTGGGGGAGAAATTTGGAATGGATGTAATGGATGATAGGGATTTGATGTTACGGATAGGTGGGGGGTCAAATATTCAGTTGGACCTTGTAGGATTCAACAATCCATGGAGGTTGAAGGTTGGGGAGCTGGAGTTGCCAAACAGAGCTGGATTGTTGTTGTGTGTTTCTTTCATGTCATTTGGATTTACCACATCATCCCTTTTCAGGTTCGGAATGCTAACATATGTTATCAATGTATATCAATGTTGTTTATCATGTTTTTCATTTTTCATGGAACATGCATCAAAATGTAAGCATTGTCATTTCAATGAAAACAAAACTGAATGGAACATGTTGTTTATCAATGGAAAACATGGAAGATGGAACTGGTGGAACTGATGGAAAAATGTTAGGCAGCTTGGTTTCGTTCACGAGGTTAACTACAGTTTACAGTGATTATACCTATATATGTATAAATATAATTGGATGATGTTGGATGGTTATTTTAAGATTCCTTCTAAACCAGCTGAAAAAAACTGCAAGGTGCGGCCAAAAATCGTCAGCAAAGTTGGTTTGTAACCACGGAGTATTCGGATTTATGGTAGATATAACTGTAGTTGATATGGTGTGTAAAACCAACAAACAGAGCTAGAGAGCCTCACCTTGTATAGGATTTCAAGCTTCTGCCGAGCATCACGCAATGCCTAATCTTTGGTCCCTTCAACACTGCAATCTTTCACTTGAGTCAAAATTCTGGGACCCGGATGGTACCCTATGATAGCTGGTTATGGATGTTTCTTCCTATAAAGGTGATCAGAGGTTTTAACCCCCATCATTCACTTTACTTGATGTTATTGTTTACCCCCAAATACCGATCTCAAAACTCCCTGCTTCAGAGTAGACCGTGCCAGATTCAGGTCTGAAGTTCGACAACTGCGATCGATGTGCCAACGGTTTTCAAAGCGTCTTCCAAGCGGGGCTCACGCTCTTTCAACAAATTGTTGCAGGCGTGCTTCAGTTGGGGGTGTTCACATTTATTCACTTGCTGGTGGAGGCTGGCATTCGCATATTTTACATATCATATGTAATTAATCATATTTTACATACATATATCATATATAATTATACATGTTCACCATGTCAACCCATCATGGCTATTCTTGTGATTTCCACCAACTCCTACCATCTCTATATCTCTTGGCAAGAGCAGGAGATAGTTGGGGACAGATCTCGATCCCTTTGATCGACGTGGACCCTGGGGCTGAAAGGAAGGGGATGGAGTGGCGCCGGTGTCATCAAACATCTTCTTTTTGCATGGAAAGTCCTCCACTGATGGATGCTTTTCCCAGCTATAAACCTCCGTTTTTGTTGGGGATTTTTCCAACTAGCCATGTTTGATTACCGGAGGGTAATAAGATGTAATACGTGGTTCACCCATTTATAGATGGGATAACCCACCAATCGTGGACTTGCGATCACTCGGTTACGATCACCAGTTACAATCAATGGGATGATTCTCCAAGTACCACCCACGGACGTTACTCTCACATAGCGTATGTATGTGTATTATATAATCTGCATGTATGTAGGTATGTGTATGTTATATGCATACAATATAATCATGTAATGTGGGTAAAACAATAATAAACCATCCCCAAATTCACCATAAATAGGTGGTATAAACCATTCCCAAAGGGGTGGTTTATTATTGTTTTACCCACATNGTGGGTAAAACAATAATAAACCATCCCCAAATTCACCATAAATAGGTGGTATAAACCATTCCCAAAGGGGTGGTTTATTATTGTTTTACCCACATTATATATATATATATAACGCCTGGGCTTTGCCCAGGCGTTGCAGCGCAGAGGTTTCCCATTCCCAAACAAATGTTGATGCAACTATACATTCAATGAAGAAGGTCAACAGGGTTTCTACGAATTAGGAATACAAATTCCCACCCCCGTTAAACTTTACATTGAATTGGGAAAGATCAACAAGGGTATTTAGGAATATAAATTCCCACCCCCGTGAAACTTTACATTCAATTTGGAAGATCAACAAGGGTATTTAGGAATATAAATTCCCACCCCCGTGAAACTTTACATTCAATTCGGAAGATCAACAAGGGTATTTCAGNTAAATTCCCACCCCCGTGAAACTTTACATTCAATTCGGAAGATCAACAAGGGTATTTCAGAATATACATTCCCACCCCCGTGAAACTTTACATTCAATTGGGAAGATCAACAAGGGTATTTAGGAATATATATTCCACCCCCGTGAAACTTTACATTCAAGTGGGAAGATCAACAAGGGTATTTAGGAATATAAATTCCCACCCCCGTGAAACTTGACATTCAATTTGGAAGATCAACAAGGGTATTTAGGAATATAAATTCCCACCCCCGTGAAACTTTACATTCAATTCGGAAGATCAACAAGGGTATTTCAG
>BGPT01000089.1:104803-115219 GCA_003297045.1 Symbiodinium sp. clade C Y103
GGATGATGATGATGATGATGATGATGATGATGATGATGATGATGATTCTGAGTCCCGTTGTCGTTGCAGTTCCGGGCAAAGCCCAGGCATTTGCCGTATTTATATATATATATATACATTAAAGCATGTGTATGTATATATATATATATATACATGTATATGGTATTATGGTAGCCCAGGGCGTTGACTAAGTGACTTCGATATACTTGCATGTCCACATATCTTAAGCGGATTACACATCGATACACACTGATGCATTGTGTACATATTCACAAACTTTTGGTTTTGGTTTCAGTGTCAAATGTCGCTACGGGTTCATTTACATAAATGGTGCGGGACAAGTCTTAATATGTACAGAGAAAGCAACACGTCATGAGCCAATTCTTGTGAAACTCGCGCGGGAACTTTGGTCGGTGAATCACTTGATGCCTAAAGCGAGTGGGTGGACATATGCTGAAGAGACTACAGACATATGATATCAACAGTCATGTACTTCCTGTTGGGGATATATCGATGGTGACTAGTATATTGTTCTTATATGTTCTATACATTTATATATGGTTGGTTTTACAATAATGCGGACGATTGGAGCACTCGCGCACGGCGGCGGCATTGCGGCAAGGCGAGTCTTGAGGTGAAACAGCGAGCTGTTTTGTACACACATCAAAGAGGGGTGAAGCTCTGGTTGGCCCTCATCCGCCTTCCGAGCAAAGTCCACAGACCGCTGCTGGGCATTAACTGGGGCACCAAACAATTGGCGCTGGTGACAACAATTTTGCTGGCAGACTGGTGCTGCCAGAGGAATACCACTGATTCAACAGCTGACATGGATCGTTTGACATATCAAGTTTCAAATTAGCAGGCCAGGGCGAAAAACACAAAAGCTGCGCGACCCAAGCCTGAGCTCGAGTCATGCAGGTCAGGTCTAAACACAGGACCTAGGAGTTGTGTACGTTTCCACTCTTCCTCCAAGTCTTCTTCCGCTTCGTTCATGTGGCTGTGGTGCCAACCGACCGCCAAACTGCTAGCAAAAACTCCTACGCTGAAAGCACTGGATTCTATCAGTTTCGTAGCAGCATGCCACTTCCCTCACAACTTCCACGCCCAACACCTTCCAAGCTGAGTTGCTACGACAGAACCCTTGTAAAATGCAATCCCATAAGGCAATCACTGAAGCATGCGCACCACCATGACTAAAGGAACACAGAAATTGAAGCGATGCAAGATTGCACCTTCCAGGTTTCTCGTCACAAACAACGGGGTCATTGGACGGGCCAAATTCTAGCAAGTTTCTGATGCAGAGGACCCATAGTGCAAAGCTGCAGGTCAGCAATGTGACACCATGATCAGAACCAACATGCCAGTAGCCACAGAATCCAGTGGCATGCCACTCAGCCAGACTTGCAAGTATCAACGCAGCCAAGGTCGAGTGGTCGCTTAATGCCTTTGGAAACAAAGCAGTGCCCACCGCAATCGGAAACAGAACATGGCTCTGGTCAAGGTTCTGCCGCGTCAGCCGCACCTCTGAAAGGACTTGACCCATCACTGCTAGGTTGGTTATACAATATCATGTTTATATCTATATATATATATATGTATATATATATATATAAATTGTTTTCTATTTTCAAAGTATATGTATATATCTATACATTATTGTATATTATATAGCAACATTTATTAGATTCTATAACACTGTTTATCATTTTTCATTGTTATAATATATACATCTATAGTATACCTATATATCCCAATCATCTCCCAGCTTCACAAATTCATCGTTGCATGTCTTTTAGGCGCCTTGGACGGCCCCGTTCCTCTTCTTTATCATGATGACGGTGTCACTGGGCGTAATGAACCTCATCTTGGCCGTCATCGTGGAGCGGGCCGCCGAAGCCCGGGCCAACGATCAGGACGACGCCTGTGGAAGGGATGGGGGAATGAGGGGAAATTGGTGATTTTAAACGTTGTTCAATATGGAATTTCCAGGAGATTTTGGGAAACATGATGATTTGCGATGGTTTTATGGACATTCAAGTTAAACAACCATGAAACCATGAAATGATGATCTATTGAAGGTTAAATGATTGTGATGAAATGGGTTCATAACTATGGAATGAGGGAGACGATGATCTGATTAAGTTGGTATTTGAAGGGAATGATGAGGGTTGCAGGATCCATGATAGAAAATGAGTCATGGCGGGGCTATGAAAGCTGGACAATGATGATATTTTTTGTACATGTTGAAAACCATGCTTTGCGGAAATTATTTATAATGTCTATTTCATGTAAATTGGGCTTACAACAACCGATTCAAGGGTCTCTTAAGTGCGGTTTAAGCGATTACCATTTAAAGGATGGTATAAACTGGTGCATACAACCAATCAGAATGAAAAACAAACATACAGTGGATGGTTGCAAAATCCTGCGCCATTTAGGGATGTGGTTCTTCCAAATATGTTCTTGGGGTTTCAACCATCCAAGGCGGTGAATCGGCCCCTTGAGATGCGGATGTCACCCTTCGAGTTGCATGATCTCAAAACAACAAAAAAAATGTAGGAATTCACGGTATTTTTTCTACATGGGATTTGTTTCTGGTTCTCAAGTTCAACTTACACGACCATTGTTGACCCGTTTTGTTCCCATGTTCATCGACTCCTGCAGGTTGTTTTTTCATGACAGCGCCTGGACGCTAGGAGAGGAAACAGAAACAAAAGGAAGAGGAACGAGCTCGCACCTGGGAGAAAGTCTGGATTTCACCAATTCTCACCAAAATTTCAGGTTTTTAATGGAATCTACCCTCCGGTAAACAAACATAGTTCTGGAAAATCACCATGTTAATAGTAAAATCAACTGTAAAATTTCAATAATAGCTATGTTCAATTACCAGATGGAGGATGATCCCAATTCCATATTCTGTGTCGAGACATGTTTGAAGAAAAACACAATTCGACTCCCAGAGTTGGATCCATGGGAAAAAAAACACGGTGGACACCTGGTTTTTTGGGGAATGACAACCACGGGAACTCCTCTGGATTTGTGTTCCTTAAAACAATCCATTTATTTAAATTTTGCAATTCACATATGTAGTGAAACCTCAAGAATAAGGAATGATTTCACTACCCCCCCAAAAAATAGAGATTTCATTTCACAAAAAAACAAGGAGACTGCCTCAACCATCAAAGAGGGAGAGTCAAACCATCATCTTATCAAGCAACAAGTGAACGAGCAGTATATTCGGATATACAGGTCGTATGTCATGTGTATCACATCATAGAATGGCGTTGTGTTTGACATCCAAATAGACATAGATAGACTGATTGGGTAGAATGACCATTCCTTTGATACATCGTTTGGTTTTTCAAAACCCAGTTTTTTGTGATGGTCTTTGTGTCTCCCAGGCTTCATTTCAGGCGGGCGGTGAAACCCCAAGTTGTTCCTCATTCGTTTACCCAGAACATGAAGCTATTGTTTCTTCATGCTGATAGAAAAACGCACTCATTTGTCATAATTTTTGAACTTAATGTTCCAATAGGAGAACATCAACCTATTGATTCTTTATGTTTACTGATCAATTTCCTAACTGTCTCCCAAAAACAACCCTTATTTTTGTTCCTCACTTCGAAATTCATCGCCGTGGCCCCATGGGTTTCAGTCACCAGGCAACATGGTCGGCTTGGCGACGTTGTGCGCCAGCATGGATGCGGACGGCAGCGGGTCGTTGTCACTGGAGGAAATGCTCGAGGGCTTTGACACCTCGGATGATTTCAACAAACTGATGCAATGCATGGAGACTTGGCGAACTTGTATTTGCTGATATTTGCTGGTTAAAATGGATTCAAATGGATCAATTGTCGCCTGGTTCATAATAAGTTCTCGCAACTTGGTACAAGTAACTCTTGTATATCCCCATGAGGCATCATTCATCATTCTTTGGATATCAAAAAGATTAAAAAAGAAATCCGTTGGCCAAAGATTGGGCAAAACATGCAGACTTGGATCTTCAAACGTCAGTAAGAACGTGAAATGGTGGTGATGACCAAAAAGGCTGGTCAATTACTTGGATTTGCACTTTGTGGATGAAGGGCTTAGTTTCCCAATGCACTACGACTGGGGAATCGATCAAGGGAGTCAAGGGAACATGTTTTGTTTTTAATATATTAATTTTGGGAGTTCCTTAAGCAAATCCAAGATTATGCCCATGTTCTTGATTGAAACTCATAGTGTATTTGGTAACCTGATAATATATAAATGGTCCCGTTCACTTCATAACATTGTTTTTTCGTGCCGTGGTTTTGACCCCCCCAAAACCTTGTGTTTTGGTACAGTTATGGGGTCAAATATTTGGGAAGATACAAGACAACAACCTGGTGGATCATATACGTGAATCTTGTGTAGTACATGAAACCACTTGTTTGGAGCACAAATTGATTGGGTGATTGGTTTGAATTGTATTGTTGTATATTGATGTTTTGAACTATTCATTGAGATGATTTGGGCCTTGACGAACGCAACAAGTCAGAAGACTAACATATATCTAAACATAGTTATGTATATATATATATAGAGAGATGTACGTATAAGTATTTCAATATATATTTCCCAAGATGTTTTGCATCCCAAAGAAATACACAAACATCCAGTTAAATGGCAAAGCTTGAGAAGACACAGCGATTTCAATTTCGGCAGTCCGCAGTTCTTAGGACATTCAGCGCGACGATGTGTCTTGGTGAAGGATCTTCGCAGCCTTGTGACCTGGGAAAAGGTTTGAGATAAAAGCCATAGCAATAACCCAGCTTTTATAACCATACTATAGCCATATTCTAACCATTCTACAACCCAGCTTCGTGTGGGAGATACTGAAAAGTCTTAGAGTACAGTACCCCCCAAAAGATGCAGACAAGATTTGATTCACAACTAATGTTGGCAATGCAATAGGATCCACCATCCCCACATTTACCATAAATGGTTGGTATATGCCATCATTCCATATGGGTGGTTTATTGTTGTTTTACCCACATTATTTTATTAGGATGTTACTTCTCTATTTTTTGAGGGGTTGCTTTACATACTGTGGAATGGTGAAACTTTCACTTGAATCTTCGTGTGCCAAGTCTTGGGTTTCAAGAACGTTCTGGTCGGTTTACTGTATATGTTCCTGTATGAGCCACTCTTGAATATTGACAAGATATATAAGAAGGGATAAAAAACTGTTTGTTCCTGAACAGGATGTCAGATAATAGCTGCACATCCTGGCATGGTATTGTCTCAAACTTGGATGTATCATATATATTATATGAATTATATGTACCCCAAACTGGCCAGCAACAAAACAGGAAAAATGATGAAAAATGATCATCACCACTAGGGTTTCCCATGTCTGAGACCGCCCCACATCTGGCTCTCCAAATATGGGGATGTCCCAGGTCACGACCAGTTTCAGAAAATGAACCCATGGGATTGGATGGAAGTTTCAGACAAGCCATACCCTCTGGTCATTTCTTACAATTTGCTATTGAACATGGCCGAAATAGTGGATTTTCCAATGAAAAATTGTGGATTTTCCATAGCAAACTGTGGCTGTTTACCAGAGGGTAGGTCGTATACGAACTGACTGACTAGTCCTATGACCCCATGATTGCCGACCATTTGGACCATGGTCAGAGCCAGTGAGTCTCAAAATCTTCAACCTGGCGGCCAATTCCCATGTCTTGATGGCCAGTCTTATGGTGTATATTATATCATGTTCATATGATTTTATATGTTTATGGTGTATCTTACCCATTCCTTCCTCCATCTCACCAATCTGTGGGTTTAGATGGCGGGGGTACACCATGAGCAATGAGCGATTGTTTATGTAATATCCCATTTCTGGAGAACCACAAAATCATAGGGTTGGTCACAAATCACATCCCAATATATATTCCTACAGTATATCCCCATTCTAATATCCCATCAAACTATTTGCTTCAGTCAACATGATCCCATGCCACTGAATGGGATATGCATATTGTTGGTTATACATCCAGTCATGAAGCAGTTGGTTGCATCCTTGTTTTGTTGTCAACATCCACACAACACTCTTTTTTGGATCTGGTTCTGGAAAAAAATGCAGGAAACTCCATATAATTGCTGGTAAACACCGTGGTTTCCTGTGATTCGATTCTCATATCAGAACCATCCGCTTGAAACAGCACCCAACATGTCATGTCTATGACACGCGTCGCAGGTCGAAACCATCTTCAACGTGCTGGACGAAGATCGGTCAGGAGAGGTTTCGTCGCTGGGTGGCACGATAGGTTGGATGATCGTGGGCTGAACACTGAATTCATTTTGTTTTCATAGGTTGGAAGAGTTTTTCTTGACACGTTGTGACAGGTTATGACAGGCTATGACAGGACGTTTGATTACCGGAGGGTGGGCTTTAAGTCATTGAACTATAATTTTCATGTGGCTGGCTTTGCAACAACGGTTTTTAACCCGGACTGGATTATATCAGCTGTGCTGCCATCGAAGTTGGAAGTCGAAGTTGGTACCTTCTGGTAAGCTCACATAGCTATATGGAAATCATTGAATCCAATGGGCAATGGATTCCAGTTTGCAAACTATTAAATTACCAGAAGGTATAGTAGATCCAGAATCAATACAGTTTCCATGACATCACCTATCACTTGGGATGCAATGACTTGAAGTATGTTGGTTTAAGATGGTTTAAGTATGTTTGTCGTTTTGCATCTCTGCTTGGGAAGATGAATCAGTTGTTCAATGTGTTTTCTCCGAACTCAGAGTTTAAATCGAATGGTACCTTCAGGAATCTTAGTCCCATAATTTCACACAATACAATGTTCATTCGCTACATTGAAAGTCTAATCATCGGCGATGTTTCTTCTGGTGGAGTAAGAAGCTTCTTTGGGTATCCACAAGCCTGGCCCAGCAAGTAAGTCCTAGGTCCTAAACCGCACGGTAAGTTCACCGTTGCAGAATTGCTGGGCCGGTGGGCCACCAGACAAACGATAGCCAAGTTGCTTGAACTATCTATGTGAATTCTATGGTTTGTAGATGTTTGTGGTAGATACACACAAGATAACGTTCATGGTGGAGCTCAACCAACATAACATCTAGCGGACCCCTCCCTGTTGCTGGATGGTGATTTAGTCAGCACTGTCATTTAAGCTAAGCATTTGCCCTGAGGTACCTGGAGTTCTGCAAGATTCTGGGCAGTTTCTTCGAGCGTGACCCGAAAATCATCGGTTCTGTGGTGAAATACTCGATGATGGAAATCAAGCAGGCCCGGCCACCTGTTTGGTTTGAGCATATTCCTCAAGTTCACATTTGAAAAGTCGAGTCAACAGCATAGTTAAAAGGTTGGAATGTGACGAAAGCAATCCGTGTCTTGGTCTTTCTTGGTCGGTATTGACGGATATTTGAGGTGTTGGGAGCAGCCCTTTTCATTAGCAAAATGGAAGCACCCAAAGAAACATCCAAAGTGTCTTCTTATTCCAGAATTGGCTGGGTGTTTTTGTGGAAGAAGCTAAATGATAGCCACAAGGGAGGTCCATTGTTGATTTGATCCTTTATTTACCACATAAAAACACCCCCTGGGCTGTTGGGCTGTTCGGAGCAACAGTGTAGGAGGATCATCCCCAGTAAATTGTTGTAACTTGTAATAATGGACATTAGATGAGCATTTTTGCAAGTCCGAGATCATAGGTAGGGACTGACACTATGGCATATGGATGGTAAATAGATAATAACAAGTACTAGCATCTACTAGCATTTGCTTCAGAAGTTCCTGATTCGTGGTTTATCCCATTCATACTGTAGTTGCATTGTAACCCCTGAATAAAGGGAATATGTTGAAACGGTGTGATCGATGAGTCTCTCGAAATGGGATAAGTCACTATATACTTGGATTATAATTCATAACAAAAAAGGCATTATAGCATGTTATAACATATGATAACAAACTATAATATGTTATAATATATTATAACCCCAACCCTGGCTAAAAACCAAGGCACTGAAAATTGGCAAATTGGCACTGCAGGTGGTCAAGGAAGAAGTGATGGACGAATTGAAACTCCATACGAAGATGCTGCAGGAACAACGGCTCTTGCTGGACAACCTTAGGCGTGGGAAAAGGGAAGATGTAGGAAGATGGGTTGAAACAATGGTGGTTCAACCGCAATTCATGGGGACAACCAGATGACTTCAGCATCTTATCACGAGAAACGGGTGCTTTCCATAGTTAAAATGCGCTGATAATGTTGATGAGGACAATATCTCATCCCCAACTCAAACATTTTTTCTTGGCCAGGCATCAAAGGTCTGTCCGACTAATGTGAAGGGTGTCCTGGGATGAGCCATTGAAATGTCATAGGATGTCCAGAAAAAAACATCACCAACCATTTGTTGTCCCCAAATAGTAATGTTATGCCATGTCACGTAATATGATGTTTTGTAATGTTATGCTATGCTGTGGTTAGGTTGAGTTATCTTATTCCAGTGCCGAAGAAAGAACTTCATCCTGATACTGTAAGATACTGTAAGCTGTGTTGGCATTTCCGCTCCCCCCCGTTAGAATCACCAAACAGTGGATGCCTACCACGTTGATGTTGGTTCTCATACCCTCATTAGTTGGTTCAAATCTCCTGAGATGCTCATTGCTGTTTGGCACTTTCTTGATTTCACATAACACGTGCTACATTCGTGAAATCCGGATACAGTGGTGATTGATTTCGTTAAGACCTCTATGAAAGACCATATCTGGGGTATGAACATCCATTATTTTGAGGTGATTTGAGGTTCAAAAAGCGGGGATTCTGCAAGGCGGGGCTCCTCCAGCTATGTTTGTTGGTTTATAAATCCATTAACCATAGTTGCCATGTCCCTGATAAACCCAACGTAGCTATCATAAATCAGCTCTAAATCCCATGAAAACCCAAGTTTGTCTTGGTTTAATCACCATTTTCCCATGGTTTTCCCATGGTTTTCCTCTGCCTCCAGGTATGCCGTGCGCCCGGTGCCACCGCCGGTCCCGGCATCCTCCGCGCCGAGCGCGTCGCCGCCGGTGCCGGCGAAGTTGGCCGAGCTGCTGCCGGACGCGGAACTGCCAACGCTGCAGTCCTTGCAGAGACTTGGAGAATCTGTGGGAGAAACAGCAATGGCATCCTATGGCCATAGTTTAGATAATGTTATATAATTACATATGATTACATACAGATGGAGCTAAGTAGTTGTAGAATTCAAATGGCTAGGAGCTAAGTAGTTGGCGTAGTTGATGGTATACAGTACCCCATTCTCAAACACGGACTCTTGATACGATGCCGCGCACAAGGATAAAAACACCATTGGGGTAATGAAAAAACCTCGTGGCAAAGGCACGCAACAGCAAGAACACGCGGATGATCCAGCGGCTACAGCGTTCGCTGTGAAATATGGCACAATATGGCCTACAATTGAGGTGTTTTGTGGTTAAAACAAGAGTAAATCTGGGCAAAAAGGATGAACAAAGGAGGAAACGGGCCGCAAGAAGAGCCCGGCGAGAATGATCAAAGCAACAAGCAGAGGATTGACCTGACTCGCCGAAAAACCAGAAATAGCCATGGTTTCTCTATGCTAGCGCAGAATCCCTACAGAACAAAGAGTATTGTTTGGGGCAAGCACCATTTTTTGCTGGTTCTAACTGGGGTTACATGACTAAATATTGGCTAAAAAGGGTGATTGTATGTCCCCGATGGGGATCAAATCCTAGGGAGTTTGATAGGATTAGAATGGAATTACATTGGATATGTAGAACTGTATGTAGGATTTTCATGGATTTTCATGTGAAAATGGTGATTTGTATCATCCTGGATTTTTTTGATGGGAGGCTGTAGTTGGGAATAGCAACTATGGAAATGTGGTTGGGGATAGGATGATTAATTATCGTTGGGAATCTGTTGGAGACTTACCAGCAAAATGGGAAGAACATATATAAGTACTGTGAGTGGCTATACAGTAACCATTGGGTGACAAACATGGTGACTCAAAACTCTGATTTAAGCTAGAAAACTTAGGAAATCAGAGGAATATCAGCAGGAAATGAGAGTCAATGAGGTAATCTGCAGTGGTGCTGTAGGGATTATTATTGACGACACGTGTTCATGCACATCCTGTCATTCATTCCCCATGTTCCCCTGTAGCCACTCTGAAGTAGCAAGCCCAAGACTCTGGGCAGACAGACGAAANGAAAACGCCCCACGCCAAAACGATCAGCAGGGGCCGACAGAGCAGGGATTCGGTGGCGGTGCCTGGTGACCCCAAAGATTTGAGGATAGGGGATCACTAGGTTATGAGCCCAAGGCTCGCGCCATGATGCAGCGCAGAAGGATGAGGTCCTCAGGTGAAGCTGAGGAGACAGAAGAGGAGGTGGAA
>BGPT01000089.1:151242-171085 GCA_003297045.1 Symbiodinium sp. clade C Y103
GTCTTCAAGCAGTTTGCCAGCTGAAGGCCGCCGAGGTCAGCTTTCCAAGCAACATATTTACGCGACATCTATGCGCCATTGAAAACAATATGTTCAAGGTAAAGTGTTAGTCTCAAGACATGATACAGCAGGTATCCATTCATCAGCCTTTCACAAAGTGAAGGAGGGAACAAGATGCTTTGGTTGGTGTACCAACAACATGACCCTCCTGCTGACCNNNNTTTCACAAAGTGAAGGAGGGAACAAGATGCTTTGGTTGGTGTACCAACAACATGACCCTCCTGCTGACCTGCTAGTGATTCTAGTGATGAACCAGGCACATCATCAGCTGCAGAGCTTGAGCTGCAAGTCACCTACCATCCCCCGGAAGCCAACAACCGGCCCGCGACAAGTTCCGTCGAGTTCCAGGCCGTTCAACCTGTTATTTTCAACGTTTCTCGCTTGGACACACTGTGGGGCTGCAAACTGGGCCTGGCAAGTGAAAAGCATCTTCTGCTACAGAGTCTCTGGACTCTGGACGAAACTACCCACACTTCGAAAAATCTTGCACAAAGATTGGCAAAAGTGATGTGAGGGAATGTATCATCTCNCTGGACGAAACTACCCACACTTCGAAAAATCTTGCACAAAGATTGGCAAAAGTGATGTGAGGGAATGTATCATCTCATGGGCGGGAAAATAGTTTGGGTCCCTGAAAGTTTAAATTCAAACAGCAAACCTGCAAGCCCTATCAAAGCCCAAAGCTGTGTAACGCCAATTTTGAACAAACCCAGGCAGGAGTTCCATGGTTTTTTCGAAAGCGTAACCAATTTCCCAGTTTTCCCAAAGCCAACCAGAATTCATTGAATATATTGCGACCTGAATTGAAACCAGAAATGACACAAACAAAACTACGAAACGTCGCAGGGAGGGGCCCTTCATGTTCGCCAAGGCTCGCAGTTTGGGCATGCTGCTGGTTGGCAGGTTCACCTGGAGATCGTTCCGTGGCATGATGGGCGGATGGGCGGGAGACTGCGTCACCATGGCGATTTCAGCCCCATAAGGATATAATCCACTGTCTCATGATGGCTCTATGCGATATACCATGATTAACTGAGATGAACACCTGGATACAATACTCTACTTCTTGCACTGAATAGCTCTTCGGGAAGCCTAAGATCGACCTGATACATCCACGTACGCTGCATGTCCCCTAACTGTATACGATAGTCTACCAGATTGCATGCAGCCGGTCACTGGCACAATAAAGTAATCAAAAATACAGTAAATCAAAACACTTTACCTGGAAAATTACCTCCAATACACAAATAGTTGGGCACACTAACCGGGGACGACTTAAAGCAATGCGGCACGACTTACAGCCGGAACCCTGTAAGCTGCACTCCTAATCGATGGATGTCAACGAAGTCAAAGTTTGATTGTCCTGTCTTGTTACTGCCAAGTCTGGTTGATTAAATTCATATGAAATCCCCATGACGGTTCGTCCAAATCTTTCTCAATTGGACAGACCCAAATGCTACTAAATAAAGGGTACTGTATACAGTACTAGTATACAGTATACAGTAGCACTTTAGAAAACAAAGAAAACATCCAAAAAACGCGATTAAGCCTACCCGCCGTAGCTCCACATGCTCCACACGTCACCTGGCGCAAGGGCGTCTGCATGATGCGCAGAGAGAGCTCCTGCAGTTCCGACATCTCTNTCCGACATCTCTGGGAACTCCACACGGAGTACGGCTGTGAAACCCAGGTCCAAACCTGGGCAGCGCAGTTTCGGGGATAGCCATGGCGACTTCATCCCCTTGAGATGGGAGACCTATCTGTCTGTGCGTATGGATGAAATGGGATCTACATGGTATAAAAAGGTGGGGTATGTTTTAAAGTTTTACTTAGGATTGTTTTAGTTTTTTTGGGGGTGGTTTGGGGATGTTTGGGGTTTTATATTTAGGGTGGATTTAGGGTCGAATTATATGTATATATATATATATATTGTGTTTGCTTCTTGCGTTTAACTAGGTTTGAGAAGAGTAAAAACGGGGAAGGCAAAGAAGCAGAAAAGCGGAGACAAAGAAGCAAAGAAGCAAAGAAAACGAACAAGCAGGGAGAAGATGGGAAAAGCATAAAAGCAGAGAAGCTAAGAGCCGGAAAAAAAGGCAAACGGGTGGAAAAAAATAAAATCAAAAAATAGCCTTCAAAAAAATGGCAGATTCATGGCTAAGGCGCGAAGGATCTGCAGGTGAGCTGGCAAATGCGTCAGGAAAGTGCTGAGCTGCAAATCGTCGAATTTACCTTGGCTGCTGAAGGATGCTCACTGGGACCGTCCAATCACGCTTGAGCCACCAGGCATCACGGATTTCATGGGGCCGGGAAACAGGAGAGCCTGTCAAGCTTTCAGATCAAAACTTGTGAAACATTCTGGCATGAAGAGAGATCGATGCTTGTCTGTTCTTTGGACACTGATAGAGACCCTCAATTCATCCCGAGACTTCCGGGAATAAGCTCCCACGCCTAAAATAGTGTACTTGCCGCTGCCCAAAGGTGCCTTGACTTGATTATCCTGTCTTACGCCAGCATGGGCTCAAAAAATGCTAAGACATGCCAAACTGGACCGTGGACTTTGTGGGACTTTTTAGACTTTTCGTACCTGAATGACTTGTTCTTAATGCCCTCAGCTGCAGCCATTTGCGAGGAATCGAACTTTTGCACAGGACAATTTTTTGTCAATTGAATAAGCCAATGAAGTATCATCAAATACCTACACTACATAGACAAAATGGATGACTATGGTGGATTTCCATTACCACCATCTGTACATGTTTTCNTGTACATGTTTTCAATTCCCATCCACTCCACCAAAAAAAACGCTTTTCAGCCAGGTTTCAGCACCCGGTCAATGAGAGCTGCACCGTACGTCGCTGCGCGTCATTCTGCAAGGCCGTCAGGAGCCTCCATGGATGTCGTGAAGTCGAGCCGGACCGGTTTTCCCAGCTACATGTGGAAGATGGAGTGTCCAAACATGGTGATTTAAACTTCAAAAGCGGTGATTCAATGATCAAATCATGAAGTGAATTGGGTTGATTAAAGGAAAAAAAACATTACAGCAAAATGTTTTTGCATCTACGTGTCAGTGTTTGGATATAAATTTAAGGTGACAAGTTGCTTTAGCAGAAAAACGTGCCTTGGGGAAATCCAACGTAAATCATCTCATTGTTTTCAAGAGTTTGCAAGTCTTGTTGACCACATACCAGCTGAGATGCACATCCGCATGTGGAAAGTCCACAGTTCTGGTTACACTGTATACGACATCAATTCCTGACACATCACAAATTCGGGCGCATCTAGGTGCACCCTCTGCATGGCAGTCGAAGATATGGCGATTTCCCAGCTCACCATCTGAGATACCAAAGGGATCCAGACGGTATGGCCATATCTAGACCCCCTGCATCTTTCTTGAGCTGGCGCGGCCTATGGCCGTGGGTTTAGAGGACCCATATCTCTCTCTCCATATTCTGTACAATGTGTATATATCATATATCCACCTTAAGCTCAGCGTCCAGTCTCTCACTCTTTTCTTCGCTAGGCTCAGCAACCCCATCGCTTTGTTGCTGGCCTCGAAGTGCCCAAACCGTTCGCCACCGAGCAAAACCTCAGGTCTCTGTACCGGTTGGCACACAGCAGCACATCATGACCATCAAGCGGGGCTCCCAACCATGATGCTGACTTCAAACTGACCAAATGGGACCGTCCATATATAGTTTGCGACAGAGTTGGACTGACAAATTTATGGACATCAACAAGGGGTTTTGCAAGTATATGAGGAGAAACATGCCATGCAGTTTAACCGGGAACCCCAAAAATTTGGCCACCGAAAGACAGATGTGGGTCTGGCCTGGCCAAAGAAACTTTGCATATCCATCATGGGTTTCAAACATTGTTCTTTTATTAGGGGTAAGACATCGAAGTGGAAAGCATGGTTTCAAATGAAGCTCCAAACAAAGCCACGAACCGACCGAAAAGATAGATAAAAGGGATCAAATGCAACTGGTTGGGACATGTGATATGGGGCACCCGATAAACTATTACAAATCGCTCAACATGACAATTGGTGGCTCCTACGGCTCACCCATCCCAGGCGCAGGTTGGCTAAGGCAAAGTGCCNATGGGGCACCCGATAAACTATTACAAATCGCTCAACATGACAATTGGTGGCTCCTACGGCTCACCCATCCCAGGCGCAGGTTGGCTAAGGCAAAGTGCCCGGCCAATGCACGGCCCACGGCGTCATAGCCTCGGGCTGGGCCTTTTCTGTTGAATTGGTTGGGGTTTGTCTTAGGACATTCTCCAACTTCACTGCAAGAAAATGAAGTGGAAGTACTCAACCGCCCGGAAAACCGNGAAAACCGCACATGGGGCCAATCCGAAGGTTCTCTAAAAGCATTCTTTTTTGAACGCGACGGTTCGAAACCTGTGTAAGAAACCCTTGAGCTGTTGCCTCTTGAGAAATCCATTTGGCAGTTTTCACGGATTTCAACGCAGCACAAGGATGTTTACAGGGAGAATGATGCGACTTGAAAATTCCAACCAGGCTGCTTTCATGCGTGGCGTGGGCTTCTTGTAGAAGAATCGTCGTCCTTGCCCGCGGAAGGGCTATGCTATTGAGGATTTTTTTCTTGTCAGCTTCTTTGCTTGCCATAGCGCTGGCAATATCAACATCCAATCCTTTCCTCAGCTGGGGCTGCAGAATGCGTGAGCATGGTTCTCATGGGTTCGGGCCACCTCCTACAAACAAATCATTCTGGGTTTTGCACCGGTATCAGGCATCAAGTGACGCATTGCAGAAACTCCCAAATCCCAGCTGGTTGAGCCACCAAAATATGAAAGTCACGACCTGGTCTGTCTCAAAATCATCGTTCTCACCAGCCCGATATCACCCCACCAGCACCACCAACATCGTCAGAAGCCCTTCCACCGAGCCGGGACTCAGCAGGATTTCCGTGGGGAACTCGGCCTCGCGTCGGCTCTTGGCCAAAAACCCGAGCAGCGGCATCATTTTCTGCTCCTCGCCCACCAGGCCGTCAGTGATGACGTGTGCGCGGCCCTGCTCTGTGGCCGCCACATCCAACAACAATGGGGACCTGGAGTGCGGAATGGGTGGAGGAAGAGGTGAAAGGAGATACTATAATATCTGTATGTATATATAAACCGCAAATTATGAATATATAATTAATAGGTATACCACTCGCCAAAAAGCCAAGCATGTGTGGGTTCACCAGGAAAAAATAAGGTTGATTTCACAAAAAGGGAAAGAAACATTCGTGCAGAAATCGCTTTCAACCAAAAATTGGTATACCCACCACATCAATCCACATCATGATCATTGAGGGGAATTAATAAGAAATCATGATCCCCACGTAGAATTATGAGGCGAACGCTATGTCGCCAAGAGTCCCTTTGTTGCGCTCTTCTACCGCAATCGATTCTTCGAAGCAGCACCAGATCCTCGAAGAGCCACCGGTGGATGGACTGAAGACAGGAAAGAAAAGGGACCCTATGCTTCCAACTACGTTACCAAATATCCAAACACACACACACACACATATATATATATACATGTAATCATATCATCAATGTTTATATACATACATACATATGGCACCATATAGCATCTTAAGCATCTTGTGGCTCTTTTGTCCCAAAACCCTGGAATCGCTGCCGCCGGTTGGTCTTGCCAGCTTGACTTTGATCCCTCAACATGTGCTTATAGTTGCTTATCCAACCCTGGCGCATCATGAAGGCAAACAAGGGAAAAAGAATACGCCCCCTCTGGCCCACGAAACGTGAATATTTACAGTCATTCTTGGCTACGCTCAGATACTTTGCCTAAGAGGCCTAAGAGATCCTAAGAGATTGTTGGCCTGTGTTTGCCCCGANCGAAACGTGAATATTTACAGTCATTCTTGGCTACGCTCAGATACTTTGCCTAAGAGGCCTAAGAGATCCTAAGAGATTGTTGGCCTGTGTTTGCCCCGAAGTATGGCCAGAAAAAGCGCAATGAAACCCCCACAAACCATTGATTGTCGGATATTGTCGGCAAAGCTCCGTGTGAAAGGCGTGGCATTGTGGTCCAAGACCAACAAAACCCCCGCACACATCTTGATGGCGCGGTAGAAAGAGGTCTTGCGNGTGCTGGTTGTTGGCATAGGCACAGACCCAGTACGCCGTCTGCTCCGACAACTGTCGCAGGGAGGCATGATGCTTCAGGCACGCCACGAAGTTGCAGACGGGCTCCAGCCAAGCATGGGAGACGAACCTCGATCCAAGTGCAAAAGACGTCGGAAATCCCTGCATAAGATNGTTGCAG
The DNA here is from genome assembly GCA_003297045.1 of Symbiodinium sp. clade C Y103. Taxonomy (NCBI): domain Eukaryota; class Dinophyceae; order Suessiales; family Symbiodiniaceae; genus Cladocopium; species Cladocopium sp. clade C. The sequence goes on from BGPT01000089.1 coordinate 157,604, forward strand.
ACGGGCTCCAGCCAAGCATGGGAGACGAACCTCGATCCAAGTGCAAAAGACGTCGGAAATCCCTGCATAAGATCCCAACTTGCCCACATGTCTAAGTCTAGACACGCTTCTTGCTCGTAGCAGAGCCCAAAGATAGCCCCCCAAATGTTTCCAAGTCCAAAAAACGCACTGCTGTTGATGGAAAATCCGCGCGGATTGCAAATTGGCACCTTTGTCTTTGTTGGTCAGCCCTTGTATATTTACGATTTATGTACATTTCTGTTGGTTGTATATACGCTCTCCCAATGTTCGAATAGAACGTCCCCAGATACAGGCTTCTTGCTAACACATCTTTTTATGCTGGCGATGGATTACCCATGTTTCATTTACAAATCGTTATTTCGTGATTTGCGCAGATGTTTTTGGACAATGTCAATCTTATTCAATTTTCGTTTGTGATTTACTCGTTTGATTGATCACCCATTAATTGCCGCCCATGTGTTGTTGGATAAATCACCACATTTCTTCATGTTTTGCTTGTTTCTTGCCAGGAAAATCCCTCATGANTGTTGGATAAATCACCACATTTCTTCATGTTTTGCTTGTTTCTTGCCAGGAAAATCCCTCATGACTCATGTTCTGCTGGACAAATCCACTACTATCTGTCGAAGATTTAGACCTCCCATGGCAGCTGAATCGCTTTGTCCCATGTCTTGCTTGATGGCTTTGAAAAAGAACAGCAAAACTTCATGAAATTCGCTTGACTTCACAATTTCACGAATTATTTCGGTAAGTCTAACNTGCTTGATGGCTTTGAAAAAGAACAGCAAAACTTCATGAAATTCGCTTGACTTCACAATTTCACGAATTATTTCGGTAAGTCTAACACTTAATTCCCCATCCCCGTGGCTTCCTGGCTCCCCCTGGCTGAATTTGGACCCCTCCTCCCTTCACCCTCCAGGCTGAGACGCCACAAAGGTCGTTGCATCTGGGCCGAGATGGCCACCAGTTCCACATAGCTGCAGCCGTCGCGACTGTGCCCAGCCGTGGCAGGGCCAATGACCCAGAAATCTGCATGGTACAGATTGAAGGCCGCGAGCGGGTGGGATCTTCTCGGCGGAAAATCTTGGAGCAAATCCGTGCTGTTTGGTGAGTCAGCTTGATTTAAAAAATTAAGACCATCATGAAAAACCTGCAGGCTTTGACCAGTTGCTCTTTCTTGGCAGACAATCGCGGAAAACCATGGAAAACCCGCAGGAAGCCAATCTAAAGCTTCCTAAAAAGATTCCATGATTCATTCATCCAAGATTGGAGTCCATGTGGGTTTAACAAGGTTTAACGGGTTTCAATCTTACTCAGAATATTTTGGACAACTGATGAGCATCTGGGACAGAGCCAGAACTGTGGCAAAAATGATGCAAAATGCACACGTTGCGTATCTTAGCATTTGGCGGCTGAGTCACATGGAGGATGTTGACTTCCTGACTNCAGAGCCAGAACTGTGGCAAAAATGATGCAAAATGCACACGTTGCGTATCTTAGCATTTGGCGGCTGAGTCACATGGAGGATGTTGACTTCCTGACTATAGTATTATAGACTATTACCCTCTGGTAAACTAACATAACTATGTGAAATCACCATTTTTAATGGGAAAATCCACTATAAATGGCCATTTTCAATAGCTTTCTGTATGTTTACCAGAGGGTATATGTCTCCACTAATGATGTTGTCGTCATTTCTTTAGTCCCTGCATGTGCCCGGATTTCGCTGCAACCACAGGCCCACCTCAAACGACAACGGCTGGCCATAGGCCAAGTGATGCGCATCACACCAACTGGAGGNCTGCAACCACAGGCCCACCTCAAACGACAACGGCTGGCCATAGGCCAAGTGATGCGCATCACACCAACTGGAGGCGATATCCACTATGAAGTCCAGCCTCCAGCGCACTGACCGCTGAGGTGTACCCATCTTTATCCCCTGAAACGCGGATGGAAACGAAAAACCTTGGCATACAGAGGCTAAACCATGGCGAATTCAGAAGTGGTGCTATGATGACTGTGNTACCCATCTTTATCCCCTGAAACGCGGATGGAAACGAAAAACCTTGGCATACAGAGGCTAAACCATGGCGAATTCAGAAGTGGTGCTATGATGACTGTGTCAAAGTATTCACGGCTCAAAGGCCTCCCAAATACAAGACCAACAAAGGCCCACATGCCACGCAGAACAATGTGCACAACACAGCTTCTATCCAAGCTGCAGAGATGACAATTGCTCGATTGTAATCCCTCGCAGTTCTGTCGCTGCGATGTGGATTGGAGGCCCAGAACTCAACCATGAATAGTTGGCAAACACCTGAGTGGGCGCCCGGGGAACANATGTGGATTGGAGGCCCAGAACTCAACCATGAATAGTTGGCAAACACCTGAGTGGGCGCCCGGGGAACAGGGCTTGCCAAGGCCCGACTTCACTCTCGCCGCACTATGATCATGCCATCATGCCTTCCTAGCACCTTTCCACACGGTCTCACACCATGTACCTCTGGAACATTCTGGAACTCTCCAGAAACACTGCCCAAATCACCCCAAAATCGTCCGAAATTTCGGCCGTCGAGGCACAAAATCGGCATTGAATTCGCGCAGCTGCTGCTTGGGGTCCAACTTCTGTGGTCCGCAGGACAGCAGCACGTTGCCATGCGCAGGCTCATCCAACCTGGGGGCCGGCCGAAAGCCGGCGAAGATCAGATGGGATCATCATCCCATGTCGAAATGGTTTTTGGCAAAAATGATCCTTCCAAACGATCCAACATTTTTGGAAAAATGCATGGCTATAAAATGCTATAAAATGCTATAAACCATCAATTAAAAAATCTAGAGCTCGCAAACCCGTGAAGTGAATAGCATCCATGTTTAGGTATTATAAGGTTGCCGCCCACAGGGTGGTATTTCATCGTATTTCAATACCAAGAGTTCGATGCCGGATCTGGAACCCGAGGCCTTCAACTGACGCCTTCACCAACTCACTTCGTTAGAATCTGCCGGGTGACACTTGTCGCAAATACTCCACCGCCTCCTCGGCGGTGCTGCTGTTGCACATGAAGGTGCCCTTCTTCGGAACGTGAATGCGGGCCATGGCAACTGTTGTGACTGGTGGCTCCGACCGTCCACCTCTGGAAGTTGCCGAAGCTCCAGTTTGAAAGCCGTTTGCATAAAGATTTACAAGGCTTAACATGTGTATGAACTTGTGCGCTGCGTTTCCCCATTTTTTGACCTTTTTTTGGTACGAGTAGAAAGTTGGTCAGCAAATGTCAGTATATAAATGTAATTGGACGCGACTGCTTCGCAGAGCTTGGGCACTTGACTTTGCAAGTTTCGGCAACTCGGCAACTCGAGCCAAAGCGGTATGCAACACACGGATCATAGCGGCTGGCCATTTCTCTGCAGTTGCTTTCCACACTTCTCATAGTATTTGTGGATGCACGTTGCTGATACATTCCCGTTGATTCCTCGACTGGAAGAGACAGAGACTTCCTACGAAAAATGGGTCATTTGCCGGCACGGGATGGCACAGGTCTCAGCCGCCATAGGGACTGTGCAAATTCAAATGAGCACGATTGAGCAGGGGTCAACACGTGGTAGAATGCTTCATTATCAAAGCAAGTCAATCGAAAACCGCCAAAAAACAAAAAGAACATGGCTTGGATGCCGCATCCCCTGGTGCTTTGGCTGTCAACACCAAACAATATTCACTGGGGATCATCGCACCTTAAATAGGAGGAACGATGATAAACATTGATAAACCACAAACCAGTCCCCTCAAGTCATCCCAAAAAAACACCACATCTTTCACGCATGGCGAACCGCAAGTCGCAGGGTGAGACTGACTGCCGGCGGCAAGCAGGTGAAACTGCAAGACTTTGTATCAGGAGTTATCCCCCTGAAAAATGCGGAACTGCAAAACTTATGCGGACAGGGCAAGGGGGTTTCTACAGGAAGCCTGCAGGTGTGTAACTGCAAATATGATTTCACTGCCAATGTTCCTTTCAATTCCGGGAAATAATGAAATAATGACCCGTTCCAAAATACGACTATAGGGTTTTTTGTGCAGGTGCACTCTTTTTAATCTAAATCACAATTTTTAAGGTCAAATCCGCAAATCTGGCATTGAACCATAGTAAACCACCCTTAAATGCCATTCAATCCCAATGTTTAATGGTTGAACATGTACGAACATGGTTTGAACCACCATTAACTTTCCATTAAATCCCATCAAATCACGTTAAATCTGACGAAATTTAACCCAATTAAATCCCACTAAATCCCATGTTAAACCTCCATTCCTATCCTATTGGGGAGACATCTTCACCCTGTACCTCACCGGCGTCGACCTGTGGCGGCTCGGGCGAGCCAAAGCGAATTCCCACGGATCTGAGATGCAGCTGACTGAGATGCCATGGACGTAGGTTCAACATGCTACCTGTCTCACTGCCGATCTCTATACATAACCATGTATATATATATATATATATGTAGAGATGGATATAGAGATATGTACATCTTTGTCTATCTTTATTCATTGTTCAACTAATATTCTCGGTTTATCTGTGTCTAGATCTACAATATCAATGTCTATCAGTATCTGCTTGAGAATGGATCGTCTTTCGCAGGACATCATCTTCCACACAGTTCGTGTGTCAAAATTGGGGCCATCTGGACGTAGGTCGAAATTGGGGCCATGGTATTCGATGGCAAATCCTCAAAGTGATTAGCCAACCCATTGCTCGCAGATCTTCCCACTTTGTCCAAAAAAAATGTCTAAATCATCCAGCGGAAATCCGTTCTCTTGGATTTGCATAAGGGGCACAATGGATTCCTTGTATCAATGGATCTAATTGGTGGATTAACCCATGAGAAAAATTAAAGAATCACCTTCAGTAAATCCATATTCTTGGGGATAGAAAATGATGTCCATAGCTATTCATATCCTCCAGAGCCTCAGATCAGTGGCTGAAGAAGGTCATCGTTCGCCTTCTCCCGTGCAGGTGAAAACGGATTGTATCGATCTGGATGTGGCGGTCGGATCCTACCAGATCAAAGCTTCAAGTGGGACTTCAATGATCTGATGACATGTTGAGAGGATGGCGTTTTTTTCATTTCAATAAATGCCAAAAATAGATATAGAAAAGCATGGCAAGCCATTCAACAGAGCAGGAAAGGTGGTTCTTGTCTCACCATCCACGCCGTGGGAGCTCTTTTTTGGTGAACCCATCAACTGAAAATCTTGAGGTATTCATCATGGCTTTCACAACCAGTTACCACTATCCATCTGCCATAGCTGATGTTGGGAGGTATTCTCCCAGCGGATTGCGGCACCATCGCCCCGCGCGAAACTTCGTTCCCGAAAAGGTGGGATGGCACCTTTCCAGATGCCGCAAGCCACATCGCAAAAGGATGCTAGTTACCCCTTGGCAAACGTTTACATAACTATTGAAAATCACCATTTTCATAGGTACATCAACTATATATGGCCATTTTCAATAGCTATGTTCAATTACCACAGGGTATTGCTATTGACGTTGGACCTTCAAGAAAATTCTGGGAGTGATTCAGCCAACATCAACCACCAATATGACTCTACATCCCCACTTTTGAAAGCAAGACTTTGTTTCAGAATGGTTTGGTGAGAACAACAACAGCTAGCCATTGACACACCATGCCCAGAAACCATGAACCGAGGTTCCTCCGGCAAACCATGGTCTAGTAGAGGATAAATCCACATATTTGGAGCCATAAAATATCGATGTAAATCATATTATGGGGATGGGATTATATATATAACCCGATTGATCCCACTAGACTCCCAATTGCATTTAATCCCACTACAATATCAAATCACATGAAATCACATTAAATCCCCCTTAAATAGAGTATTGATCCTATATTCCCCTTAAGTCCCAATGAAATCCCCTAAAGATCGAGATCTTCCCACACATCCCTCCAGGATTCGACGATGCGCTTTGCCTCACTTGGTTGGACTCGGTGACCGGCTCGAGGGTCGGCCTTTGATGCGGAGACCCATGGGGGAGGACTTCAAAAGCAACAGGGAAAAACCAAGGCTTTTCACAGGGTGGTGCGCTTAGTGAGGTTGATTAGGTTGTGATATCCAACTAGGGAACTAGGGGATGCGAGGTGGGATTATTTTGCAACTGAATTAACTGGGGGGTACCACCCTGCAGGTGGAAACGCAACAACAATGGCCACGTTAAACAACAATTGTGTGATCCGTTGTTACCAACGATTTGGCCAGCTATGACCAACTCATTTCCACGATGTAGATGTCCATCCAAAATGGCCGGGCCCCCCGTGTGTCAAATATTGATTCAGGGCCAAGGAATCTAAGGGGCAGGAAATTCACTGTACTTCACTTCAGGGATTTTCGTGGAGGTTTCCCTTCATACATATGCGGTCTATATGACCCGTGTTTTCAAAAATAGCGGGCGACTAAGCATGCTTACGAACCAATTCCGCGTGCTTCTGAACCAATAAGTCGGACACACATCCCAAGCACATCCCACTTCAATGATGCTTTGCAACAGGGCGTGGAAAATCCACATCCATAAGAGTGCCTTTGTTGGGGTTTCTGCCTAGTTAATGTCAAGCTCAAATGAATGAAGCGGCTGGTCCTGGCTGTCTTCGTCTTTAGGTTGAAACCTCTCACTTCAAGAATTGCGGAAGCTCCTAATCCGAGGATTGCAGGTTAAGGAGTGATGCAGTGATGTCGTTTATTGACTGATCTCCCTTTGAGGTTAAATGCCCACGTCCCCCGAGGAATGAACACACACTCTGTTTATGATGAAAGATCATGTGCAAACAAGTCCACCACAGACTAATCCGGAAAAAATCCAAAGTACACCCCCAATGTTTCAAGGTCTTGCCAACAAAATCAGGACCCAAAATGGTAAAACTAAGGAAAGTATGGTTCACTTTCCTACCTTTACCATATTCCCAGCCATAATAAGCACGTTATGTCTTTCGCCCCTGCTTGGGGCCCCTGGCGGCCGTCTCCTATTCCTCCACCATCCAGCCTAAGGCGAGCAGGAGGTCTGCCATTCTGCCATTCGCCCAAAGTTCTGACCCTGGTGGCCCCATGTTTCTTGATCAATATACCTCAACATCCCAATCCTTGCTGAGTTTTCTCTCCATGTCCTCGTTTCTTGGACCCCAAAAGATGCCACTGAAATCCCAACTTCTGCCTGTGAAATCCAAACTTGACTGCTGAAACCTCCACATCCTCCACTCACAAAATGATCCAAACTCCAAACCCATCAATTTCACCATCAAAACATATCAAAAAATCCGAGTTCTTGTGGGGTCCATCTCTCCCTCTTTGTTGCTCCAAAGACAAAAATCCCAGGGCTTTTCGGTGACTTCAACGCGCCTCACCGAGGTGCCCTCCTCGGAAGCCATGACCCATGACCCATGGCTGGGGTCGATGATTTATGGATTTACCGAACTTTAAAAAAATTGAAGAAATCCTGCACCACCTTGGATGGTTGAAACCCTAGAAGTAATGGGACAAATCACCGTTTTCAACTGGTGCAGGATTTCGCAACCATCCACCGTATGTTAAATAACCAGCTGGTAGATGTTAGATAGTAGTCATTAGATAAATATATATATATATATATAGATTCTGATGTAGATATAGATGCAGATGGATATAGACGTAGACACAGATATTCGGCATTAGATATTTGATCTACATAAAACGGAATATATCTAAATCTAGATATTTTGCATGTTTTAGGTGCTAGGTGTAGATGTATGTTAGATAGATAGGTACTGTATCATGTGGATATGTATGCACTTGGATAATAGATGGGATTTGTTCTATCTGTCTATCTATCTATCTATCTACCTACCTATCAACCTATCTACCTATCTACTTTTCTACCTATCTATCTACCTATCAACCTATCTACTGATCTACCTATCTATCTACCTATCTACCTATCTATCTACCTATCTACCTATCTACCTATCTATCTATCTATCTCTGGTTCTTATGCGGCAAACCCAATACCGCAAACAACTACTGGCTGAGGATTATTGATATCAATCTCACAGATTTAGGCAGGTATGTAGGTACATATGTTCAAATAAATGGATGGACTAAATTGCCATTTGGTGCTGTTTGTTTTGTCTACTGTGCGGATAGAGTAGTGTTGGATTTTGTACACGTACTGCAATGAAACTCCTTCTTTGCATGTTCAATGCGCTCTACAACGATTGGTTTTGTCCCCAACATTCATCTTTCATGATTTATCAGCATGGTCTGCCCCATTTTTTAATGGCCGTTAACGGGTTTGTGGAAAGGAAACAGGACCTTCAGCAAATCACCCGTCCTTGCACCCTGCGTGTTGCACTGGAATTCCGAATTTTGACACAAACCCAAATGATCCCAGATGTGTCATGGTCAAAACATGATAAATCTGAGATATCTGTCGTAGTCGTCTTACCATCAATAGGGATTCCTTAGAATGACTGTAGAATGCCTAAATATTGACACAGGGGGGATGATTCCCCAATGAATTTGTTAATCTGATCCAAGTTTCGATGATAGTTGGTCCTATATCCCATCGCATCCCCATGGCTCGCTTCCCATCAAATCCCCACCTAAAAGTAGGGTGAAACCCGCCTCATGAAATCCATACGTCATAGTTCATGCCCCCCATTGCATAGGCTATTTCATACGGTGGATGGTTGAGAAATCCTGCACCCCCAAAAGGCTGGTTGAAACCCTATTCATCATGGGGTAAACATGGATAAACCACCTATCAACTGGTGCAGGATTTCTTCCATCCGCAGTAGGTTTGATCCATCTAAGAGGAATCGGATCCAAAAACACCACCGCCATCCAAGCAACAGTGCTCTTGGCCGGACGCGGATGGCTCTTGGCCCTCGGAGAGGTGACATCAACGGCAGAATTTGGTTAATAACTTCTGGCTAAATGGGATAGAACCGACAACTTACAAAGGATAACTGGGATGTAACCACCTAAATGGGATAGTTAAAATGGGAAAAAAAACCCATAGTTAGTTTTATTTGTCAAACCAATAAATGGCATGTAAGTAACCTATAAATAATGGGATAACTGGATTTAGATAGAGCCAATGTCTAACCAATCCGATATAGGTTTCAGCTGCGGGGACCTACTAAGCTTAGTACCTAACAGTGAACTAGCATATGGGGATTTAATGGGATATAATGATACTTAATGGGATTTAAGGTTATATAACTAAGCAATTTTGGGGCTTATAAATCTTATGAATGAACGTACCAGTATGTTCATACAAAAAGCTATGGAAATCCATGGTTGCTTTCCCTTGGATTCATATGGATGCATGGTGGATTTTCCATATCTATGTTAGTCTGGTGGGTAAACGTCAGAAATTGTTGGATTGGTTTTCCGATAACAATGTGCAGGAAACCCAGTCTTGGAAGACACAAATTTGGATCCAACCGGCAACATGTTGAGCTAACCCTGGCTTCACAAGAGTGAAGCCAGGAGCTGCTTATGAACACCACGTTTCTGCATAGAAATGGTTCACAAACTTCATCCATTCACCGAACAGGCCTAACAAGTCAGGCTTTCAGAGATGAATTCAAACATCATCAAGGTGGTTGATCTTTGGAAGTGCCAATTGGTTCTATTTCTGAAGGGAACTTACAACTTGGTAGGGGAGAACTCAAGCAGGGGGAAAAAAAAAAAACAGGCCGGGTTTTGCAGAAGCTAAAGTTGATGTTTTCGGGTTAGTGGTCGAACCACCCATCGCTACAAGAACCTGTTATTCATCTTCCCAAGGAGCAATACCAACTATTCTTGTTGCAGAACTTCCACGATCCCTCCAGAGCTCATGCGACTATGGCGGTACTTGTTCAAAATAATTTAATGTATATATTGTAAAATAATTGAGCCGTTAAAATACCCCTATCCCATCTAATTGGTTGATAGGTTTTCCTACTATATATCATGATCCCCACTAAATCGGGTTGTAGCAATCGCCGAACCATGGTATTTTCTGCATGGCTCGGGTTCAACCAGGCCCTTAACCAGGCCAAGTCAATGACTGATTTCTGCCAGACAACACCAGTCCGGCAGGTTGACCCCTCAAAATTTGGGGCGAAAGTTCGGCTGACCCCCCCTTACTGCGACGAATCTATCCAAAGAAGAACACGGTTGATTCATGCTTCAAGGGAACAACTAACTGGGGCCATGAATTTTGGACCTTCGACTGAGCAAAAATGGAAATCTCAAAAAAAAAAACGGGGCTGGAACGCCAGCGCGTTGCCACCAAGTGACACTGGCCCAGGGGGCATGGTGTGCAAAGGCAACGACGAGTCCTGTAGCACGGTTCCGGCGTGTGTTCTCGCGGCTCCGCATTTATCCCTTGAGTAGCTAGACTACATCAGACTACAATATCTTGTTGTGAAAACAGCTTGCATTTCCATCTCTGTTGGTAATTTCCCCATTTTGATTTTGAGTCCCTTTGGTGCGAGTTGAAAACCTGTGTGAAAATTGGAGGCCGACAAGACTTGGATGGTTGTTTGACTTAACTATCACATCCGACGCATAGTGCAAAATCTTCTGCTACATCCTGGCAAAGTTGGAAGTTTCATGAAGTTTCTATGCTAAGAGATGGGAGAGATGAAGCCCCTATCCGAAATTTCAGCATATTAAACCATGGTTCAACAGTCAAACCCTCAGTTTTGATGGTAAACATTGGCAAACCATGGTAAACCCATCTGTTCACATCCCGGTGAAGGGATTCTCCACTTGCCATGCGCCAGGCGGCAATTTCTCGCGGCAGCGGTGCGGATGTCGCCGTGGAGGCCGTGGGGTCCAGTGGCCTTGATGGTGGAAAGCTGAGGATTTGAAGCACCAGAAATGGTGGATTTTCTCTGGAAAAACCATGGGTTGAAGCAATAAAAACAGGGTTGTATCATACCAAATGATGGATTTAGTAACATTTTCTTAGAAGCCAAAAGCATGATTTCGAGTTGTTTTTACCAACACGAATTGGGATTTTGCAACCAAAATGCGGATGTAAGCAAGAGACGTTGGGATTTGACCCATGCCCATAACACTTGGGATTGAAGATCGAACCCACAGGAGCCTGGATCATCTACCGGATGCAGCCGAAAACACTGCAGGCAGTCCAATCCTTGTCCAAAACTGTTCCCATTTATAGTTAGATCGACATTTTTCATGGATAAATCATGATACATCAGCTTTGATCTATTTGAGAACCTCTAACTCATCTATCAAATCATGATAACTCCTGGTAAATCCCAAAATCCACCTTGGTTCTCCCCCCAGGCATCCCCACTTCGCTTTGGGTTTCGCCATGGCCGACTTCGGCACCGGCGACTTCTCCCGCGCGACGGCGCCCGCAGCACTGGACACCACGCTGCCCCCAGATGTGGTGGGCGGTGCCGCGACCGGCCGGGCGGTAGGGGAGGCCGGGTGGGAACCGGGCGGCCGGGTACCGGCTTGGCTGGCGATGGTCTGAACGGCCCGGTGCTGCACCTGGAAGGGCGCTGCCAGCAGGTTGCAGTGAACGCAATCGCGAGTATGTGTTGATGAAAATATATGAAAATGACATACATAACTCTAATTTCAATAGGGTTTGATAGGCACATCTAATTAATGGGAGGTATAATGCAAGCTAGAAGTGGGGGCGCCACCTTTGGGAGAAAATCTCTGGTTACCTGTTTCTGAATGTTTTCGTTACTGTAGCCATTTGAATATTGGGATAGATGGATTACCATAATGAGGGACTTAAGGAAACTTCCAAAAATAGCAGCCAGCAATGGGATGAACAATTGGAATTGTTTAGATTTGGGTTTATCGGATTTAACCCTAAAAATGCATGGCCATTTCAGATCATTTCAGTGGGGAAAAATGATGAGAAACCATGATAAACCATGGGTTTTTGGGGGTTCAAGACTTTCAGAAGACCACCCCTCAGCTGTGTGCCTGCAGCTCTGTCTGCACCTCCACCTGCAGCGTTGCAACTCTTTGGCCGACTTTCGCCGCCCATCTGGAGATGGCTCAACAAATTGTCAAGATATCAACCCCCAAATGGACAGTTTCATAGTTGCATACCCAAATAAAAAAGCAGATCAACCCGAAAAATGGATGGTTTCATACCAAAAAACCGGCCCCTTTTGTGGGCCGCTTGGTGCCCCAATTTTGATCTCCACCCAACCTCCGCCCTGTTGGCGGATGGAACTTTGGGGCGAACCTGGCTCGATACGAGGCAAAGCGAGCCAAAAAGAGGGGGAAAGCGCAACCAGAAATGGGATTTATAGTGGATTTTCCCATGAAAAGTGGTGATTTTCCATAGCTATGTTAGTTTACCAGAGGGTATCAGCAAAATGAGGTGATTCAAATTGATTTCCTGAACATGGGACTGACCGGGCTGAAACCCCTCGAAAAGGCCCCTGTCCGAGCATGTGAAAGGCTTGAAAAAAAACAAGTACAAACCTGCGAAGCAAGAAACCCAGAAATGCCAAGGGAATCAATAACCGTGGGAAGACTCTTCCAGCAAAAAAAATGGCCATCAATAATATGAGCTGCGATCTTAGATAGAACTCTGAATATAGAACTCATGAAAGTAAAACATTCCGTTGAGTTTTGAGACTGTCCAACATGCGAGTGGCTTGGGATGGGAGAATTCACCTGAAACATCCTGAAACATCCTGACCAACGCGCGCAGCCGAACCACCTGAGATTTTTCGAGGACTCACATCAGCTGCAAACTCAAAGGATCAAATTGGCTATCAATAATACAAAATAACATACAATTAATCATAATAACATATAACACTGCACAACAATACTAATTTTCAAAACAATGCCTGCAGAAATGCGCGCAGAAACGAGGCATTAAAGCGGCATTGAATGTGACTGGGAACAGAAAACCCCAGTGTTGTCTGCATCAAAATAGCTGATGTATAGCTGCAACCCATCCAACCCCATCCCCATGTGTCAAACTGGTGTTTTTTTGATGCTTTTTTTGTGCTTGGAAGAAAATCTCCTCATTTCGTGGCTTATCATATTTACAACTGGCTTGTAACTATGGCTGTATATGGTTACAAACCAGGTAGCCTTAGTGGGACGATCCTTTCAGTAACTAGTTTCTAGGTTCCATGATTTTTCCAGTTACCCTCTGGTAAACGTTTACATAGCTATGGAAAATCACCATCTTCAATGGGTAAATCCACTATTTCTATGGCCATTTTCTATGTCGCAAACTGGTAAATTACCAGAGGGTAAACCATCCCTACGTCTGCTGACTGGTGGTGAAAATCCCTATGGCTGCATAAATCCCCATCTCCTAAGCTGGAAAAAAGAGATGCACATGCTCAGCTGGAAAGGCATCCGGCAAAATTTCAAAAAGTCAAAAAGTAAAAAGTCAAAAAGTATTCTTTTCG
>BGPT01000089.1:171426-185068 GCA_003297045.1 Symbiodinium sp. clade C Y103
TCTTGACTTCAGAATGTAACAGCACTTTTTTCAAAATAGACACAATTACCAAAAAATCAAAAAGTCAAAAAGTATACTTTTCGACTTTTCGACTTTTCGCCTTTCACAAGGACCCCAATCCACTTTTCAGCTTTTCCACTTTTCGAAAATCAAAATACTTCCAGTCAACTTTTCGACGTTTCGATGTTTCTTCTTCTCTCTCAACTCCTGACTTTGCAATGTAAGAGTATTGTTTTCAAGATAAACACNTCTTCTTCTCTCTCAACTCCTGACTTTGCAATGTAAGAGTATTGTTTTCAAGATAAACACTATTAGCAAAAATTCAAAAAGTCAAAAAGTATATTTTTCTACTGTTCGACTTTCAAAACGACCCCAATCCACTTTTTGGCTTTTGGGCTTTTCGAACTTCAAAATACTACCATATTAATTACTTTTCAACTTTTCGAGTTTNCAAGACTTTTTTTGAAAGTGTCTTCAATCCACTTTTCTTCAAATTTTCAACTTTTCCACTTTCCTTCTTCCCGCTTCACTTTCTACTTCAACAGCACTTTCCTCATGCGGAACACGTCCAGCAAAAATTCAAAAAGTCAAAAAGATTCAAAAAGTATATTTTTCGACTTTTCGACTTTTCTTTTTCCCTTTTAAGTTCTTAGCCTATGTCATTGCCAGCATGCGCGCTGCAAGTAAGAACTACGCGACGCAGATACACCATTTGAAGAACAGGCAACACGGAAGCATACACAATTGCAGCTTACGTAACTTGTTAAAAGGTTGGGTCCGCGCGCGCACCTATTTGATATAAAATGATGTTACTACGTAAAGCATGTTTAAGTAACTTGTTATGAGGTTGGGTTTGCGCGCGCGCCTATTTGATATAAAATGATGTTACTACATAAAGCATGTTTATGTAACTTGTTATAAGGTTGGGTCCGCGCACGCGCCTGTTTGATTTAAAATGATGTTACTAAAGCATGTTTACGTAACTTGTTATAAGGTTGGGTCCGCGCGTGCGCGCCTGTTTGATATAAAATGATGTTACGTAAAGCATGTTTTTGTAACCTTTTATAAGGTTGGGTCTGCGCGCACGCCTTTTTGATATAAAATCATGTTATGTAAAGCATGTTTACGTAGCTTGTTCTTAGGTTGGGTCCGCGCGCCCGCGCGCCTATTTGATATAAAATTATGGTACATAAAGCATGTTTACGTAACTTGTTCTTGACTTTTCGTTTTTCGACTTTTCGATTTTTTTTTGCATACTTTCCGATTGGAAGCATGAACCACATCTTTCCTACCCAGCCCATCTCCCCCTGGTGCCTTGCCACGGCTCTGTACACCTGACCCTGGGCGCGTCACCTGTCGAGTCGCGACTGTGGGAAGATCAGACATTTGGGATGCTCCTTTTCTGGAATTCAGAATTGAGATTTATCAACTTAAACACGAAGTGATAGGAAATCATGAGAGACTTGGGGAAAATCCAGCAGTTCACATATATATATATATATATATATTCAAGAGATGTTCCAGCAGTTTTAGCATGTTCAAAATGAAAGCATCCGAAAGATGGCGGATTTTCCCGCAGGTCAAATATATGGAACGAATCATCAGAAAGTTCGGCCATGCTCAAGAAGTAATTCCAAAAGTGGTGGTTTTCCAGTCCAGAGTTTGGTTACCGGAGCAAAGGTTTGGGATCAAACCTAGCCATAGAAAATGGGAAAATATTGGAAAATCCAAGATTTCTATGGATTTCTTATGATTTCTTCCATTCGCCTTCAAACCGATTTAAAAAGGGTGTGGATTTCCCAGCCATCTCCATCCAGGCTGAGCCCCACACCCACTTGTTCTTTTGCGCATCCCACTCGCGCCAGTTGGTCCTTGGCGTCTTGGACGATGGCAGAGTTCGTGGTCGTCGAAGCAAGATGGGAACCCTCTTGGCCATCGCTGAGATCCGGACTTTTGTGTTGCACCTTGCCCTTCATTCACTTCTAGCCACAGTTCATACCTGAGGGAATACGAAGGAGTGCATGCCGTGAATATATGTGAATGGAAGAAATGTGCAGCCATGCTTCATAGTTTAGGTAGCCTCACTTGTGGATAGGTCTGACTCTTGTCTCATTTCGCACATGATATCTGCTGCTTGCACCTTTTTTGTGCTCATTTCCGCCCTTTTACGAATAGGCGGCGAGATGTCTAGGGGATTCTAGGGGTAGATTGCTGTGCCGCTCCATACGGGTACAAAAGTCTGCGTTCAAAGCTGCAAAGCCCTGACCATTGCTCGCCCCAGCACATTCAAAATAGACATTTGAACATCTTTCAACCTGCTTGGGATTGCCTGGGTCTCTCCCCACTCTTGTGTGGTTTCCCAACAGTCACAGCATTTGAGTTTCGGGCCCTTCCGGACTATGCGCCACACCATTGCTTCGTGCCTCCTGGGGGTACCGGGAGCCTCTGAAATCAAAGATGAAACATGTCTTTGCCAAAAATTGGGCTTAGAAGATGACTTTCCACCTGGAAAATGATGAACGTTGGGTTTGAAAGATGTTTCTTTTCCATATTTTTTTGACTGGACAATGATGAAAATTGTCATTGTTGGATTCCACAGTGGGTTCTTTGTGTAATTGCAAAAGTGGTGGCTTACACCAGAATGACACCACACTGCAGCTTGGTTGTAAGCAAGCCACCCCATCAAACATTGAATTGATGGGAAAAAACACCTCCGGGGAAAAAAAACGCGATTTTCAGCGTTTCCCATCAGGTATGGGTGATAAACCCTGTCCATTCACCAAACAAAAAAACTCATCTTCCAACGTCCCAAGGGAGCCTTGACTGCTTGGAAGCGTTTGGCTTTCGCAATGCCCCAGGTGTTCGTACCCAGGCCTTGGAACCGGCCCAGAAAATCGGAGTGAACAGCTTTTTGGTTGGACATTTGAGCCATAGGCCAGTCAGTTCGGGCTCTATGATCTATCTATTTATCTATCTATCTATCTATCTATATATATATATATAGGTTCCATGGAAGAGGAATACTGAATAATGCACCAAAGTAAGGCCTGATCGAATTGGCACAGCACCTTCAATTCTGGATCCGTGGTCAGCCATGGTCAGCCATGGTCAGCCATGGTCAAGCGGGTCGCTGTGGTCGCGCAACCATCACCACTCCCAGGTGCCGCGATCTCAGGGCCCCCAACTGCGAAAGATGAAATACGCGCCGGAGGCGGGCCAGTACGTCTCACCTGCGCAAGGGATGATCCCACAGAGGATTCCTTCTGCAATGCGAATTCCCATGAAGGCATCACAAAGACATTGAACGGTGTTTTGAGGATTGTTTGGATGGTATCACCTCAGGATTTGAAGGTTTCCAGGAATTCTACGATACAAGTCTCGTGAAGGCGTGAATAACTACCGAGCACCCCTCTGCTCATAATATTGCAAACATACTACCAGAATGGTCTTGATTCGGAGGTTCATCTAGTCTACTCGTGTTTGGCACATAAAGTGCAAGATCAATTTCGGCGCCAACTAGTGTCTAAGGTCTGGAAAAAACAGTATAACATTTGCATTGGAGGGGTTGCACCGCATTTTAGTTGCCAACCTGTTCAGACGAAACATCCGAGTGCTTACAAGGCGGGCATGAGCACCACGCAATCATTCGAACCCAAAGAATGGTCATATCTATCCTGCTGAAACGATGCTCCAAGTGGTGTAGTTTCCCCAATAACAGCCAGTGGGTCCCTCCATGCAGCTCTTGCCCATGTTTTTCTCCGAAACATGTGCCAGTCGTGGAGCCTAGAACAACCAAGCCACAGGGTCTATACTTTGAAATTCAACGGCTTCACCTTTCAACCTACTCAACTTGGAACCTCAAAGTCACTTGGAATGGTCATATCTCTGGGTTCCAAGCCCTGCATTTCCATCACCGCCCCCTGGGTGCGCGCACGTTGGTTCACCCGAAACTGCGGCGCCAGACGCTCCACGAAGAGAACGTTCAGCCAATCGTTCTGGAAGCCACCCAGCTTCACCGCGCGGAGGTGGCGCCTCAAGACATGGGATGGTCGAAGCACTCGTTGGAATGGTGGGTTTTGAAGGATTGAGAATGGTGATGTCATGGGCTAATGCGGATATCATGAGATATTCAATGGACTCTAGATAACTGACTAACTCCAATTTGTGGTCAGAAAATGGGGGATGCCCCTAAGGATGTCATTTCTTTGTGGCAAAGACGATGTGAAACCATCACTCATTTGGGGATGCTCCTTTGTAGATACACCCATTTTGCAATTTTCAGAGTGAGGTTTTGAACCGTTGGATTTAGACTGTTAGGGGGCGCGCCATTGTTGGGCAAAACCAACCGATGTTTCTACTGACTTACATTGTGCAAATGAATGCCAAAATTAAGGCAAATCGTCCAGAAACATGTGAAACTCACCTCTGAATTGCGGACATCTCCTCAGTTGCGTTTGAAAAACGCAACGACCTGCTGCAAGGACCAGCCACACAAACATAGCGGGAATCATTCTTAAGTAGCAGAATAAGAATGATCTCCGGCTCAACATGATCAAACTCCATCATGGTCTTCTTTGTAGATCTGCCTGGTTATCATTAGCCCCGTCAAAAAATGGCTACTTCCTCAACCCTCAGTCCCAAGCCATCCCCACAGGGTCCCCATGGGTCTCCCCTGCCATGCTGTTGGACTGCCACTACTGGCCGGTGAGCCCGGCAGGGTGCCGGTGGGCGATCCTGGGAAAGGCCTCGGAATCGTCGAAACCTTCACTGTTCCCCAGTGAAAATGGCCATAAACTCCCATCCAACGAGTGGCAGAAGCCCGAACTTCCCACTGAGTCGCCCTGCAAAGAGCCGAGGCTCTCGTTAGTGGTTTGAATCGACAACCTGGGCTGACCACCTGCAGCATGGTGAAGGGTTGGGTAGATCGAGTGGTGGATATGGTGACTCAAAATGGGAGAAATACATAGTTTATCTAATGATTAACATTTAAGAATGGTTGATTAATGGTCAAGCAATCGTTCATAATGGTGTAATGCGATTTATTTATCACGAGTAATGGTGGTTATTTGTCATGGCTCATGGTGGATATTAAAAAATAAACGAAAAGTGGATCGTAATGGTCAATATTTCCTTCAGAGGAGGATGTTGAGATTTGACAAAGCATCTCACTTAAACATCAGTCAAACAATCTGAAACATCAGGGGTGGGGTGGAACTGGAGAGAAAAAGCACACATCTGCAGTGCTCTGCAAGGCAAAATCAGGCCCTGACCTACCCAGAACTTGAAGCAAAATTCCAGGAAACCATCCGAGATTTGGGCGGACCAATGAGTTAAACCAGCTGGGCCAACCATAGCCATTCACTAACCTGAAAAGTTCGGCGATCTTGCTATAGTTACCCCAATTTCATCAACCTGAGATGCCCTGATCCCCCTCAAGAGTCGCACCTGTTTCCAAATCTTTCCTGAGATTTCTTGGGCGAGCGAAAAGGATGGATCTTGGAATCTTGGGAGTCGAGGTTGGGAGGGTTAGCATGTGAGACATGCTTGGGGTAAGTGGTGGTAAAACTGCCATTTAGAGTAATTAGTTGGGAAACAACAAAACAATGAGCTAAGCCCTTGAGAGGAAGGGTTGCATGGTGAATGGTTGAAAGTGAGGCCGTCTGAATTGAATTCCCTGTCGATTAGCAAGAAACTGTGGTGTGAACACTAGTTCTAAAATGCAGACCCAAACAACTGGGATAACTGGGATCGCTAGTGGAAGACACATGCATCCAAGGAAGCCTGAAGCAACATGGTTCAAAGGTTTTGCCATATTAAGGGACCCAAAAAACGTCAAAAAAACGTGGCTTCCCTATCAACATAGACCAATTTCGATCAATATGTGGTGGATTCTCCGGGGGCCGCGCCCCAGCTTTGCCTTCTGTCTTTCCCCATCTTTCGGGTTGCGCAGAGGTGGCGCCGTTTTGGCACCCCCCCAGGGCCGCAGGGTGAAACGCCGCAGCCGCTAAGCCTCACGATGGAAAGGACCACAGGAGCTGGTCCACGACTTGGGGTGTGCCTGAAACCTACTTGAACTATCTGAAGGATCCAAGGATGGATTACATCTCAGTTATAGTCACCATTTGCTAAGTTGAAGGATCATTACACAATATGTTTTCCAATATTTGTCGAGGAAAACCTACATATCCGAAATCACTGCAGCTGTGTGGACTGAACCCCCCCTTGGGAATTGTACCCTACCTTTTTTGCCCGATAAATCTGCCTTTTTTGGTGCTGAAATTATCTTTTTTGTGACTGAATCCACTCTTTGTGCTTGTCAAATCTACTATGTTTGCCCCTGAACTTCCCCCCTTTCTGGGTTCTTAAACTATCCTTTTCTGCTACTTAATCCACGAGTTTTGGAGGGGCCCTTCCTGGCTGTTCCCTCCACCTGCACCAGTGCGCCACAGGAGATGCAGCAGGCACTGCGGGGCCTGGCCGAGGCTTACCCTTGGGTCATCAGGTATGTTGAAGAACCCAAAGACAGAGAAAGCTGAAGCGCCAACTGGGGGTATCGAAAGGAAGAACAGTGGTGAGTTCTATCTTTTTGGATCGCCATTTCAGGGGGCCGAAATTGGAGGTACCTACCATAAGGCCTAAGGGGATATACCCCCAAAATATGGCTTGAGATGGTACAGTACCTCCATTGATCCTGAAATTCCCATTGATTGGGTGTGGCCATCAGAACTCAAACCAAATTGTGAGTCTACCAACCAAGATATTGGAACTCAATAACCAAACTAGGGTGACGTAGGTGTTTAATATGATTTACATTTATATGTTGATATTTTATGTCTATATGAGTATTAATCTACATACATACATATATATATATATATATAAATAAACGGAATTCTTAACCGCCAAAACGGGGGTTCTGACTACCCACTTTCCTGCGACCCACTTTCCTGCCTAGCCCTGGTACTTGGGGCCGACCAGGAGCGTGGCAAACCTGAAGCCAGGACAAGGAGAAGTAGGGGCTATATGGAGCCCATCCCGGGAACCCAGTAGGTACCCTCTGCTAATTTAACACTTTGCTATTGAAAACCGCCAGTTTTGACAGGTAAATCATCGAACTGAATGGTAATATTCCAGATCTATGTTAAATTACCAGAGATTACCAGAGGGTAAACTGAAATAGATTTGGAAATCCAGGGGTTTCCCGAGGAAAATGATCTACTCTCATGGTGGCGTTTTCCAGGAGGGTCTGCCCACCAGCCTGAAGGGGAAAAGCAAGGAACAAGAACTGGAATCTAAAACCGAAAACTGAAATGTTGGACCAGCCACAAGTGATGCATGTATTTGATGATGGCTGCTGGTGTTGAAACAAGCATAACAATAGATTCAAACAACGAAATCCCGAACGGAACGAATCTATTTAAGATTTTGGGCATGGACCGTATGGATCAAAATTGGACTTGCAAATATCACCATGTTGGGAAACACGCCTGGGAGCGCTGCCCCTTTTGGGGATGGCACCAAACTATATACAACCGATGGGATATAAGAAGAAGAAGAAGGAGAAGAAGAAGAAGAGGAAGAGGAAGAGGAAGAAGAAGAAGAAGAAGAAGAAGAAGATAGAAGAAGATAGAAATTAATTACAGTATATATATATATATACATATATATACATATATGTATATGTGATATGGATTCATTTTAAATAGCAAGGACGTCCACCTTCATCCATTTCATCACCCAAAAAATCTGTCAGGTCTGGCCTGTGGCCGACTTGGGTCGTGAGGACCCCGAGTAGTGCCCATGGGCCGAGTCCAAGCTTGCAGCAAAGCGAGCGAGACCTTGGCGAGCTAAGCTTTCCCCAAGCTAAATGGAGGTGTTTATGATTACCCTCCGGAAATCAAACGTGGCAAGTGGAAAATCCTCTATAATGAAGGTTTTAATGGGAAAATCAACTATAAATAGGTGATTTTCCATTGCCACGTTTGATTACCAGAGAGTATTTGCGATATCTGCTATGTTTGAGCGACCGGAGGGTATACTTATTTTGCTACTTCGACATGGACAGTTCAGTGGGAGAGACCTTCCAAGGACAGTCACACAACTCAAGCTGGCTATTTTTTTTGATTTTTTTGGGTGTCCAAAAAGAAACTGGAGGATATCTACAAAAAGACACCACCCAAAAAAAAACATCAAAATTTGATTCTAGTATTTAGTATTGGGTATAGTACTCAAAAAATGGTGAGAAAAAAAAAAACACACAAAGGCACTGAGGTCTATCCGGGTGGATTCTCCAATTTTTCGGCCAAGCTCATCTCCATCCAACCCCTGCCCACCGCATCCCCACCCCGTGGGCCCAGTGGCCTTGCTGCTGCGCCCGTGCCGCGCCGTCCAGGCGCCCCGCCGGCGCCGTGGCCGGGCGCCGCTTGGGCGGCGCCGTGGGCACAGCCGCGTCCAGGGCCAGGGCGCGCTGCTGGGCGGAAGCGCGGAGCTGGGCGCGCCTGGGACGTGGTAAACCCACCCTGAAAGTAGATCATTTTGTGGGGGAAACCATAGGCTTTCCACATCTATGCGTGTGTATTACCCTAACCATCTGATTGTTTTTTGGAATATTTTTGTTGGTTGCTGAGATCCCAGTTGTAATGGGAATAGCACACGTGTTGAATACCATTTTTTGGGGGAAGTTTCCTCAGCAAATTCGGGATTTTAACTGTGGTATATCAACTGTGAGAGTTTCTGGTTTCATCCCAGCTATAATCAGTTTTATGATGCTACCCCCTCTGGTAAACTAACATAATTAACATAGCTATTGAAAATGTCCATTTATAGTTGATTTAGCTACTAAAAAATGGCGATGTTCCATAATTATGTTCGTTTACCAAAGGGATCCAGAGGGTAACCCACTTCCAGCTGCTTCTGGCAACATCTCAGTGGTGCCCAGGCCTCTTCCGCGCCGCCGCGTCCGCTTCCATCTGCAGCTGCCGGTGCCGCGCCAGGCGCCGCGACTGGAGCTGCAGGCGTCGTTCCTCTGCCAACTGGGCCGCCTTGGCAGTCTCCTGGTCCTGGAAGGACTGGGGGATGGCTCAAACCCCATGGGAACCCCTGGGTGAACCTCAAAATTGCTGGTAATTACTGGTGTTTTATGAGTGTTCTTCCTAATTTTGATGGAAGATTCAAGAGATTTGGGCCATCCCCATAGGGTACCCGTGAACCATGCTGTTATGACTTAGGGGCTGTATGGGATGTTTCAAGCATATGGGGATATACTTCAGGGATTTGTTTGGGTTTCCAGGCCAATCACTGTATGTTGGCAATTGTTTTTGGTGTCAAACTGACATTTCTTCCAACTATATTGCTAGCTCATAGTACTACCCAAAAAGGATTCAGTAAAGGTCATGGATGTTGATGTTCTATCTGTTCGCGGGTTGCTACAAACCATGGTGAGCCCAATGACATACAATTTCCAACTTTTTTCAATGTGAGTCTACTAACTAGCTGACCTCATCGTCCCTACAAGTGCCCTTCCTGCTGCCCTGCTCCAGCAGCTCCAACATAATATCCCGATCATTTCCTCAATACGTGGACATATTATCTCAGACTTGTGCAGACCCATAGCATGGATACATATAAATATACATATATATATATATATATGTGTGTGTGTGTGTATATTACAAAGCATCTGAAAACTATGGATCGAGAAACTTACGGATCAGTTTAACTCGTTTTTTCCAACCTCTTCATGAAATCCGCATATTTTACCGATATAGTTCACAGCCAAACCCATGGAAATCCCCCATTTTTCACGGTGAAAATCCGCCTTCCCCCGGCCACCGTGGCTCCTTCCGCCGCAGCTCCGCCACGAGCTCTGCAGCCTGGCGTTCCTTCTCGCGCGCCTCGCGCTGCGCGCGTCGCGCGAAGACTTCGAAGGCGTCGGCACTGCGGCGCAGGCGCTCCTGCTCCGGGGGAGGGGCCTGGAGGTCCCTGGGGGAGTCGGATTTTTCGGGGAAAATTGGAGGGTGTCCACCCGTTTTTTCCACACATGTCTGGTTTTCTTTGGTGATTTGAGTGGTTTTCACCTCCAGCAAGAATCCGGGAAAGTCGGATGAATGTGGTGAATTTAGGCTAAAATACCATACTTTTGATCCTGAGAATTTGGAGGAGTCGGATTTCTTAGTGGGAAATTGAAGGGAAAAATACCACCAAGGTCTGGTGACACTAAGGATTAAGTGATAGTGGTTACCCTGCAGCGACATCCGCTAAATTAAAACTTTGACCCTGAAAATTTAGGGTTGTTTAGTGGAAAGTAATCTTCCAACCCCTTTTTGCCAGGGTCTATGTCAGGGTGGGGGATGGTAATAAGTCCTCTTGAGTCCTGAAAACTTCTAGAGGTGATCCTATTGATTAGTAGGACTTCTGATCTGCTGCTAGTCCCACTTGATCAAGAAACATGACAGCACGATTTTGCGACAAAAATGTGCCAGGAACATCATTGATACACAATATGTTTTCGATTTCCTTATGGGCAGCGGGGAAGTACTTGAGAACATCTTGGGAATATCTCATGTTTTTGCATATATGTGTGTGTGTGTGTGTGTGTCACTGTTTTTCCCGAAATCTATCTAAAGATTCAATCTGCTGCGTCTGGCACTTGCTTGAGTCTTCTCACCCCGCGTCCTCGCGGTGCTTTTGGCGCTGCTCCTCCTGCAAATGGGAAAACATCAGAAACATCAGGGATCCTTGAGGGAAACATCAGGAAACGCATGGCAGGTTTTTTATCCAATTGCTTCTTTTGTCCCAAGTTTCTGTGGAACAAATGGTGGGACACTGGGTCGGAGCAATTTCCAGGCACAGAACCATCAGAACCATGTTTCTGGTTGAACAAGGCTCATCATTGGGGATCATTTTCCCAAACAGGATTGATTCCTCCAAAAAAACTTTCAAACAACCAAGCAGCAGTGGCTTCTCTCCCCGTTCTATCCCCATTTTGGACACTTTTAATCGCCCAGCCCAGCTGCCCAGCTACTGCAGATTACTGTGACGGTCCTCCTCTTGCGCCCAGAGGAAGGTCTCCTGTGCCTGCTGCTCCTCTTTGAGCGCTCTCAGGGCGAACTTCTCGTTGAGACCCTGCGGTCAAGCCATACAAAGGACTGGGCAGGATTTGGGGGATGTCAGTTGGGGTTAAGGGTGATTTTAGAGGGGAACAAGAACCATAAGTCTAATTAGTTCAATGAGATTTTGTTTCCATGAACGATGATGATTTGATGGATTTTGATGGGATTTTAATGGGATTATCATGGTTGGCTGATTTTTGATGGGTATAACCATAATGTGTTTACCATCTATCAATTGAATTTCTTCAATC
This sequence comes from Symbiodinium sp. clade C Y103, assembly GCA_003297045.1. Classification (NCBI taxonomy): domain Eukaryota; class Dinophyceae; order Suessiales; family Symbiodiniaceae; genus Cladocopium; species Cladocopium sp. clade C. Next base: position 182,789 of record BGPT01000089.1, read on the forward strand.
TTACCACGCCATTTCCATGTTGAACCCGCAAGTTCAGGAAGCTCAGTATGGAGAATGCAATAGGAACTGAAGGGTTTGAACCACTCAGTTGAGCACAAAACAGACAGCTTGGAACCTTGCAGTGCCTAACAGGCTGCTGGAACGGCGGAGTGGTTAGCCAACCCTGTTGATCAGGGGCAGCTTGCCATGCAGTTGGGCCCCTGATTTGAATGATAAATTGTATCACGTGTCGCCACTTTTTTGGGGTCACCCCCTGAATGAACGTATACTTGTCCAGAAATTTCAGTAAACTAACACAACTATGGAAAAAATCACCATTTGGAATAGGCAAATCAACTATAAATAGCAATTTTCAATGGCTACGTTAGTTTAGCAGAGGGTAGTGGCACTTCGAACCATCCAGTCCAACAGATCCGCCTGGATCTTGCGAATGCGTTCCGTGATGATGTCATTCACGATCGCCTCTGATGAGGCCATAAAGCCATCTGGGGATGATTGAAATCCCACTCACATTTATCCTCTGGTAAATTAAAATAGCTACTGAAAATTGCCATTTATTTATATATATATATATAGTGTAGTTGATTGACCCATTCAAATGGTGGTTTTCCATCCTTATGTTAGTTTACTGGGGGGTAAGGGATGTAAGTCATTATGGTATATATATGATTATTTTATATATATATATATATATTTGTTTGCCACCTTACCTCAGAAACATGGACCATCCCAAACTTACATCAACTTATGACAGTTCAGGCACGAGATTTCCCGAAAAATATCCCGATACAGAATGCATAACAACAAAACATCATCATAGTATAGTAGTATAATCCCAAAAAGCATGGAATTGAATAGTTAAATCCCACTGAAATATATATATATATATATATAATTATGTATATATGTTTTCCCAAAGATTTTCCAAAGTAAGTCTCCATCTTTGGGTGAATAACAACTTGAAACTGTACCCCATCAATTTCCATCCGGCGCCAAACGGTCGCCCCTTTTTCGACCGGCAACTTCGTTGCCTAGGAAGGCCCTTCAGCTTGTTCGGTTGGGACCGCTGGGGTTTTGGCTGGCAGTGTGTCGATGCGATATGCCAAAATTGCCAATGACGCAGCAGATTTGTACTACGTAAACACACATTGAACATCATTGAACCCCAACACAAACTTCGCATTCAGAGCTTGGAAAAGCATTTCTCGAATGAAAATGGCTCCCTGTGGCATCCACCTAAAACATCTCGTCTGCAAAGCTCTTGAGGATCTAAGCTACAGAACCTGAACCACGAACTCTGTTGATTTCCTGCATAGAGATCGCCCGTTCTGGCCTTGAAGATCCCAAATCCCAAACTGATTTGCTGCTTGACATCCTACCGCGCTTGATATCACTGGTCCCCCAATAAATGCCTTGCCGAAATGTGAATGACCGAACTGCCAGCCAAATCATCGACCGTCTCACTTCCGCCGTTGCGAATGCGCCTGAAAGGCGACAACTCAGACCTTCTTGTCCACGGCATCTGGTGGGACATTCTCTGCCTGTGGCAGTGCCAAGGAGCGGCTTCCAGACAGAGATGGTTGCTTGAACGATACTATGTTGTGGTTTAATATCCTTATATATCGATGAACCCTGCATTTCCCAATTCAAACTGACCAGTTTGGGGTGATTTTGGGTCCCCAATTTTAAGACACACCCATATCATGTCATAAAAAACATGCCTTTAACCGAACAAAGTAGAAAAGTAACTTCTCACTACTTTACAGGGATTGACTTTTCTATCTTTTCTGGGGGTTGCTCAAAAAATAACATGTCAGAACATGTCAAATTTGCACCTCTCCATGACCCCAGGCCCACCAGTTCGGACGCCTTGTCCTCGATGATGCCCTTGATCAAGGGCTTCTTTTCGGACTTGCTTCCATCCAACATGGCTGCGATCCTCGGCTCCGTCGCAACCATCAAGTTACTAGGGATTTATGCATCAAACATAGGGCGTAATATGATATATATATATATATATACCTGGAAACCCAAAAATGCGATTTTTTTTGTCCATGCGGGTTTGAACAAAAAAAATGTACGTTACGGGTATTTCCCCAAATACGTTTTTTTTGGGGAATAAGGTAAACCCCATATAAGTTTATGGAACATGTTGGACGCTCACTTTTCAAAGACCTGTAGACATATGCGTTAAATATCATAACTGTTCTTGAGTTCAGTTTCCATGTCCTTCTTGGACCTTTCACCTTTCACACCAGCCATATGGCGTGAGCCAAGCAT
>BGPT01000089.1:185189-209355 GCA_003297045.1 Symbiodinium sp. clade C Y103
TTCTAGGGGCCATAATTGTCGGTATCGTCGGTTCTTGGGGGTTATCATCAACTGTCGAAAGCACCGGTGAAATTTGGCTACATAAAGGTTTGATCCAATGATCAGGAAAGCGATCTGCGCTTGAAGCGGCTTGGGGGAAATGAGAAAACATATAATCATATTCTATATTATCATATATATAATGATAAGACATGATAGATCATGATAAATCCAAATACGGCCAAATACGCATTTGAACAAAAAAAANACATATAATCATATTCTATATTATCATATATATAATGATAAGACATGATAGATCATGATAAATCCAAATACGGCCAAATACGCATTTGAACAAAAAAAAACGTTCATTACGGGTAAAAGCCATCGTGTACAAAAAATTTTGTCCATACGGTTTTCTAGGTATATATAACCACCAATCAATAACAAGAATAGGTATTATATAACTAGAAAAATGGAAATGAGAAGATTATCCCACGGATCGTAACTGGTCAGCAAGCATTTTTTAATAAGCAGTCCGTAGACTCCTAGACGAGATAACCCACTTGAGGGACTTGCGATCACCCGGGTTATTACCCAAGTACGAATTGGGATGAGCTTTCAAGTAGGCTGGAAAGTCCAAGGAAAATGATGGAACAAATGGGGTGCAACTCAAAAGAGTTGAGAATCCTATTCTAGAAAATCAGGTGTAACTCGGTGTAACTGGCAAAATACGGGGAAAAGCCTGGAAAATCCTGGAAAACAAGATGTTTGAATAATTTTAATGGGGTGTAGCTGGCAGAACGTAGGCAAATTCAATGAAGAATTGAGGTGAAACGTGGAACAGCATGTTTCAAAATTCATGGAGAAGATCTTTACAACATGAGGATACATACCCTCCGGTAAACGTTTACATAACTATGGAAAATCACCATTTTTCATGGGAAAATCCACTATTTCTATGGCCATTGTCAATAGCTATGTTAGTTTACCAGAGGGTAGAGCATTTGTTCAATTTTGTTCAAATGGGAAATCATGATACATGGGCCTTGGGGCGATATCGTGGGGTGATTGGGGGTTGTAACCTCCGGATTTCTTTGAAGGAATTGAACTCAGCAAAATGGTGGTATTTCATGGGGATATCATAGGACTGAATGGATCTAGGGACAATTCTGGATATTAATTAAGGGTATATTAATGGGATATGAATCGGATATGAACAGAACTTAATGATGCGGTTAATGGGATAGCACCAGTTTGTTGGTGACAACTGCTCGTGAAGTTCCAAAATTATAGATGCATGTTTGTGCATATGGTTTCTGATCACAAAATGGTGGATCCGGGTGATCTTCATTGGATTCCATGGTGTTTCGCCAGGTTTCAAGGCCAAAACGCGGTCAAAAAGGGACCAAGGAGGGCCAAGTCTTAGGCCCTCCTGGGAGCCAGGTCCCCTTGGATGCCTTTTGATACCTGGATCAGCCATGACTCAGAAATGTCCCAAGGGCCTCTGAGTCCACCAGCCAGGGTGCGATTTGAAGAACAGGGCCGTGAAGATGAGGAGCAGACCCAAAATTTGCAGCGCGGTCACTGGGTTGTGATATTTCACCTCAACTGATGCTGAGGTAACCCTGCGGAGTGGCACGTGTGGTAGCTATTGGTGGGTGGAATGGGGGTTATGAGCCAAAAAAACACACCATATCTATCCATATCTCAGTTTAACACGTCTGAAACGTGTGGATGATGTTGAAAGCCTTGAGATTGCATTGGCCTCACAAGAATGATAGTAAAATCATGTAAAATCAATCATCATGTCATCACAAACCCCAAAGCTGCATTTTGAGGATATTATCCCCAAAACAAAAATATTTCCCATATATTTGATACACATACATACATAATCATACATATGTGAAGGACATGCACGTCGCGAGCTCAGTGGGACGAGCCTTATTAGCTACCTGTAAGGACATTCAGCCAGAGGGGAAAAAACATACATACATATGTGTATCATCTGTCTATATATATATATATATAATGGTCAAGTAGTGAAGACACCACTATAATTTGCCTGGAAAGGCTGCTCAGCTTGGGGCTCCCCACGTAGGACACCAAAATGGAGACCACCTGCCGGACGTTCATCGTGGCTGCGAAGACCAGGGCGCCGAACTCCTTGATCTGGGAGTAGATACACCACCTGAGCGCCACCGAGCCACCAAGCAGTGGGGAAAAGGACCAAGGATGACACCCATACCTATGAAAAACCATGAAATCCCATTGAATGTCCTATAAAATCCCATCACTCTCTGGTAATTTGACCGGTTTGCTATGTAAAATCACCATATTCAATAGGGAAATCATCTATGAATGGGCAATTTTCAATAGCTATGTTGAATTGCGAGAGGGTAAAAAATGTGGGCCCCCGCAAATGGGTGAGAGATGACCGTGACCATCATGTCCCTTGGTAAAAGGGCAGTCACCTGCTTCGCAAGCCAAGAGTTCAGACGCTCTTCGCTGGTTGTTTAGAAATTACACCAAGATTGCGCTCAACTACTGTTTTCTGGCATCATCTGCCGCAAGAACAAAGAACAAATCAGGACGCAATGTCAATGTCATACCGTCATACCTAGTCCCTCTCCTTTACACAAAATCATTGGCGGAAATATTTGCCACCGTGAGAAGGTAACACCATGGAAGAAGAAGACGTTCCCTTCTTCAAGATATGTCTTATCTGATTTATCTGCTGGGTGTCATGCTAGATTATGGTGGCAACAACAAAAGTATATGTCAAAAAAATGGCCTTTTCCTGCCAAATCTGGAGCGTTCCGTATTGATAAACCGAACTCTTGCCCCAAAAAAAGAATTGTACATGAACATATTTTAGAAAATGCCAAATGTATCATACATCTCTATGATTCTCCATTCATAATGGCTATACACTGATGTTCTCATATGAATTTCCAACCACAAAACAACCAGAAACGCCATTGTAACCAGGCCGCTGGCTCGCCACCGCGGAGCCACTCAGCAGGGCGCAGTCGGCCAAGAACTTCGGGTGCTCCTGGCAGGGCTACGCTGCCTGCACCAAGGCCACAGAAAATCATGGGAAAATCATGGGGGAAATGTGGAAAAAAAAAACGCATTTCCCAAAAAATGGAGGTTGTAAAAAGTTTAGTTCGCTAGGAAATTGGTCGAACTTTTTGTTGTGGGATTTTCCACAAGGGCAACCACCCCCCGTTCACTAGATGTTCATCCTCCTAAACCCTAGTTATGCAGGTTCTGTTCAGCAACTTAGCTATCGTTTGAGGGGCCCACCTGGTATCCAGTGACTAAATCGACTAAGTGATGCTAGATGTCTATTTGCCATTCGGGAGATACTGAAAACCAGGCATAAACTGATAGACATGGGTAAACCTGAGCATATCATTGGGTTTAACCTGGTTTCACGCGGTAATTTGGATCTTTCGGCAATCAGATGCGCTTATTTATCGCTGATATTTATTGAAAGTGTTGGAAGCTCACAACTGGAATCTATCCAAACACTCCTCGAGAATGAATGAAAATGGAATGTTCGTTATAGCTTCTTTCTGTGAATATGACCTTCAGCGACTAGGCACGGCTGATCACCTGTTCCGGGGAAGAACAACAAAACACCCCGAGGTTTCGTTGCGTCAAATCCATCAGTCCATACCGAAGGCGACGGCTGGCAAGAAGTCGCCCGTGGCCTCGAGATGTTTTCTTTTTTTTGGCAAGGCTATCAAAGATAGGAAAAATTCATGGGATGAGGATGATTTTGCCCGTGGGAATGCCTTAATTTCCTCCTTTTTTGTTGGGAATCCCAACATGTTCCTCGTTTTTTCTTATGCTAGGACATGTCCCTCGTTTCTCAACCATCAAAATATCAAAACATGGTGGGAATTAAGGGAAGGAATTCAAGTTAGATCCCTCGGAGTTGCACACGTGTATGCACGCGTACATCTACATGACCAATCTAGACCAATCTTAGATAAATTGGCACAAGAACCGACTTGTAAATATTCCCATCAAAGTGGCAGAGGGTTTAACCCTGCTGTTGATGGTTCAGCCCATATTTTTGTCGCGAACCACCCCCTTTTTGATGGTTACATCCTTACTCCGCCAAGGCTTGCCCAATCTGCAAATGGATATAGCGAAATGAATGTCGCTTCACAGGCCGGAATGACCAGTGTCCTTTTGTGATGGACAATGTTGACAATGTTGAATCCCAAATCGATAGGTTCACAGGTCAAGTCATGTCGCAACCAAGTTGACTGCTTCGGTCCGGTTTATCATCAACTTTTATTTGTCAAATCCGAATAAAATCCCAATTTGTTACTGCTTAAATTCAATATGTTTGTCGATTTTTACTGGTCAAATCCCAATCAAATCCCATCTTTTTAGCAGTGGAATCCATTGAAATCCTACATATGTCCGTCAATTGTCTACTGGTTAAATCTCAATTTCGACTGATAAAATCCCAACCAAATCCCAAGGTTTAAGTATGTTTAAGTGATCAAATATCAACTTTCAAATGATCAAATACCATCAAACACCACTGTTTTTAGTGATCACCCCAGGGTCGGTAAACTAACATAGATTTGGAAAAACCACCATTGTTGATCATTTTCCTAGGAGACACACCATGGATTTTCCACATCTTTTTGCATGCTCCCTGAGCCCAAAACCAGCAGTGTCACGAAGGAGACCGCGGCGGACCTGGGCGATCCGCGGACATCATATTTTCCCTGCTATAATGATGTACTATTGGATGATGATGGCAACTAATTATAGCTTAGCATTTGTATTGCAAACAACTGCGCCTATGTTTACAATTCGGCTGCAATGTATATTTCGATGCCGATAATCATTGTTTCGCAATGGTGTAAAATTTGTTTTCATCTTTCTGGAGTATAATTTGGGACCTGCCTCGTTGCACCAACAGTGCCCACAATTCATACCAGAAAAAACAGGCCGCCAGGCCTGGACAGCCTATGGCCCAGCGGCCCGGCAAATGTCTCACCTCCTTTCCTTCTTCCAACCTCCTTTCCAAGAGAATCTTTCAGGAGTGGGAGCCCATGCTTTGGAGCAAACGTTCTAAAATATGAACTTACAAATATACGTATAAAAATAATGCAATGAACATGACATGGATATGATATGATATATGATATGATATATGATATATGATGTATGCTATATGGTATATGATATATGATATATGATATGATATGATTATGATATGATATGTGTATGATATGGTATCATATGATATGGTATGATATGATATGATATGATATGTGTATGATATGTTATGATATGATATGATATGATACGATTTGATATGATATGATATGATATGATATGGTAGTAGTTTGGCTATGTTACATTCTATAATTATAGTAAAGGTGGTGGAACCAACCAACGGTTCATGGCCAAACAGCAATTCCTTCATTGCACAATGCACCACAAACTATGACCCATAGAAGTCATGATTCCACCCTTTGCAACTTATACCGGTCATCTACTTCACATGTTCCTCTTCCAAAACCCTAAGCATCCCCTAAATTGGCCTCAGTTACCATCAATGTGATTCTCTTTTTTTGGTACTTGTATATGGTTTGTAAGGGCGGGGCAGTTTAGAACTTTTGGTGGGGGGGGCAGGACCTCAAGTATAATGGCCTATAATGGTTGGGAATGGACAACAATGCATGTTACCAAGTTCGAATCATGACTGTGGCCACCAAGCAGTGGAACTTTACTCTCTGACAATGGGATGGAATGTGACTCCATCTTTTGAGACAACCCTACATCTCACCCAGACATCGTCACTGTTCAATCCGAAAATTATCCTCCCACTTTTTCTTCACTCAGATCAGCACAGCAAAAACAAAGGTTGAAAGATGGGGACTAGCAATTGTGAGATCGTCTATTTCCAAACCACCGGCTAGTGTCAAACTGAATCAGTCAGCCAGGCCTGACATATTTACATCCTAACCCCCTCCAGTACTTGAACTTGGCTATTCCAAATCAAAGTGTTTAGTAGGAAAATCATCTATAAATGGTCCACTTTCAATAGCAAGCTGTCGAATTGCCAGAGGGTACCAACCAGCATTTCGACAATCCCACCCGCCAACAGGTGCTTGCCAAATGGCAGGAGGTTGATGTACAACATCTGATTGTACTTTGTGGTCTGGTGTTCCTGTTGTTTGACCCCGGGAAGGGGTCGAGCTGCGATGCGATTTGTTTTCTTAGCACTGAGATATTGATGCAAGAACGTATGTCCATAGATATATATATCCATAACATTTACGTCAAGAGTCCGATCATAAAATGTTCATCTGTAACTGCAGTATTGGAAATGCGTACGTGTAATAATAGCACGCACACATATATATATATATATATATATGCATGCTATATATTATGTAATATACGTATGCGTGTTTTTTTCATTGGAGAGGAGGAAAAAATGCCGGCCTTGAAGAGCTTCTCCTGAAAGGTGGAGGTCAACCCATCCAAGGCCAGGAATCCGCCGAGGAGAAGGAAGCCCTGCGGAGATTTCTGCGGAGACTTCGTTCCATGGGTCGGTTCCTGTCCAAAATGTGAGTGTCACTTAGCGTTTTGATGTTCATTCTAAACCTGGAACCACAAATCCATTGTTGAAGTTGTGATTAACCTAAGGTCTAATAGTTCTCCAAAGCGGGTTTTGCCTCTCATTCCGAGTTTCTTGATTCTCTGTGGCTATTTCACCAAAGATTGTGTTTGAAGTTTGCACCCATGGATAGTAATTCGCCACTTGTGCGTGGGATATATCCAGCCTTTCTATGAACCCCCCAACGTTTTTCTCACAGACACCATCTTTTTCCGTGATTTCTCCATATTTATCCATGAATTCCCATGGTTTTTGCCATGATTTTCCTACATTTCTTCCCAATCCACTGGGATTTTCCCCATGACTTCTGAGCCTTCATGGAGTTGGACGCGTCCACCTTGGAATGGGTCGGTCCTGCAGAAGGCACCGCCACAATGGCAAGTCCGGGGCGGAGAAGTGCTGGGAATCGCCCAGATTTCTTTTGAGAAAGACATGTGATTCCTATAAAACAATTGGATTATATAATATATTTACGTTTATATCTTATGAATCTTATATATACATATGTCTATATATCTGTGTACCTCGCGTTCTTTTGTTTTTTGTTCCCTGTCGCCATTCTCAATGGAAATGATGAAGAAGCAGTGGGTTGGTTTAAGGGCAAATCTACGGTTGAACCCCCAAGATGTCATGAGAACACAACAGCAGGTTTCCGGTTAAGATTTTTCCTTAGCCCAACCCTTTTGATCATCATTTTGGTGATGGCATCATCATGTGTGATACTTTAATCCCCATGTCGGTTCCTCAAACCAATCGAAATATCAGATTGTTGGTTACACATTCCAATTATCCTCATTCACATCCCCTGAAATCCAAGGTTTTCTGCTTAAATCTGCTTGAATCCCCATGTTTGCTGGTTGAATCCCCCCATTTTTCCCGACTTTTTGGTGAATTCCCCCGGGGAAAATTCGCCGAACTCCTGTCATCAGGAACTCGGTGCATCCCACCGTCACGGTGAGGGCGACCATCCAATCCCTGAGACCTAAAATGCGGATTCTTCATTCCAGCTGAATCACTGGAAAGTTTGCGGATTTTGTCAGATTTGAGATGGTGATGAAAAAGGGATTGAACATGATTTAAGCATTGAAAATGATGATTTAATGGAAGTTGAATGGGATTTCATGGAAATCATAATGGGATTTAATCACTGATGATTTTTGTTGAACGGGAGCCAAGTTGTTTAGGGAATTATTTTCTGAACGGACTGTTTTTCTGTTTTGATCTTGGGGCTAGGATTCCAAATATGTTTTTTTTTCTCCATCGCCTTCTGGAAGAGTTCAGCTGAGCTAAAGGCGAGTGAAAACAACCGCGCCACAAGGAAAGATGGGAGTGTCAGCAGCTGAGGTTGTCAACCAGGATTCCAAATATCTACACTTGCTTTTTTGATGGATTTGATTTGGTACATGGACCTGGTCGAGGCGAAACTAATCTAATCCACCCAATCTGATCTACATGTCTTGGTCTACAGATAGCTATAGATAGATACGACTGGAATGGAAGCTCCCTGCTGAGGCTGACCACCATCCCGCGAGTGTCAAAACCCTGGTACCCGGATGGTACCCTAAAATCAAAGGTTAACGGATAATGGTTGTTCCCCCAAATATGGTAATAATGCTGGTAAAACAATAATGAACCACCCATTTGGGAACGGTTTATACCACCTATTTATGGTGAAATTGGGGGTGGTTTACTATTGTGTTACCAACATTACTAGGTCTTGAATGTTTTGACCCATCCCCAATACCTCAACCAGAAATTCCTGTCGACGAAGACCCAGGGACTATAGGATTTGCCGGAAATGATGATGCCCCAAATCATCACAGGCATCCTTGGTCGCAGGACGTGCCAACGGTAGGCCATCCCATGACTCACAGTGTTTCATCGTTACCGTCACCAACTGGTGCGGGATTTCGCCACCATCCACAGTATGTTCACCCAAGAGTGAAATACATACCCGTGATTGATGGAAAAAATGAGGGGCCACCCGAAAACTTCATTCATTCCGCGATATTCCGCGATTTCGGAAGTGATCTTTGAAACGAAGAGGTCGGCGCAAGATCCCCCTGGGACACTCCAAATAAGAGTGGAATGAAATCAAGCGTCTGAACAGAATGCGTTTGAGACGTGCATAGATATCTCTACAGCGTATTTCAGTCAAAGCTTCGAAGCATCTGACTACATCTGAGTCACAGATGTCTCACCTTCCACAACCTCCCCAGGGTTGATCATATTGCGGTTTCCCATGATTTCCCACTGAAATTGTCTTGGGAGGGGTGGTTCCTCCACCAGGCAACTCCCAGGCATGGGGCGATTTTCTCGCGCCAAGCGGCATCTTGAAGCTCTTGCCTAACATCTGCACGGCAAAGGAGACATATTTCAAGGCCTGGCAGGCAGCAACACGTTCCGATGCCATGGGACTTGACGAAAAAGGTGACTTTGATGTTGGAGATGGGAAATCACTCAATGGATGCGCCTGCCTCATCCTACCTGGACATTCATACCAAGTTTATCCCAGTAGCAGCTGGTATGCAACTCGTTGGCAAGCATGGTTTGTGCTTTTTTTTCATGGTTGGGTTATACTGATACTTGGGGGTGCATCTCAGTTAAGTGGGTCATGACCCCATTGACATATGTTCAATAGCTCAGTTAGATGACCGGGTTAAAAACCCCTTTGCGATTTCTGAGGCCTGCACATTCAAGTACCACCCAAGCCCCACCTCATACTGGCAGCTACTGGCGTAGACGTTGGACAAGGAAACGATCAGGTACTTCCAGAGGGGTGCCTGCGAGGTTTCAGCGGGCCTAGATGCCCTGGGGTTGGCACTAAAAGAGATAGAAAATGATTTGAAATTGAGCTGCTCTACCTCAATCCACAAAAATACAGAGCATGATCATTGGATTGGTTTAAAAGATACCCTCTGGTAAACGTTTACATAACTATGGGAAATCACCATCAATATATAATGGGAAAATTCACTATTTCTATGGCCATGTTCGATAGCTACGTTTAATTACCAATGGGTAACTTGCTGAATTCTATGGTTTATGGTAGATTTAATCTATAGTTGCTAATGATGGTTTATACCAGCTATGATTAATTGGAAACCATGGGGGGTTTCCCATGACGATTTTTACCGCGACATGTCTAACGGCGAACCCGGCGGAGCGGCCAGCACCTGATTGCTCATGGACTCACCCTTCACTTGCGCCTGGCGGATGAACAGACAGGGTGGCAATCCATGTTATCTTGGATCCAAAAATCGAGCTACCCCTTGGGTAAACCAACATAGCTATGAAAAATCACTTTTTTAGATATATGTATTGGCATATATATATATATATATCTATATCTATATCTATATTTATATATCTATATAGGTAAAGCAACTGTAAATTGCCATTCTTATCCATGTTCCACGGTTATGCTAGTTTACCAGAGGGTATCCTCTGACGATTGTTGTTTTCTTGATTTTAGCATGAAAATCTCCCTTCAAGTCTTATCCTAACTTGGTCGTGTAGAATCACCCATGTTGGTGGCTCAATTCACATTGTTTCAGCATTGTTGTTGGTTAGTTGGCATAAAGTCATCGTGTTTCACCCGTTTTTACTTTTAAAGCACCATTTTGGATAAAGCCTGTTGTTCTTGCTTGAAATCACCACTTCGCGATTTCGCGTCGCTACAACTGCCGCCAGCCCGCCATGATCACGGCAAAGAGGACTGCGGCGATACGATTGCAGAGAACTAGGAACACCTGGGGCTCACGCTTTTCTGAAAGGAGGCTACAAGGTGGTGTCCCCAATCCTTGGCTAAAGTTGGTCTACAACTTTAAAAAGCAACAGACAGAGTTAATTGGTTCATGGTAGATCTGACTGTACCCGCAGCACGTCCGCTACGCCCACCTGGCACTTCACTATGTACACTTTCATATCGTTCTTGTAGGGTTTCTTTAGGGTTCATTTTGGGATTCTTTGGGGCTAATTTAGGGTCTTTGCTATGGTTTTTGTAGGTTTTCTTTGGGGTTTATGTAAAAAGGGTTGAAAACAGCAATTGTGGTACAGCCGAAACCCAGCAGAAGGTCATCAATCACGTCCCTCACGAAGCGACGTGAGGGACATCATGCTATAACATCTCAACATAGTGGAAGGCCACACAGTACTGTAAAGGTCAGCAAAAATGAGGTTCCCAACAATCATCCCAAAAGAGTTGCGGGCATAGCACAAGTGCTGGCCGTAACTATAGCTAATCAAGTGTTCAAACCAACCTACAAGTATGGTGCACCACCTTGTACAAGGATGGGTGGATGTTTACTTAAGCAGTGAGCCAAAAGAAAATGAGGATGATTTCCTCATAACAAAACCTGGAGAGATCACGGAAAATAAATGACAATATGTTACAGTCAATTTGGATCATCATCCGAAATATAAAATGAGAAAAGAATATGAAACCGCCAAGCTGATCAACAGCTTGGGTGATACTCACAATCAACTCCCACTACTGCGGAGGCCGCCGGCTAAGGTCGAGCATCTGAGAATTTGAAGAGAGATCCCTCGTACGGGACAGTCATGATGCCTTCCTGCCAAGTGTGACGGGGAACATGACCAACATGTTCCGTCCATAGTCGAAGCTGGCAGTTCCCCATTCATTCAAACTTGGGATGAATGCATTGAACATGGTTCAACGTAATATCATTTCAACCTATCTTCTCCAAGGGAAGTCTTGTGGCCACGTGCCAAAAACATTCTTGCGGGTGTCGAGTAAACAACTTGGTTTAAACACCGTTCATTTTACCACGAATTGCCAGTTTTTTGCTTTTGAAATCCTCCAACATTCATCTCAACCTCACCTGAAGTTTCCTGGAAAAACATCAGCAGACCTACCTTCTACCCTTCACCCTCCGTTGCCTGAAAGATACCATAGAGCACCAGGCTACCAATGATCCCGAGGCCATAGAAGACGCACCAGGCCGGGTTGGTGGCGCTCTGAGGGCCTCGCACGAAAACATCCGGCTTAGGGGAGATCTAACCAAGCTAATGTATAGGTAGGGGAGCTGCTTCTGCGACATGATTCCTCTGAAAAAATGAGAGATTCACAAGGCCTGCAAGGATACTAGTCATCATTTCTCTGGCTGACTTACAGTAGTTCACTAAAACGACATGAGGTCATCATCAAATTCATCCAGATTCAAAGAGGCCACCGCATCTGCCCGCCGCCAGCCTTCCATTGCTTCAATTTTCACCTCAGCCGATGTGGATCTGAGACTGGGGTTCCCAAAGCCATAAAATATCCCTAATAGTTGTGGTTCATCAATTCAGTGAAGCATGTGATATGGTATATAATAGTATACACCTGCACTGTACTTGGTTCGATTTATAATAAACCTCTTTAATGGTTGATAATCGGGGTTGGCTGTCGTTGCGCATCCCACATGCAGTTCAACAATCATCTTCGAGGCCCATGCGCCCCATTCCCGAACATGCTTTTGTAGGAACCTGAGCCTGCAGATGCTCCCCGCGGTCGAGCCCTTAAAGATCCAAAAGACAATGTCATCTGCTAGTAGAATGCCATTCCCAAAACTCAACCAATCACGGTGTATTAGTTCGGGTGCGACAGATCCACGCAAGCCCTGAATGGCCCAAGGGACACTATCGGATATGGACAGCCCCTCCAATAGGGCGCGCCAAGGGGGTCCAAGGCGGTCAGCGTTGCACCCTTTCCGGGTGCGAGAATGGTAGTTTTGAGGGGCTTGAGCCCTAAACGGCGATGGCGGGCCGTCTGCATCTCTGTTTTCCGACACTGTTCCTTCCAGGCCCTGTCGACCCGGCCGAGACCTGCTTTTCTGGGTGGGTTTGTCCCACAAATGATGAGACCTTCGAATACCCTTGGAGGGGCATCCCATTCTTGAACAAATCACTGGATTGGTTGGAGGGAAATTTTACAGGAAACCCCTACACCTCATGGGAAAAACGATCGTTTCCTGCAGATGTTCCCTTCAACCAATCCAGTGAACAAAACCACATCAACATATATAAACCATCATTTAGCTATGGCGACCCAAGATGTTGTACCATTCTTCACCCACCAACGGATGGTCCTCGAAAAAGGGCATGTGCTTTCCTGCCAATTTCTTGGAGTGGGTCACCTTAATACCTACCGTGTGTTTCTTGGTTGAATTACTAGGTTGTTTGCTTAAAGCACCAGTTGATCTTGGTTGTACCAAAAGTTATTTTTTGGTGGTCAAGTCACCATTTCTCAGATTTTGTTACACACTTGCACCACCATCCTTTGCTGGTGAAAACCAGTTATACCATGAGTTTTGTTAGTTGTGTTGGTGAAGTCACCGTCTCAGGTGCCAGCCACCCTGCTTTGGTGCCTCCTGATCCTCCTCGCTGAGGTCTTCCAACCTCGTCACCTGGAGGGGCCCCTGAAAAGATAGAGTTAAGACTGACTTAGATATGTCACCACCATTATATAATTTAGGATGGGATTGAGGATTTTACACGATTTTACGATTGGAAAAAATCACTTTTCTGCATCTTGGGGGTTGCTATATTGTCAGCTAAGGGAAAAATGGCCGGGAAACATGGATTGAGCAATTTGATCATGGGGATTCAGCCCCCAAAATCAGGCAAGTGACTTCCCCAACAGGTTCATCAAGGGCGATTCTTAACCAGATTCAAAATAGGGGGTCCACCTGACTGAGGCTGGTTATATAAGCAAAAAAACATGAAAAAAACATGGAAAACCCACCCTGGTCATCAAGAATTTAGGATGGAATCACGGTGCCCCACTGACGTTGATGATTCACCTGGCTGAGGTCAAAAATGTCCATGTTTTTGAGGCAAACAATCTATTCCTAGGTAGACTTCAACTGGTACAACAGCCTGACATCCCACCATTTGATGCTCGAAATGATTCATGAAGTGATACTCAAGATGAACACATGTTCACTTGCAGAAATCAGATATAGAATATTGCATCCTAACCTCCAACCAGTTGATGACCAGAATGAATAAATGTGCTGCCAATATATACAACGAAAGATCATTGGGTCTACTAAAACGGCTAGGATCAACATCCGAGGCGTCCCGATGGAGATCCTTTCCAGCGAGTTTTGGCTGATTTTGGGATACCTCAGAATTCAGAAACCGCTTCACACAGTTGCGTTTTGTTTGGGGGGGTATCAAGTAGGTGTCAAATATATGTCAACCCAACATAACCCAACCATCATGAGGGTTCGACAGCACTTAGATGCATTCGGAGGATCGTTCCACGATTGGTAAATGGTTAGCAACCGGGCTTTAATTAACTGAATTCGTCCATTTAGCAGCTGCTTACCAACTGGGCGTGTCTTACATTTTTGGGGAAGATGAACACATCTTCCAGCTCATCCTAACCTTTCCAAGGTCACAACGGCAATATTGAAGGCTGGCACTCTTCAGTTCAAAGTCCGTTTATAATCGCCGTGAACTAGTTCAATATGATACAGTATAATATGATATAATTAACCGCATCAACCGTTATTGGAGTTGTATTTATCGCATTGGGACACCACCCTCTAGGATAAACTGACCTGGGACGATCAACCAACGCACCCAGCTCAACCCGCCCCACCTTCCGCGGTTCAAAGTAACCGCCCCGCAGCAGTCCAGCATAGCTGCGTCGCACCGCCATGGCTGTGGTGAGAAAAAGCAGCTGTGAATGGCAGCAAATCTCTTGCAAGGCACTGGCAATTCTAGGAGTATACCTCGATGAAGAAATATCCTGCCGACGACATGCCAGAAATGAAAATCCAGACATGCTCGGATCCTCCAACTGCGCAAGGTTCATTTCCCAGCCTCCACCAAGGGCACAAAGCCTGATGCTTATTATCCTAAGATCCATTTCAAACCATCTAGTAGGAGCCGAGATCGACGGGTAGCATTTGTTCACGGCTTTATTAACCCTTTGCATCACTGTGATGCCGTGGCTGCACGTGCTCCCCTTGGGCCACCAGACCAGCGGATGGTGCGGAGGCAAAGGGGTTGAGTTCGATGGTTTTCCACTTGAAATCAAGTCCACAACATGGACGCGGCAAGCTGGGGTTGAGTTGCCACCTACAAAGATTGTTCTTTCCAAATGTATGGCGCCATCGTTCCACGAGGTTTCCTCTCACAATTCCCCATGCTTCCGGTTGCATAAAATCATCAAAATAGACAACCACTGACCCATCTGACAGCAACTCTGACACCCGACATCAACTTTGCTGCCCGCAAAGTTTCAAAAAACCAGCAAAGATCTACGAAAATCCATCAAACTCACCTAACCATCACCATAAATCAACCATAAATCACCTAACCATCACCATCCCAACCCCCACCCACCCCCAGCCCCAACCGCATCCCCCGCCCTCCACGCACCAAGGGACGCCAGGAAGTCGGTCATCTCCTTGTCCGGGAAGTAGGGCGCCTCATGTACCGCCGCCTCGGGCACCGCCACCTTGGCTGCCGGAAGCCGATGGCCCAGGGAGTGAACCGATGATGTAGCGATGGAATTCATGGCGATCAATAGTGATACTAGTTACCCTCTGGTTATTTAACATAGCCATGGACATTTTGGATGAGTTTCCCATTAAAACCTCCATTTATAGGGTTTCTTCCATGGCTATGTTAAATAACCAGAGGGTAGTATTAACTATAGTTAACCACTAATCTATTTCTAATGGTTATCAATTGTTGTCCAATAATGGTTAACAATAATTGATGAGAGTTGATAGTGATCAATAGTGATCAATGGAGATTGATGATGATTTACATCTGAAGATGGTGATGGTAACGAATTTTTAGATGGCAAACTGTTGAATTACCGGAAGGATTTGTTTAAATATCTAGCTGGATGATAAGTGTTGATAAGTTATGTTCACATGGTTTTTGGTATCACTAAATATGGGTATGTTTTGATCATTTAGCTGGATGATGCTGTTGGTAAGTTTAATATATACCATAATGCATTGTTTTAAGTGGATAATAGTTTTCAGATCCACTCCGGAAATCAACAGTACCCCACACTGTTCTGGATGGAAATTAAAATTGGGATCATTGAATAACGTATGTTTCTTTAAGAAGTATCGATATATATATATATACATATAATATATATACATATACATAGAGAGAGAGAGAGATGTATTGATACTGGATTTATATTTTTTATAGAGTAATACAAAGTATGTATTCTGCAAGATATCACTCAAGCTATGATGACATAGACTATCAATAACCACGATCGTCGGCGGTGGTGTCAGTTATGATCATTGTCTAAATCCTTTTGGATTCCTGCAAAGTCCTATATCAATGGGTTGCTCTAGGTGGGCAAGTCTATCGGGAGCCATGGTACTTAGCAAAGAGAAACATAGAGCTTTCCTCTGAATTTTCTCATCCTCCAATTCCAGGACTATGGCAGTTTTTGCTCCACAAACGACTTTGGTGGCTACAGTATCCTCTGGTCATCAAACGCGGCAAGCTGGGAAATCCCCGAACTAAATGGAGGTTTCTAGCTGGGAAAATCCCCGAACTACATGGAGGATTTCCAAGTGCTATGTTTGATGACCGGAGCTTAAAACTCCCCAGAAATCCCAGAAATCACCACATGCCATGCCCATCTCCCGCACCTTGTCCGCGTTGAACCTGGCCCGATGTGATGAGGTACTCGTCACTCCCCTGGGACGGCCGTGGAACCGTGGAACTCCGTGGAACTGGGCCCAGCCCGGGGTCCCCACCCATCAATGAGCCATGGGATGGGTCAGCTATGATGATCCCTGGGATGAACCTCCATAAATCCCAGCTATTTTGGGGGTGAAGGTACCAGGCTTTTGACATAGCCGGGGTGAAATTGGGGTTCCTGAAAACTTCGGAATCATCGAAATTTCCAGATGTTGCGAACTGGTTCAGCGTGTGTTCGGAAATGGTGAGCCCAAAGTTTGATGGCGGGTACCCTCTCTGCAGTATTTTGGAGCCTTCCAGATTTAGCATTCAGCATTTCTTTACCCACTTGCACAGGACACGGTCGGAATTTGAATCTTTTGCTCCCCCCAGCCCTGAAAAATATCAGTCCGTCACTGAAAATCCCCACACCTCAAAGATCATTATTCACATTGAAAATCGAACTTATCTGAAAGCACCGTTGTTCTTCATACAGCTGGGCGCGCTTTGGTCAACTACCCTTGGGCGCCGACGTCTGCGAGAAAATGGAGGTCACTGGGCCCTTGGTTGTGCGAATGGTCGGGTCCCACGGTCGTGGCATCATGACCCTTGACAGCTGTAACGGATCATCTGGGCGCCCAGACCCTCGCATCACCACCTTAGGGTCGGGGGGGAACATGAAACATGTTGGTATGAATTCGCTGTTTCCCTAGTCAGAGTAGCCTCATCAAACGTGGCCGTCTGGAAAATCCCCCAACGAAACGGAAGTTTGTAGCTGGGAAAATATATAGATGATGGACTTTCAATTGCCACGTTCGATTACCGGATGGTATTCTGGCTAATGTGTGATTCACCCAATGCCAAAAAAAACATCCCCAGGTGGTCGGTTAATTTCTGCGGTGGCTCCCGTGGAACCCAAAGATGTGACCATTTGGTGTGACCATCCCAATGTTGTGGCTACCCCTTTGTTGCTGGCTTACCATCCACTAAATTCTCAGATTTATGGAAATGCAATCAAAAACCATGGGCGTCGCTAAGATAGTCGGGTTTTCCATATGGCAACGGGTCAAAACCAGGGAATCCCCTTCTGTTATCTTCTGTTCATCCCAAAATAGCTGGGAGTTATGGAGGTTCATTCGCCACCAGTTCATATTGTGGTATTTCACATGTTTTGACCCATACTCAAAAACACATCCATAAATCGCACATATCCCATTAGTATCCCATTAATGGTTGTAAAGTTTTGTGAATATAGGACCAGGCGCCGCCGTTCGCCTAGACTCTACACGCCTAGACTTACTATACATGTCCAACTCTCAATTGAGTGGGAAGATAAGGACCCGCTACTTACTTCACATAGAAGGATAACATCACCCACCCTGTAAAACTATTGCACCGATTGAAGACTTTCAATTGCCTCTGGGTGTGTCATGCCATTGTTTCATGTGGAGCAAAGCTCCTGACAGCCTGGAGAAAAAAGTGAATTTCGAAAACGAGTTCTCGTGGACCCTGCTCGGGCTTGCATTTCACAAGGCCCTCGTCGATGAAGCATCATAGCATGGCAATTTGTGTGTGTGTGCGTATACAGTAAACACACATATATATATATATGTGTAAATAATATGCTGTATGTATATATATATATATATTACAGAACTAGAGTAACTATAGAGAATTGCGATCATTCTTTATTCTGTTGTATTTCGATGTCACTTGCATCGGATCATGTCGACCGAGGCGCGGAAGCGACCCATGAGCCGATCCCAAAAGGCGGGACTCTGCAACTCCCGCGGCAGGGGCGTGGAGAAATCCTGGGGAGAGTCTGAAGGCAAAGTCATGGTGCAGTTTCACCCGAAAGATGTGCCAGATTGGAGAAGAAATCAAAATTTTGAGGAGTTTGAAAGACTTGAATGGTGAATCTGAAAGGAATCCTGCGGATCCAAGACCTAGACAACAAGGTTTCTGGAGTAAATGTTCAAATGAAGGGAATGGGGTTGAGAACCCAGAGATGTAACTGGATCAAGTGCCAAGTTCACCTCCATTTCTGCACGTCAAACATGGTCACACATCCCCACTCTTCGCTCTGGTGGAAGACTCCTTTTTGTATGTTAAGGACCTCAAAAATAACAATCCCAAAAGCTCTCTCCATGGATTTCTAGGCATGTAAAGGTGTAAAATACCTTTAAACATCAAGTAGTCGCAGGTTTGATCCACGCAAAAAATATGGAAACAACATGCCGGGCAATAGCAGAGTTTTACCATGGAATGCCCACACGAATTCTAAATAATATGATGTTGGTATATTAAGTGCATTGGTAATACCCAATTAGGAGCTTCTAGAGTTATTGGTAGATATTAGCCATACTTTTTATCAATAATTACGTGTTACACTGTTCATGATTTTTTGCGAGTTAAAAGCTATGCCATAAAAGATCATACCTCCGAAACGCCCAGCGACAGGACTGGCCACAAAATCACCTGTTTTTTCCCTGATGAAATCCCTGCGTATACAGCGTATGTGTTGGTGTAATTGCCCCTTTTTTGTTGGCGAAATCACCCACAAAAAGTTGCTTCTTGGTTGAGACCCACAGGAACCCTACGGGGAATTTCAACCATCTAGAATTCAAAATAAGGTGGCAAACCCAATCCCACAAGTACAATTTGAGGATGGCTCAAGTCCGACCCATTTCTGGTATGTCATTCGCCCAGTTATTTGGGTACCCCCACTGATATCCCAATAATAAAAGCCCACTATGGTAATAATATATCCGTGTGAAAAAATAGATACTCCAATAACTCACAATTAACAACTAAATACGAATTACCGAGTTCTATTGGGACATTATCATGTTCTATTCCAACCAATCACAACTACCAAATAGTAATACCCAATAATTCTTGATATCAAAACTATTGCACCACCCTCTAGTACTTTAACACTTGTTTATTGAAAAATAGGTATTTAGTTCGTTGATTTACCAAACTGAAACATGGTGATTTTCCACTGATAAGTCGCCCAGGTCCGGACCTCATTGTCCGAGCCCGCGCCAGTCATGCGGGAGGGCAAGGGCCTCATTTCTAGGTGATTTTCCCCGCTCGCCATGTTTGATTACCGGAGGGTAGTCGGAAAAACATCGTTGGCAGACGTTGTAAGTCTATGTGTATATATATATATTATATATATAGCTAAGTACATTTGGTTGTTTAATATTTACTTAATATATCAGAGTCAGCCACAATGCAATTTATCTGGGCTTATCACATTTTGTAATCATATAGCTGCGTGCATAGCAATTCGGAGCATATTCCAATATATCCCAATCATAAGGAGTTGTCACCCAATTACGAACCACTGAGTTTATCGTGGCAACATCTAAGTGCCTGGATAAGTTTGGGATTCACCCAAAAGTACAGGGTTTTGACATGGCCGTATGTCTGCACCATATACATCATATACCATGCAGATCCATGCAGTAACCCCCAAAAAGATCGAAAAGTTGTCCCAGGATGTTAGTTTCATGATGTTTCCATCACATTTTCCATGCGTCCAACTGATTTCCTGGTTTCCAACGGTTTCCAACTTTTCGACCTAGCCTCCAGCAGACCAACATGGAAAATAGCCCATTTAGTTTGATGATTTACCTATAAAAAATGATTCTTGAATTCCCATGAAATTCCCCTTTCTTTATGGCTCAACCACCATTTTTTCAAGCAATCCCAATGTTTTTGCCATAGATTGCCAGAGGCTATTCGAACTTTGAGGCCATCGTAGGTCATCAGAAGGTGGTGCCCCTTAGCTAAGTCGGCTTAGAACTGAATAAAGTATGGTTCATGGTAGTTATACAGTAGTTATACCTCTAATTAATGGGAAGTCTAAACCAACTTACAACTTATAGCTGGGAAGGGCACCACCTTGTAGGCAAGAATCATGAAAAACTCTTTGAACATGGTCCGATTTATAATCATTGGATATCACTAGAATCATGAGAAATGGCCATTGACATATCTGAAATGTATGTATATATATATATATATTTATATTTATATGTTTCATGTAAGTTGCAGTAACTTACGGTACACTTCTTGAAAAGATCATCACCTCCCCAAAAAAAAAAGGTCCTTTCTGGTTTGATTTCTATTGGATTACCGGTACCACACCCCTTTTCTTGGCGCCATCCAGGTTTCTGGCCCTAGGCGCAGCTGCCTACTCTACTGCTATGTACAGGACACTACCCCAACCACTTACTGGGCCATGTCCACATACGATGGCTGATGGCTATGGCTACGACTCTCAACATTGTCTTTGAGTCATGGCCATTGGCGAAGATCGCTCTAAGACTAAAATGGGCAACACACCCATTGCCCGAAAATGAAAAGGTTGAATAGTATGAGAGCAAAAGGGGACATTGCGGAGGCCCCATTTCTGCCTTCCTTTGAAGAAAATCAATGAAATCAGCAGGAACAAAGGAAACTGAGAAGGGGATGCGTCAAAACATGTCAAAACCGATTATACCATATTCGAAGGGGTAATGCAAAACTGTAGCCTCCACAGCGTCAAAATTCTGTATATCTAAAGATCAAAACCCAAAAAAGAAAGCACCGAGGGCCAAATCACTGCCAGAGACGTTCGGTTTCTACCTGCCCCTGATCCAGGCTGATTGGATGTTGCTGGTCGAACCACCTGTAAAAAAAATCATTGGGCATCCCCTGAAGGGAGAAACAACAAGACCATGTTGAAAATGAACCAACCAGCCAGCGAATGGTTGTTTTTCGCACTGTCGGAACTGGCACATCCGCAAGCACAACCATTGAATTTGATGCAAACACCTCGGGCGTAGACGGTCAGACCACGGCTCGCTGCATGGCCTACAAAAACGAACAAAAACCAGGTCTGCTTGGCGGGCTCCATATTTCAAGCCAGCAATCAGATCCGAAAACCAAGTGCTCACCCCACACGTACCCTCTGGTAATGTAACATAGACTCCTTAGACATGGAAAATCGAAAATCCACCATTCATGGATATTGATCTATTAAAACTGGTTGACGGGAGGCTAAATCCCATGGGAATTCATGAAAATCCAATTTCTTGATGGTTAAACCATGCTAAACCCTGCTAAACCAGGATTTTTCCATGAAATCCCATGTTTTTCCATAGGTTTTCCCATTCTTCCACGAAATCCACCAGGTTTTTTTCCACTACCAGAGGCTGTGCACTTTACACGTTCGTCAGTTGGACCTGACACGTGTCAACATGACGGTCATTGTCAAGGCCAGGGATGCTCAGCTGCTGTTTGCAGGAGGGGCAAGTTGGAGACAAGGGCCCCGCGAGCCATTTGGAGATACAACTTCCTTGGGATTTGCGGATTTGAGACCATGATTTATTCACCGACTATCAACAGTTGGGTTTACTGGGATTTACTAACTTCGCTGGGTTTTCTTACCATCCCGTGTCATCAACCATGGCTGACCGGGAAATGCCCAAACTAGCCATGGAGGTTGAGTTCGCTGGGGAAATCATCGAACTGAACGAGGGATCCTCCAACAAGCAACGTTTGCTTTCCCGAGGCTAAAGAGACGATAATTCAAGAAAGATTTCCAGTAGATTCCCCAGTTTCATTGGATTGGTTTAAGGGAAAATTTTAACCGGAAACCATGGATTTTCCCATGAAATATAGGGTATTCCTGTAAATTTTTCCCATTAACCAATCCAGTGACAGTTCTGGTGTTTTTTGTTCTGATTGGATTAGAAAGAAAAGACTACCCCAGCAACTCCAAGCTTCGATGGAAACGGTGGCCACAGGGAAGCCGAAGCACTTCTTGTCCCATTTCATCCAAGCACACAGGACAGGTGTCAGGTGAGGAATCAGACTCTTCTTCAACCATGTCCTGTTTGCTTTTTGGTTGTCAGCTGCCTTGGGGATCCCCAAAAGAAATGATTCCGGAAGCGTCTCCAATGTGCAGAAACCATCATATTTGATGGTAAATTCCATAGTTTTCATTTCCCTACCGAAACCAACCCATTGAAGTGCCTTTTTCGGTTCCCCAAGCCTAATGGCAAGCCCAAAGCAAATTGCAAGTGCCTACAATGAAAGTACAATGCTGGGGGTCGAAATCAGGGTAGCAATGGACCCACACAAAAGACAAATGGCTTGTCATGTTCAGCATTTAAGCATTGAACCATCAAATTATTGGAGTTGTATTCTACTGCTGGTACTGAGCCATCAAACCAGTTTGGATTATATAGATATATAGATATATATACATATGTTATTCCTAGCATCAAGCCATCCACTTATCTCTGGTCAATCCCCAAGTGATTTTTTTTACCACTTCCCAGGTCCTTGAGGGCGCAGTCCACCGTCACCAGGCGGTGCCGGAACTTCTGGAATTGACCGTGCTGACGTAGCAGCTTTGCCTCCTGGCTGCCCAGGCAACGTCCATCCCATGGGGTAGCTAAGTTGCTAAAGCCATGAAAGCAGCCTAGTGAAGTTGGAGTTATGTTCATCAACTTTGCTAACTATGGTTATAACATGTTATAACATGTTATAACGACCATAGGAACTGGTTGGCAACCACAATTGCCATACTTAGTTCACCCATTTATAAATGGGATAAGCCCACTGAATAGGGATTAAAAACCAAGCCTCTGAACCACTTACTAAGTGGTATGGTCCTCCAAGTCGGGTGTTTGCCGAAAAAAATCCGCTGGGTTCTAAAATTTCTAAACATGGGGGAGTTTCCCTGCGAAGCAAAGATTTGGTCTCAACATGCCTCAACTGTTGGGGAAACGCCAGGCCTCCCCGTTTTTGGGGCAATACGCCTGCAGCTCTTTAGCTCCCACCTGGGGAATTTTCAATCTTCCAATCGATCGTCCCAGTGACTTCCGATTCATATGCTACAACAGCTATAGTTATCCCAATCATAGGATATAAAAGGGTACTTACTATAACCATATGGTTTTCAGTTATACAACTGTAGTATGTTGTGTCATAGTGGTAGTCACCATCCCTCAAGAAATTGTGCTTCAAAAATACGGCATCGAGAAGGGCAGCGATCTGGCGCCCGTCCTGGCGGGTCAGCCTTAAAGAGAGTTCCATCTTCAAAGATCTTGCGAAACGGAGTTCATCCATCCTCAGTGGCTGAACGTGCCCTGCAACATCAAGATTGACCCCGTTTTTGGGGGGATCAGGGTGATTGTATTGGACATGAAAATGGGGATTTACTCATGGGTTTCTGGTGGTTTCGTGGGGGTTCAATCTTTATCCAACCCCGACAAGATCAAAAAGGACATAAGAAAACACCAAGAAAACGGCGCGCTGTGTGGCGATCGAATCCAAGGATCTTATCCTGAAGATTGGTGTGACCATTGACGCTGACAATGGCCTGAGCATACTCCACCTGATCGTGGAGACTTGTCCTGGGTTGATCTGAGCCAACTTGCCCCTGTAGATGAGGAAAGCAATCATAAACTTCCCATATTTTGATGGTTTATACCACCCATCTATGGTAAATGTGAGGAGTGTTCTTTTTTTCGCTTTAGTAACATTAGATGTCCCCCTATCTGGTGGACCTCCCATTGGAAGCCAAGAAAAGGTGCCTTCATCACTTAAGGGAAAAATTCACAGGAAAGTCCCGTGAACTACTTGCTTGGGGGTCCTGCAAAATTCCCTTTCAAAATCCATTGACCGACTAATGTGGCAAACACAATCATAAGCCACCCCATTAACATGACTATTGGGGACTTATGATCGTCCGGCTGCCTGATCCGCTGATCCGCTGGCTGATCCGCTGATCCGCCGATCCGCTGATCCGCTGATCAGCTGGTCCGCTGATCCGCT
>BGPT01000089.1:212729-233154 GCA_003297045.1 Symbiodinium sp. clade C Y103
ATCAAGAGCGCGCTGGACTGTTCCAAGAGCAAGCCAAGAGCGTAGCGTCAAGAGCGTGTTGGAAGTTCCAAGGGAAAGCTAAGAGCGAAGCATCAAGAGAGTGTTGAACTGTTCCAAGAGAAAGTTGGAAGAATAAGACCAAGAGCGTTTTCGAAGTTCCAAGGACCAGGTAATAGAATAACTCAACAAAAACGTGATGGAAGTTCGAAGAGAAAGGCCAGGGCATAGCATCAGAGTAACATCAAGAGCGTGTGGGAAGTTCGTGGCAAAAAATTCGGGCGTAGCGTCAAGAGCATCTTGGAAGCTCCAAGAGAAATTTAAGAGCGTAACGTCAAGAGCGTGTTGGAAGATCCAGGAGAAAGCGCCGAGCTTAGCATCAAGGAGCATGGGGGGGCATAGCATCAAGAGCGCTTGGATTGTTCCAAGAGAATGTTCAGGGTTTAGCATCAAGAGCGTGTTTGGAGTTCCGAAAGAAAGCAAGAGCCCAGCATCAAAGAGCGTGGTGGAAATTGCAAGGGAAGCTTAGAGTGCAGCGTGTTGGACAGTTCCAACAAAAACTTAAGATCATAGTATGAAGACGGTGGTGTTGGAAGTTCAGAAAGCATGTAAGAGCGTAGCATGGAGAGCCTGTTGGTTGGAAGACCATAGCCTGCAGAGCGTGCTACAATGTCCCAAGAGAAAGCTAGGAGTGTCGCATCAAGAGCGTGTTGGCAGTTCAACGGGAAAGTTAAGAGCATAGCATGAGGAGCTTTTTCGAAATCCCAGAAGCAAGTTAAGAGCCTAGCATCAAGAGCATGCGGGAATGTTCCCAGAAAAAGGTACGAGCATAGCCTCAAGAGCGCGTTGGAGTTAAGAGCGTGGCATCAAGAGCGTGTTGGGCTGTTCCACAAGAAAGTGAGAAGAGTAACACCAAGACCATGTTTGAAGTTCCAGGAGAAAAATCAGAGTGCACCATCAAGAGCAAGGTGGAAGTTGCAAGAGAAAGTGTGGGGCTTAGCATCGAGTGTGGTGGAGCGTAGCTTGTCGGACTGTTCCAAGAAAAGGTTTGGAAAGTAACGTGAAGAGCTTTTTGGAAGTTCTTACGGAAAGTCAAACGGGCATCATTGGATTAAAGTTAAAAGAGTATAACATTAAGAGCGCGGCGGAAGTTGCAAGAGAAAGCGAAGAGCTTAGCAATCAGAGCGTGGTGGAAATGGAAGTCCCTTCAGAGAAGACTAAAAGCCCAACACCAGAAATCAATGATTCCAATAGACTGCTGCAAGGATCCGCTGGTGCGCTGGTCCGCTGATCCGCTGATCCAGCGGGTCCGCTGATCCGCTGATCCGCTGGCTGATCCGCTGGTCCGCTGATCCGCTGGCTGATCCGCTGATCTGCTGGTCGGCTGATCCGCTGATCCGCTGATCCGCTGGCTGATCCGCTGATCCGCTGGTCCGCTGGTCCGCATGATCCGCTGATCCGCTGATCCGCTGATCCGCTGGCTGATCCGCTGATCCGCTGATCCGCTGGTCCGCTGGTCCGCATGATCCGCTGATCCGCTGGTCCGCTGATCCGCTGGTCCGCTGATCCGCTGATCCGCTGATCCGCTGATCTGCTGCCTGATCCGCTGGTCCGCTGATCCGCTGGCTGATCCGCTGATCCGCTGATCCGCTGGTCCATGATCCGCTGGCTGATCCGCTGATCCGCTGATCCGGTGGCTGATCCGCTGATCCGCTGATCCGCTGGCTGATCCGCTGGTCCGCTGATCCGCTGATTCGCTGGCTGATCCGCTGATCCGGTGGTCCGCTGATCCGCTGATCCGCTGATCCGCTGGCTGATCCGCTTATCCGCTGGTCCGCTGTTCCGCTGATCCGCTGATCCGCTGATCCGCTGGCTGATCCGATGATCCGCGGGTCCGCTGATCCGCTGATCCGTTGATCCGTTGGCTGATCCGCTGATCCGCTGATCCGCTGGTCGGCTGGTCCGCTGATCCGCTGATCCGCTGATCCGCTGATCCGCTGGTCCGCTGATCCGCTGGTCCGCTGATCCGCTGATCCGCTGATCCGCTGCCTGATCCGCTGGTCCCCTGATCCGCTGGCTGATCCGCTGATCCGCTGATCCGCTCATCCGCTGGCTGATCCGCTGATCCGCTGATCCGATGATGGCTGGGCAGCAGGGTGTTCATGGGTGCTTTTCGTGCGGGAAGGGTTGCTCCAGGACATGTGACATCGCAATTTTACATCAATGTTTGACGGTCGAAAGTCATCTCGCGCGCAAGGGTTGACGTTTCGTGACGCCTCGTCGGCACTGCCCACGGCCTGAAGAGAGAAAGAAAAAGAAGGAGAGGGAGAAAGGGGAGAGAGAGAGAGAGAGAGAAAGAAAGAAAGAGAATGCAAAGATGCGAAGATGTGAGGGTGTGAAGATGTGAAGATGTGAGTATGTGAAGATGTAAAAGTGTGAAACTGTATGACAGACCCAACTTTTAGAAGAACCCTTCGCTCAGACGCTGTCGGGAAGAAATATTTACACCGTAGACACAAAAGAGCGGTTGGTCACCGAAAACGCTTCTGAAAGGCATGGTCGCATACGCGACAGCGGTAGAGTAACAGAAAGCCAAAAGCCATGCCAAGTACATTTTCGTTTCAGTGTTTGGACGGTTTCATCCCTTGAGGTCTACCTTCTCCAGCTTCGCTGGGCCACCTTCCCGACTTCGGCTCCCCAAATGTGCGACCCTTGGTTTTGGTACACCAACCAAAAAATTGACCATTTGTCCATTTTGGGCTGCCATTTCCATGGCACGTTTGTTTCGGCTTGCTAGCGGGAAAGCCTACAGCGGGTTTGCCCACGGGTGCTGAGGCGCGAGGACCGAGAGCACAAAGCCCTGGAGACAGGAAGGGGCACGCTTTGCATCCCGCGCCTGACCGCAGCTTTTAGCGCTTGCTCAACATTTCCGAAGTATAGTTTTTCTTTGGCAAGACAAAATTTGTGCCAGTACCTCGCGCAGATGGTCCAAACCTTGTGATAACAGGCCAGAGAAGCACATGCTTCTTCATTTTGGCGTTGCTGCAATCCGTTTTCTTCCCAGTCTCGCATTGCCAGGCGTGAGAAGCACTAGCAGCGCGCCGCCAGCACTGAGCGTGCCCCCTCAACAGCGCGGATTGAGGAGCAAATGAATTTGCAGGACTGCTTTGACAAATATCAGGCGGGTAGTTGCTGGAGGCAATTCGGGCAACCATGAAACCGGCGTCTGGTTTGATTTTGCCTTCCTACCCCAACTTGACAGCTTAGCCGGTCACAAGTCAAGGAACGGCTTTCCAACTTGACAATTCAAAATTGCGTGGTGCTTAAAGTTACGGGCTGCGGGGGCGGCCATTTCATTATTGTTGCCAGGGGGTGTGATGGCATGTTAGGTGAATTTCCGCGGTACTGACACGCGGCTTCCGCGCACAGAGGACACGCTTTCTCATATGCAATCCACTATGCAGCGGATGAACGGCAGCGAGCCAGGAAGCGCTTGATTATTTTCACCCGGTTCATGGTTTGAAAAAGGATCATGGTCAAGCAACACGTGTGCAACAAGCGCTTCTTTTGGAATATTCTCCGTGAATGCAGCTCCGATATTTTCGAAGGCAGCGCCTCGTTTTGTTAGTGCAATCTCCAATTCCTGTTGGCTCTTGATGCGGCACTTACTTGAAGAGTATTTGCCTTAGCATCGAAATTTATCGGGTTGTGGACCCGCATGCCATGCAAGAATGTTGGAAAAGGGGGCGGGCCAGCTGGCAGGAGCTGCTTTTTTTGATTCCATTTTTATTTTGCGCTACTTTTCGTTGCAATTTTGGTCTTCTCTGTTTGGTCTTTTTCTGGCTTGGTCTGTTCTACTCGCCTTTTTTTTCGTTCGGTTCCTTTCTCATTTTCTTTTGTTTTCATTTTTGGTCCTTTGGACTCCTGTCTTTGTTCTGTTTTCTTTCCGTCGGTTTTTCCCTGCTAGGCTCCTTTTTCTCTGCTTTTGCGTATGGTCCTTTTTTCTTTTGCTATATCTTCATTCCCGGCCATGGCAACGGATGAGGCCTGGAAGCTCCTGCGAAGGATTCTCCCGAAGAAAAGCTGCTTACTTCAACTGCTTTGGTTCCTTTAAACATAGACATCGACATCCCCTGGACCATCACCACCAGCATCAATTGCATCATCGACAACAAATTCTACATCATCATCATCATCATCATCACCATCATCACTATCATCATCATCACGATCACTTACATCCATCAATTACATCATCTATGCATTACGTCATCCAATTCAAGGACCGGATAACCCCCACATGCCACCTTCTTCCAATAAGCACAAAACAGCTGTGAACATTTGATGGGAAATGCAGGAAAGAGAAAGGAGATGGTGGAAGACAGACTGTGTGAAAGAGAGCTGTGTGTGACAGAGTTGTGTGTGAAAGGTTGCGTGTGAAAGGGATGTGGGTGAAAGAGTTTTGTGTCAAAGGGCCGTGTGCAAAAGTGAGTTGTGTGTGACAATGTATGTGAGAAAGTTGTGTGTGAGAAAGTTGTGTGTGTGAGAAAGTTGTGTGATGAAGTTGTGTGCGTGTGTGTGAGAAAGTTGTGTGTGAAAGCGTTGTGTCTGACAAAGTTGTGCGTGAAAGGGCTGTGTGTGACAAAGTTGTGCGTGAAAGGGCTGTGTGTGACAAAGTTGTGCGTGAAAGGGTTGTGCGTGAAAGAGCCATGTTTGAGGAAGTTGCGTGTGAGAAAGTTGTACGTGCAAAAGCTGTATGTGGAGGAGTTGCGCGTGAAAGAGTTGTGTGAGAAAGGGTTGGGTGTGAAAGAGATGCCTGTGTCAAAGAGTTGTACGTGACAAAGCCGTGTGTGAGAGAGTTGTGCGTGAGTTGTTGCATGCGAAAGAATTGTAGGGTGGTGTTGAAAGGGTTGTGTGTGAGAGAGGTGTGACAAAAGTTGGGGCCATGCTAGTTGCCACACTTGCCATACAGGAAGGAGGTCTACGTCACCGATTTTGCGAAGTACGCTGAAATCTTAATTACACAAAGGGCCGTCGATACATATTCCTGCCACTGAAAAGCTAGGTCGATATTACCAAGCGCTACGCCTTGCTCCTAAGCGCCATGCTTGCCATACGAAACGGCCAACGGGACCTAAGCGCGTTATAAGAGCCAGCCCAGTGCCATAAGTACCACACCTACCACAAAAAGTGAAGGTCGATGTTACCAAGTGCCATACCTGCTGCGCAAAGCGAATGCCGATATTACCAAGTATTCCGACTATCACGCAAAAACCGCGGCATTATAGCAGACCAAGCGCGACCAAGCGCCTTACAAAGAGCCAGCCTAGGGCTAAAAGGCTTACGCTTGCCACTCAAAGTGAAGGCCGACGATACCAAGTACCACACCTGCCACACAAAACAAAGGTCGATGCTATTACCCCTGTCACGCAAAAATCGCGGCGTCACAGCAGACCAAGCACGACCAAGCGCCTCACAAGACCCAGCCCAGGGCCATAAGCGCCTCGCCTGCCACCCAAACTGAAGGGCGATGTCACCAAGTACCACGCCTGCCATAAAATTAAAGGACCGGATAACCCCAGAAGGCAACGCCTTCGAAAGACACAAAGCAGTGGTAGAAAAAGCAGAGAGGGGCAAGGAAGAGAGACCTGGGGCAGGATGAGCGAAAGAAGGTTTGAAAGGCGGGTGCGTGGCAGAGAGGTGTATTATAGATATGTTTTGTGGGACAGGCATGTATGTATGTGTGCATGTATGTATGTGCGCGTGTCTGTGTGTGTGCGTGTGCGTGTGTGTGTGTGTGGGTGTGTGTGCGTGTGCGTGTGTGTGTGTGTGGGTGTGCGTGCGTGTGAGTGTGTGTGTGTGTGTGTGTTTCCATGTATATGCGTTCATAACCCATGCCCACTTCAACGCATGCCAAAACATGTAAGGAGACCGCCTAACAACCATTGCGATGCTTCGAGGTAACACATGCCAACTTCAACACATGCCCAAACATGAAGGAGTCCACCTAACAACCATTGTGATGCTAGGAGGTAATACATGCCCATTGTAACACATGCCAACCCAGTGCCGTAAGCGCTACGCCTGCCACGCAAAACGAAGGCAGATGTCGCCAAACACCACGCCTGCCACACAAAACGACGGCAGATGTCCCCAAGTGCCACGCCTGCCACGCAAAAGAGGCGCGGCGCCAAACCGGGCCCAGCGCCGACTAAGCGCGTCACCAGAGTCAGCCCAGTGCCGTAAGTGGCACGCCTGCCACACAAAGTGAAGGTCCATGTCACCGAGTGCCATGCCTGCCATACAAAACGACGGCAGATGTCGCCAAGTGCCACGCCTGCCACGCAAAAGTGGCGCGGCGCCAAACCGGACCCAGCGCCGACCAAGCGCGTCACCAGAGCCAGCCCAGTGCCGTAAGTGCCACGCCTGCCACACAAAGTGAAGGTCCATGNACCAAGCGCGTCACCAGAGCCAGCCCAGTGCCGTAAGTGCCACGCCTGCCACACAAAGTGAAGGTCCATGTCACCGAGTGCCACGCCTGCCACACAAAGCGACGGCAGATGTGGCCAAGTGCCACGCCTACCACGCAAAAGAGGCGCGGCGCCAAACCGGGCCCAGCGCCGACCAAGCGCGTCACCAGAGCTAGCCCAGTGCCGTAAGCGCCACGCCTGCCACACAAAAAGAAGGTCCATGTCACCGAGCGCCACACCTGCCACCCAAAACGACGGCAAACGTCGCCAAGCGCCACGCCTGCCATTCAAAAGAGGCGCGGCGCCAAACCGGGCCCAGCGCCGACCGAGCGCGTCACCAGAGCCAGCCCAGTGCCGTAAGTGCCACGCCTGCCACATAAATGAAAGGTCCATGTCACCGAGTGCCACGCCTGCCACACAAAACGACNAGCGCGTCACCAGAGCCAGCCCAGTGCCGTAAGTGCCACGCCTGCCACATAAATGAAAGGTCCATGTCACCGAGTGCCACGCCTGCCACACAAAACGACGGCAGATGTCGCCAAGTGCCACGCCTGCCACGCAAAAGACCGTCACCAGAGCCAGCCCAGTGCCGTAAGTGCCACACCTGCCACACAAAGTGAAGGCCCATGTCACCGAGGGCCACGCCTGCCACCCAAAACGAAGGCAGATGTCGCCAAGCGCCATGCCTGCCACGCAAAAGAGGCGCGGCGCCAAACCGGGCCCAGCGCCGATCAAGCGCGTCACCAGAGCCAGCCCAGTGCCNGCAGATGTCGCCAAGCGCCATGCCTGCCACGCAAAAGAGGCGCGGCGCCAAACCGGGCCCAGCGCCGATCAAGCGCGTCACCAGAGCCAGCCCAGTGCCCTAAGTGCCACGCCTGCGACACAAAGTGAAGGTCCATGTCCCCAAGTGCCACGCCTACCACGCAAAAGAGGCGCGGCGCCAAACCGGGCCCAGCGCCGACCAAGCGCGTCACCAGAGCCAGCCCAGTGCCGTAAGCGCCACGCCTGCCACACAAAGTGAAAAACCATGTCACCGAGGGCCACGCCTGCCACATAAAACGACGGCAGATGTCGCCAAGTACCACGCCTGGCACGCAAAAGAGGCGCGGCGCCAAACCGGGCCCAGCGCCGACCAAGCGCGTCACCAGAGCCAGCCCAGTGCCGTAAGCGGCACGCCTGCCACACAAAGTGAAGGTCCATGTCACCGAGCGCCACGCCTGCCACACAAAACGACGGGCACGTGTCGCCAAGCGCCACGCCTGCCACGCAAAAGATTGTCACCAGAGCCAGCCCAGTGCCGACCAAGCGCGTCACCAAAGCCAGCCCCGTGCCGTAAGTGCCACGCCTGCCACACAAAGTGACAATGTTGTGTGTGCGTGAGAGTTGTGTGTGACAATGTTGTGTGTGTGAATGTGTGCGGGAGGAGACGCGGGAGGAGGAGGAGGCGGCGGGAGGTGCAAAGCAAAAAACAAGATTCCCACACAAAGTTGTGGGGAAAATAAAGGTCGATGTCACCAAATGCTATGTATGCCTGACGCGCAAAAGACCGCAACGTCATAGCGGGGCAAGAGCCAGCCCAGCGCCATAAGTACCACCTCTGTGACCCAAAGCAAAGGCCGATAATATTTGAGTGCCACACCTTCCATATAAAACGAAGGTCGATGTTATTAAGCACCACGCCTGCCACGCAAAAGACCGCAAAATTTCAGCGGACCAAGCGCGACCAAACGCGTCACAAGAGCCAGCCCAGTGCCATGAGCGCCATGCCGGCCACACAAAACGAAAGTCAATATCTTCAAGTACTTCGCCTGCTGCCACACAAAGTGCGATGTCTTCAAGTCGTGTGCGGATAAGTTGTGTGCGGGTAAGTTCTGTGTGGGTAGGCTGTGTGTGAGTTCGGCGTGTGTGGGTAAGTTGTGTGTGGGCAAGTTGCGGCGGGGTAAGTTGTATAGGGGAAATTTGTGGGTGGGTTAGTTGTGCCTGGATAATTTGAATGTGGATAAGTTGCGTGTGTTTAAGTTGTGTGTGAGAAATGTGCGTGAGTAAGTTGTAGATGGGTATGCTGTTTGTGGATGAATTGTAGGTAACAAAATTTTTAATAGGTGGATAGGAGGTGGACGGGGATTCCTTACAAAGAACAATGGTAGTTGGGATAGGGTTACCTCATTTATATTTTATATATGATCAAAAAATATTGTTATTCGGGTTAAAAAATGCATTAATAATTTAACTAAATATTTAAAAAGAATAAATAAAGAAAGGAACGAAAGAAAATTTGTTTTTATTAATATTGTACCAGTAGTACCGCACAAGGCGGTGGCGGAAGTTTCAAAAATAGGAAACCTATAGGAGAGGTTCGTTGCTGTGAATGATGGATGGCAGCGCAAACCCACTGATGGACCGACACATGGCTGGAGGCAGCGTAGTGTTGTTGTGGTTGTAGTTGTAATTGTTGTAGTTGTAGATGTGGTTGTGGTTGTAGTTGTAGCTGTCGTTGCTGTAGTTGTAGTTGTAGGTGTAATGCAGTGCAGTGTAGTGCTGTTGTAGTGGTTATCGTGGTTGTAGTTGTAGCCGTTGTAGCTGTAGTTGTCATGTAGTTGAAGTTGTAGTTGTAGTTGTAATGGTTGTTGTGGTTGTTGTGGTTGTTGTGGTTATTGTGGTTGTAGTTGTAGCTGTTGTAGTTGAAGTTGTAGCTGTAGTTGCAGTTGTTGTAGTTGTTGTGGTTGTTGTTGTTGTAGTTGAAGCTGTTGTAGTTGTAGTGCTTATTGTGGTCGTAGTCGTAGTTGTAGTCGTAGTGGTAGTTGTAGTGGTAATGTAGTTGTAGTTGTAGTGGTAGCTGTAGTGGTAACGTAGTTGTAGTTGTGGTTGAAGAAGTTGTGGTTGAAGAAGTTGTGGTTGAAGTGGTTGTGGTTGTAGTTGTGGCTGTTGTAATTGAAGTTGCAGTTGTAGCTGTAGGTGTTGTAGTTGTTGTAGTAGTTGTAGTTGTAGTTGTTGTTGTTGTAGTAGTAGTAGTTGTTGTTGTTGTTGTATAGTTGTTGTAATTGTAGTGGTTGGTGTGGCTGTAGGTGTAGTTGTAATTGTAGTCGTAGCGATAGTTGTAGTGGTAATGTAGTTGTAGTTGTAGTGGTAGTTGTAGCTGTCATGTAGTTGAAGTTGTAGCTGTAGTTGTTGTATAGTTGTTGTAATTGTAGTGGTTGTTGTGGTTGTAGTTATAGTTGCAGTTGTAATCGTGGTGGTAGTTGTAGTGGTACTGTAGTTGTAGTGGTAGTTATAGTGGTAATATATTTGTCGAAGGAAGTTTAGAAGTGAAACTTCCGACAATATGGACAGTTGAAAAGCAGAGGTGAGAAGAGCCAAGATGTGAAGAGCTCAGCCATGAAGANGTGAAACTTCCGACAATATGGACAGTTGAAAAGCAGAGGTGAGAAGAGCCAAGATGTGAAGAGCTCAGCCATGAAGAAAGTCAGAAGAGAGAAGATAAGCGATGAGAAAGTTAGAAGAGAAGAGATGCAGGTGCGCGAAAAGGTAGGAAAGTCGCGAAACACTGTGTTTTTCCAATATTTTGTGGCTCCGGAGGGTCGAGAAGTAGGCTCGNAGAAGAGAAGAGATGCAGGTGCGCGAAAAGGTAGGAAAGTCGCGAAACACTGTGTTTTTCCAATATTTTGTGGCTCCGGAGGGTCGAGAAGTAGGCTCGCTAAAGTTGGCGGGTTCGGAGACATCTTGGCAGATGAGAGATGAAAAATTGCACGCCGTTGTGGTGCGAAGCATATTTGGAAGTAAAAAGTGTTAAAAACTGTCATTCTCGGAGCACTTTTGGAAGTTGAGATGTGGAAAAAGTGCACGGCGCTGTGGCGCGAAGCACATTTGNGAAGTAAAAAGTGTTAAAAACTGTCATTCTCGGAGCACTTTTGGAAGTTGAGATGTGGAAAAAGTGCACGGCGCTGTGGCGCGAAGCACATTTGAAAGTGAAAACTCTTAAAAACTGTCACGGTCGGATAACTTTTGGAAGTTGAGATGTCGAAAAAGTGCACGGCGCTGTGGCGCGAAGCACATTTGGAAGTGAAAATCGTAAAAATGTGAGGGGTTCGGAGCACTTTTTGACGATTCGATGACGACTCGATGCTGAAAAAGTGCACGCCGCTGTGGCGCTAAGCACATTTGGAAGTTAAAAGTGTCAAAAATTGAGGGCTTTAAGCAGATTTTGACATGTCAGTTAATTAACTGAACTAACAACTTAACAACGTAACAACTCAACAATTGAACAACTGAACAACTTAACAACTGAACAACTTAACCACTTAACCACTTAACAACTTAACAACTTAGTTGGTAGTTAGTCAGTTAGTCAGTCAGTCAGTTAGTCAGTCACTCAGTTAGTCATTTAGTCAGTCAGTCATTTAGTCAGTTAGTCAGTTTGTTTGTTTGTTAGTCAGCTAGTTTGTTAGTTAGCTAGTCACTGACTCAGATAGTCAGTTGGGCAGCTAGTCAGTTAGTTAGTTTGTCAGCCAGCTTGTTAGTTAATCAGTTAGTTAGTTAGTTAGCTAGTCAGTTACTCAGTTATTCACTTCGTCAGTCAGTTAGTCAGTTAGTTAGTTAGTTGGTTAGTTAGTTAGTTAGTTAGTAGTTAGTCAGTTAGTCAGTGAGTCAGATAGTCAGTCAGTCAGTTAGTCCGTTAGCCAGTTAGTCAGTTAGTCAGTTAGTCGGTTAGTCAGTTAGTCAGTTAGTCAGTTAGATAGTTAGTCGGTTAGTCAGTGAGTCAGTTAGTCAATTAGTCAGTCAATCAGTTAGTTAGTCAGTGAGTTAGTTAGTTTGTTTGTTAGTTAGTTTGTTAGCTAGTTTGTTAGTTAGTTACTTAATCAGTCAGTCAATTCGTCAGTTAGTCCGTTAGTGAGGCAGGCAGATAGAAAGACAGATAGATGGGCCGAGGCGCCAACTACTTGTCGGTCCATCCGTGAGTTCGCTCTGCCATCCATCAGTCACAGCAACGAACCTGTCCTGTCGGTTTACCATTTTTGAAGCTTCCGCCACCGCCTTGTGCAGTACTACTGGTAGTTGGAGTGGAGTGGTAGTTGAAATGGTAATGTTCTTGTAGTTGTAGTTGTGGCGTAGTCACATCCAAACTTTAAAATTCGCTCCGAAGCCCCTAGTTTTTAACACTTTTTGTAGTTGTGGTTGTTGTGGTTGTTGTGGTTGTTGTGGTTGTAGTTGCAGCTGTTGTAATTGAAGTTGTAGCTGTAATTGTAGTTGTTGTAGTTATAGTGCTTATCGCGGTCGTAGTTTTAGTTGTAAACCTAGCGGTAATGTAGTTGTAGTGGTAGCTGTAGTTATTGTTCTTGTAGTTGAAGTTGCAGTTGTAATTGTAGTTGTTGTAGCTGTTGTACTTGCAGTGGTTGTTGTGGCTGCAGTTGTAGTGATAGTTTTAGTGGTGTTGTAGTTGTAGTGGTAGTTGGAGCTGTCGTATAGTTGAAGTTGTTCCTGTATTTATTGTATAGTTGATGCAATTGTAGTGGTTGGTGTGGTTATAGTTGCAGTTGTAGCCGTAGTGGTGGTTATAGTGTTACTGTAGTTGTAGTTATAATGGTAGTTGTGATGGTAATGCATTTGTAGTTAGAGTGGACTGGTAATTGTAGTGGTGATGTAAATATAAATAAAATTACGATATAAATGCAGTTAATTTTTTTTAAATTACCCCGAAGGTTGCAGTTTTTAATATTTTTGACATGGAAATTTGTTTTACGTTATAATGGCGTATATTTTTTATTTATTGATAAATTATTGAATCGTAAGTAACGATTTTTATTGGAGATTTTGGCTCGCGCTATAACGCCATTGACTTTTGCGATAGCTTAACTTCTAATTATGCTATAAAACCTTTCGTTTTTTTATTTTACCTTTAAAGATATTTTACGCTATAATGCCGTGTATTTTTCGATATTTTAATTTCTAGAAGAGTTCTGGACTTGACAGGAAAAAATCCTTCCAAATGCGCTTTGCATCACAGTGCCGCGTATTTTTTCGACATATTACTTTCCAAAAATTATCCGAATGGCCATGATAACTTTTTAAAGATATTTTGCGCCATAACGCCGTATTTTTTTTTACATCTTAACTTCCAAAAAAAACCGAACCAAATAGTTTTTTTTTTTCCAAATGTATTTCGGTCGACAATACCGTGTGTTTTTTCTACATTTTAATGTCTTAAATTTTAATCGAATATCAGATATTCTGTTATGTTTTGTCCAAAAATGTGGTTCGCGCCCCAACGGCATATCATTTTTCATTTCTTATATGCTTAGATGTTTCCACACGCCCTTTTAGCAAGCCTCTTGTTCGACTCTCTAAAGCCATAAAATATTGGAAAATTTTAGTATTTCGCGACTTTGCTACCATTCCGCATATCTATATGTTTTCTTTTCCAATTTTCTCACATCTTCTTTCTTCTGATTTTTCTTACCTCTGCTATTCAACTCTGTATCTGTATATTGTCGGAAGCTTTACTTTCCTTCGAAAAATGTGTAAAATTTTTCCTAAAAAAAAAATATTTACTAGGAATTAAGAACATTTTTTCTTAATTTTATAAAATGGGTTTTTATGAATGAATATTATTATTTACATAATATATTTTCATCCAGAGGGTTTTGTGGTAATGTACGAAAATTGGTATATTCAAGATATACAATATATTTTTTTGAAATTTTCTAAATATTTTTTATATATTTGCTTGATTGTATAGGTTCATGTAAAATATTATTTACTTTTGTGATTGGATTTTATATATGTTTTTTTATAATTTTTATGAAATTTGTTTATTGAAATGTCTGCAGGTATTTCGATTGCGTCTTATTATATCCCTATTGCGGTTTATCTTTGATTAGGCAGAAAAAAAATTACTTTTATCAAGAATTAATTTTTTTGACGTGAAAGTACGACCAAAAAACAGTATTGTATTGCTGGAAAAATCTGAAGAGACCCACCATCTTTTTACTGCAAGAAAACAAAAGGAAATTGAGATAATACATGCACGTCCAAATGAAACTGAAAACCACACAGAAAATGATTGTATGGGATATATTTAGTTTGTATGGGGATGTTTAGACGTATTCAGCCCGAGATTACCAAACCTTTTTGGAAGGTAATGGCAAAAAATAAAAGGATTGGATTCAGGCGAGATAACAAAAAAACAAATCTCTTGGGTACAAGGTCAGAAACCCTCACAATGATGAGGAGGATCTTCAAGCTGACAATGGAATGGAAGGTTGTGGTTGCATTCGTGATGTTTGTGACAAAAGTTTTTGTAGACTTTGTGTGTGAAGTGTCTTCAAAGGTCTCACAGAAAAAATGTGCAAAAACACGTGAAAATATGTGCTGCACAACCTGGAATAACATCTGTGTGAAACGAGTTATTCCAAACAAAAAAAAAACCACAGTGGGCAGTTTTTTGCATTCGATATCATTGAAGCATGTTGGTCATGAAAAAAACTCTTAATTCAAGGTTCGCTGCGAAAATCCTGTGTGAGGTTTCTGCAAGATTTTTCTGTACAAAGGCAGGTCCAATTGTGCCAAGTTTTTGCACACAAGCCTTCACAAGAAGTGCCTTGGCAAAATTTTTTATGATCTTTCCCCAAGAATTTTTTTTTTTCAATTCTTATAATCTCTGTCGTTCATTTCGTGCAGAAAGCAATTCGATTTGTTGTGCAAAATGGATTTCGCACCAGCGCTTGCTGAGTGGTCCCCTGTGTGAACAAGTGGTGGTTGCATCTTCAGCAAGGCAAAATCATCGAAACCTGATCCTAAAAAAAAGATCTTTCTGTTAAAAAAAAGCTTCGTAAAAAGCAACAATCATTTTTCCTTTTCACCATATTTTTACGTTTGGATATGTTGCGCCTGCCAGTTAAAAATTGAACAAACACTCCTCAAAGATGGGAACGCATACAAACATTTCAGTACCACACGGAATGAAAAAAAAAGTCTTGTGTCCAAAGGCTTCAAAGGTCAAGCCCATGAATGTAGATACTGTAGCCTTTCTGCGAAACAATCCCTCAAAAACTAGCTCCTTTCTAGCAGGGAAGGAAAGAAGTGGTTTGTCGGTTGTTGACAAATATGAAGCTGATCTTTTTCAAGGCCTGATTTCCTGGCGGTCATATAGGGTTGTCTTGGCGCCCATAGATCTGATGGTGCGCTTCTGGAGGTTGTTGCGGTCTTCGCATAATGCGGCAAAATGTGAGCCACCTCTGCTGAGAACAAGGTCCTCCAAACCGCCGACATGCCATCAGTTGCTGTGCTTGTGGCGAGCATGTTGTCGTCCAGAGTTCCATATGTGGCTTCGTGTGTCATTGCTGCTTGCATGGCGACGTTCAAGCTGTTGTGGATGTGCCCAGCCTTGTGGCCAGGCTGCCGCGCGCGGCAGATATGTTGGTCCGATTTGGCTCGTTTCTCCTATGGGGCACAGCCTTCATGGGCCTGCTCAAGTGACGCTGCATCTTGACTATGCTGGCCGGAAGCGCAGCCACAACCGCCATTGGTCTGGGTTGCGCGAAGTGGTTCCATCCCTGAAATTCCTGCTTTCTCCTTCGCCTCTGGTGCTGTGGGCGAGGCAGCTGATCAGAAGGCCGTAAAAGCTCGTCGCCGCGCTGCATTGCTGTGCTTTTGGCACAGGCGCCCCGCGTCTCACCCGCGCCAGCCAAACGTCCTCCATGCAATCGTCTTCGCCCGATAACCTTCCTAAACAAAAACAATGGGCGGGTCTTGGCAGACTATCTGCAATCAACAATAATGAAACAAAATCGTCATCTCTCGGGGTGCTGCAGGCCGGGTTATGATTTTTTTTCAGCTTGAAGTCAATGATTGTCACAGGCCACAATTGATGGCATTTTTTTTCAGCAGATTTATTTTTTTCTCTTTTTTTCTTCCGAAGCTTTGGATTGCTGCTCGGTTTTTCCCCACATTTTCTTTTTGTGTATTTCTGAGTCCGACAGAAAGCTGCAATTTTCGTTTCCTGCTGCGTGTCACTCAATCGATGGTGTTCTTGGAAACGTGTCTTTTTCAAGAAAGCAATCACCTAGGCACTCTTCCTTCACAAATTGTTTTCATGCGCAGCTTCCATTGAAAATAATTTTGGATGGGTCCCTTTTTAGTTGCCAGCACTTCATCGAAGTTCTCCATTCCCCGAAACATGTCCAATCAACTGGACATGTCCTTGTCGGTGCTGGTGAGCTTCTCCACCCTGGTCTTTTTGTGGGTTCTCTTTGCTTCCGTTTGTGCTGTTTTGTGACTTTTTTTTCCTCGTGTTGCTGCAACTTCTGCATCCTGAAAAACAAATTTTGTATCCTGGTTTGGGTCTTTCCGGAACTGTTTTCTGGTTCTTCCATCCCTCGACTTTCAACAGCAATGTAGTAAGAGTTCGTTCGGAAACATTTACCTACAGGAAATCGATTTCCGTTTCCCTTTTGTTCTTTTCGGCGGGAAAGATTCAACGACATTTTTTGCATATGTTCTGGGCTGTTTTTGCCTCTCGTCTGCCTTTTTCTGATCGTTCTGCATTTTTATTCCCTCTTTGTGCTTTTTTTGCGTGCTTTTGCTGCCAGTCTTCTCTCTTTCTCTGCATAATTTCTGCGCTTTATTGTTGCGTTCTTTTTGCGATCCTTCTGCATCCCTTCAAATTTCTTTTGCCTTCTTCCTGTGTGGCTTTCTGTGGCTTCTTTCTGCGTTCTTTCTGCGTTTCTTCTGCGTTCTGCTCTTGTTTCTTCCTGGGTTCTTTCTGCGTTCTCTCTACGTCTCCTCCGCCAATCCCTTCTGCGTTTCTCCTGCATCTCTCTTGCGCCTCTTCTCCATTCTCTTCTGCTCTCTTCTGCATCTCTTTCTGCGTTCTGTCCTTGTCTTTTCCTTCTGTGTCTCTTGTGTTTTTTTTCTGCGTTTCTTCTGCATTCTTTTCTGCGTCCTGTCTGCCGTTCTTCTGGGTCTCTTGCATCTCTTCCCCGCCTCTTTTTCATTTCGTTCTGCGTCTCTGCTCACTCTTTTTGCATCCATTCTGCATGCTTTCTGCGTTCTTTTTGTGTCTCTTCTGCATTTGTCCGGCATTCTTTTGAGTTTCTTGTGCATTTTTTCTGCAAGTCTTCTGCGTTGTTTTTG
The DNA here is from genome assembly GCA_003297045.1 of Symbiodinium sp. clade C Y103. Classification (NCBI taxonomy): domain Eukaryota; class Dinophyceae; order Suessiales; family Symbiodiniaceae; genus Cladocopium; species Cladocopium sp. clade C. Next base: position 229,325 of record BGPT01000089.1, read on the forward strand.
CGTCTCTTCTGGGTTCTTTCTGCGTCTCTTCTGTGTTCTTTCTGCGTTTTTTTTTTCTGGAGTCCTTCGCATGTGTTCTGCGTTCTTTTCTGCGTTCTTTCTGCGTCTCGTCTGTGTTCTTTCTCCGTTTTTCTGTGTTCTAGTCTGCGTTCTTTCTGCGTCTTTTCTGTGTGTCTTCCATGTCTCCTTTGCGTTTTTTCTGCCTTGCTTCTGCCTTCTCTCTACGGTTTTTCATCTCTCCTGCGTTCTGTCTACGTCTTGCCTGCGTGTCTTTCGTGTCTCTTCTGCTTTCTTGCTGCATCTCTTCTGCGTCTTTTCTGCGTTCTTGCTTCGTCTCTTCTGCGTTCTTGCTGCCTCTCTTCTGCGTCTCTTCTGCGTTCCTTCTGCATCCCTTCTGCGTTCTTTCTAAGTCTCTTCTGCGTCTCTCTCTTCTGCGTTTCCTCTGCGTCTCTTTTGCTTTCTTTTCTTTTCTGGTTTCTTTTCTGTTCTGTGTTCGTTCTTTCTGCGGTTTTTGCCTGCTGCGGTTTTTCTGCCTTCTTTTTGCATTCTTTCTGCGTGCATTCTGCGTTCCGTCTACATTCTTCTGCATCCTTGCAGCGTTATTTCTGTGTCTCTTTTGCATTTGTTCTGCATCTCTTCTGCGTTCTTTCTGCGTCTCAGCTGCCTCTCTTCAGTGTTTTTTCTAAAACGCTTCTGCGTGTCTGCGTCTCTTCTGTCTCTCTTCTGCATTCTCTGTCGCATCTCGTCTCTCTTCTGCGTCTCTTCTGCGTTCTTTCTGCCGTCCTTCGGCGTTTTCTCTGCGTCTCCTCTGCGTCTCTTCTCCGTTCTTTCTCCGTCTCGTCTGTGTTCTTTCTGCGTCTTTTCTGCGTTCTTTCCGCGTCTCTTCTGCGTGTTTTCTGCGCTCTGTCTGCGTTCTTCCTGGGTATTTTCTTTTGCCTCCTTTCTGCCTCTCTTCTGCGTTCTTTCTGCGTCTCTTCTGCGGCTCTTCTCGTCGCTTCTGCGTCTCTTCCGAGTCTCTTTTGCATGTCTCCTCTGCGTCTCTTCTGCGTTCTTTTCTTCTGCTGCTTTTTTTTCTGCGTTTCTTTCTGCGTTCTTTGTGCGTTTCCTCTACGTCTCTTCTGCGTTCTTTCTGCGTCCTTTCTGTGTCCTTCCTCCTTTGTTTCTGTGTTCTTTCTGCGCGCTTCCTGCGTTCTTTCTTCGTCCCTTTTTCTTTTTTCTATATCTTTCTGCTGCGTTCTTTCTGCGTTCATTCTGTTTTATTTCTGCGTTCTTTCTGCATGCTTTCTGCGTTGTTCTTTTTGCTTTCTTTCTGCCCCCCTTCTTCGTTCCTTTTTTTGCATCTTCTGCGGCTCTTCTGGAACTCTTCTGCGTCTCTTCCGCGTCTGACTTCTGCTTTCTTTTCTCTTCTTCTTTCATTTGCCTCTCTTCTGCGTTCTTTCTGCGTCTCTTCTGTGTCTCTTCTGCTTTGTTTGCTCTTCTGCTTTTTTGGCTTTTCTGCATTCTTTCTGCGTCTCTTCTTCGTCTCTTCTGCGTTCTTTCTGCGTCTCTTCTGTGTCTCTTCTGTGTCTCTTCTGCGTTCTGTCTGCGTTCTGTCTGAGTGCTTTCTGCGCGCTGTCTGCGTTCTTCCTGCGTTCTTTCTGCATCTCTTCTGCGGTCTTCCGCATTTTTTCTGCATCTCTTCTGTGTTCTTTCTGCGTTCTTTCTGCATGCTTTCTGCGTTGTTTCTGCGTCCCTTCTGCGTTCTCTTCTGCGTTCTTCCTGCGTGTCTTCTGCGTCTCTTTTGCGTTCTTTCTGCGTCCTCTCTGCATCGTTTCTGCGTCTCTTCTGCCTTCTTTCTGCGTCCCTTCTGCGTTCTGCGTCTCTTCTGCGTCTCCTCTGCGTCTCTTCTGCTTTCTTTTCTTTTCTGCTTTCTTTCCTGTTCTGTGTTCGTTCTTTCTGCGGTGCTTCTCTGTTGCGTTCTTTCTGCCTTCTTTCCGCATTCTTTCTGAGTCTTTTCTGTGTCCTTTCTTCTTTCTTTCTGCAATCTTTCTGCGCTCTGTCTGCGTTCTTTCTACGTGTCTTTGTGTCTCTTCTGTGTTTTTTCTGCGTTCTTTCTGCGTTCTTTATGCGACTCTTCTGCGTTCTTTCTGCGTTTCTTCTGCGTTCTTTCTGCGTCCCTGAAGCTTTTTTCTGCGTTCTTTCTGCGTTCTTTCTGGGGTCTTTCTGCCTCTCTTCTGCCGTCTTTCTGCGTCGCTTCTGCGTTTCTTCTGCATCTCTTCTGCGTCTCTTCCGCGTTCTTTTCTGCGGTCTCTTCTGCGTCTCATCTGCGTCTCTTCTGCGTCTCTTCTGCGTCCTTTCTCCGTTCTTTCTGTCTTCTTCCTGCGCTGTTCCTGTGTTCTTTCTGCATCTCTTCTGCTTATCTTCTGCGTCTTTTCCGCCCCTCGTCTGCCTTCTTTCTGCGTCGCTTCTGCGTTTTTTTCTTTCTTTCCGCGTCTCTTCTGCGTCTCTTCTGCGTTCTGTCTGTGTCTTCCTGGCTTCTTTTTGCGTTCTTTCTGCGCTATTTCTGTGTTCTTCCTGTCGTCTTTCTGCATTCTTTCTGTGCCTTCTCTGCGTCTCTTCTGCGTTCTTTTGGTGTCTCTTTAAAGTCTCTTATGCGTCTCTGCTGCATTTTGTTTCCGCCTCTTCTAAGTTCTTTCTGCGTCCCTTTCACTTTTCTCTGGATTCTTTCTGCGTTCCTTCTGCGTTCATTCTGTACCAGTAGTACCGCACAAGGCGGTGGCGGAAGTTGCAGGAATAGCAAGCTATAGGAAAGGTGAGTTGCTGTGAATGATGGATGGCGGAGCGAAGCCACTGATGAATCAAAAGGTGGTTCGAGCGTCGGCCTATCTATCTGTCTATCTATCTGCCTGCCTAACTAACTGACTAACTGACTAACTGACTAACTGACTAACGGACTGACCGACTAACTGAGAAACTCACTCATTAACTAACTCACTAACTAACTAACGAACTGACTAACTGACGCACAAACTAACCAACTGACTAACTGACTAACTGCCTAACAAACTAACTAACTGACTAACTGACTACCTGACTAGCTGACTAACTGACCCACTGACGAACTGACTAACTGACTAACTGACCAGCTGACTAACTTACTAACTAGTTTACTAACTGGGTAACTAACTGACTAACTGACTAACCGACTAACTGAGTAACTCACTAATTTATTAACTCACTAACTAACTAACTAACTGACTGACTAACTGACTAACTGGCTAACTGACTACCTGACGAGCTCACTAGCTGACTAACCGACTAACCGACTAACTGACTAACTGACTAACTGACTATCTGACTAACTGACTAACTGACTGACTGACTGACTAACTGACTAACTGACAAACCGACTAACTAACTAACTGACAAACTGACTAACTAACTAACTAACTTACTAACCAACTGACGAACTGACTAACCAAGGAATTGACTAACTAACTAGCTGACTAACAAGCTAACTAACTGACTAACTGACTAACTGACTGACGAACTGATTGACTAACTGACAAACTAACTAACTAAGTCGTTAAGTTGTTCTTTGGTTAAGTTGTTAGTTGTTGAGTTGTTCAATTGTTAAGTTGTAGTTGTAGTTGTAGCTGTCATGTAGTTAAAGTTGTAGTAGTAGTAGTGGTTGTTGTAGTTGTAGTAGTTGCAGTTGTAGTTGTAGTTGTGTAGTTATAGTTGTAGTGTCACATTCCGAAACGAAGCAATTCCCTGAGACTTCCTCAATTTTTGCAGTTGACCACATCAAAAACGAAGCAATTCTGCGAGGCTTCCTTCAAAAATGGAAA
>BGPT01000089.1:236515-256561 GCA_003297045.1 Symbiodinium sp. clade C Y103
CCATTTTTGTTTTTGAGGCTTTATTAATAGGGGGGGGCCTACCTTCTCCAGAAGGTACCTTCTGGGGGGGGGGGGTTATTAATACGAACTTGACATTATGTGTGGGATAACCCCACAAATCCGGGACATAGGGTTATTAATCACTTCCGAGGACCGTGGAATGATCCTACAAGTAGCCAGGCAGCCGGCAACTGGCTCTGCGCCCCTCCCAAGAACCGACTTCAACGCCGAGTCACACACGGAAGCGGCCTTGTAGCACTTCATCCGGCGTCGAGGTGTTGGTCTCTTCGGCTTACTGGCGCCCAGCAAAGGTGGGGTTTGGTGCGGGGCAAGCCAGGAAGAACAGGGGAAAAAAACAGAGAAATTGCACTAAATATCAATGAATGACTCAAAAAAGTATAAAATCATAGGTTGAACTGGATCTAATTTGTTTTGTTTCACCGAATTGAGAGACAAACCTCGCAGATAATTAGTGTTTTTCATGTTTTTTCTATATCACTGCATTTGTGAGTGGGAGCAGGGCCTTCCAAAGAAAACTCAAGGAAATCCACTGGATGCTTGCCACTAATCCATTGGGTGTTTCTGCAAATTTCAGACGTTAACTACACACGCATTTGGAGGTCCACACAAGATCGACACCATATATACACATTTGAATATGTCTGCCCGACTGCGAAAAGAAAAGAAATCCATTCCAGAGTCGAATGTTTTGTTGGGAAACGACGCTTGTGGATCGTTGCAAACGTTCAACAAGAATCATGATGTTGTTCATTGTGTCCATATCACATGTTTGTTCTTCCCCGCTTAAAACAGGAAGATGATGAACATTGTGCTTGGACAATTATTCGCTGTCTGACTATTCACAATTGAATCTTCCAATTCAGTCATGGCTACCACAGAAACCAGTTCCCATTTGGGATTATAATCACCATACTCTCATGGCGATCCCAATTGCTAATGCTTCACGTTTGCATGATTTTCGTTCCCCCCCTACTCTCTGGTTTTGGTGGTTCATGTTCCCCACTCTGAAAGCATCACATGGTTTATACCGAGGTAGGGCCATCTCACTTACAGTACAACTATCAACTTAGTGTAGGTATCATGTATATATATAATTATATATCAAACATAATGTCAATCCTGGATTAAGAAGCCCGAAACGGCTGTTTAATTGGGGTACCATTTAAGTAGCAGATTATCACTATTTTGGGAGTACCCCGCTAATTTTGTTCAAACCATTGTTTATCATAAATCAGCTATAAAATGCTATAAATCCCGCTAGATCCCCACTTTTGTTGGTTAAGTCACCATTTTCCTATGGTTTTTTTTTCAAAACCCAGGGTTCACATGAACGAATTCACGACGCTACCACAACGCAGCCTTGGTGGCAACTTCACCACCACCTCTTCTCTCAGCGAGGCAGCAACCAGCTGGGTGGGCCAACCCAACTGCTGCGCTTGTGGCAGCCACAGCCGCCAGCCGAAGCATTGGCCGTAACTGGCAAAGGGATGGCCAAATCTGCCCGAATTCGTGTGTTTCTGGATTTATATTGATTTTTTTGTTCTACGCTGTAGAAGTGTCTCTTCAATCGTCCTAGCCGTGTTCCGTGTATGTTTGTTGAATATCTTATCTTGGGATCATCTCTATATCTATAGCATGTACAATATGCATATAAACATTTACACATATTATCACATATTATTTAACTATAAAATACTGTTACTATGTAACCTGTGGATGAGGCAATTCAAATCACCTATTTTTTTCTCCCCCGCCTCCGACGTGCATAGCTGGCGGCGCGCAGTAGCTCTGAGGGCATGGGCGAAGGTGGCAGCTTCTTGGTGATGTTCAGGCGCTCCTGGCAGGGGTAGATGATGGTGAATTTTACGATGATTTTATGGTGATTGAGTGGTGATTCTATTGTGATTTATGGTGATTTAACAGAGATCCAACATTGACATTAGTTATTTGGATTTAATGGTGATTTTATGATCATTTCATGGTGATTTTATGGTGACTTAACTAACGAACATGGTGGTGTAATGGGATGGGACGTAACCTCGGGTAATCAAACGTGGCAATGAGAAACCACCCAGAAATGGAGCTTTTGATGGGAAAATCATCGAACTAAATGGTGAATTTTCCAGCTAGCCATGTCTGATTGCCAGTGTAACCATCCAAAAATAGGAGACATGGTGATCTAACAACATGAGGATAAAATAATGGGATACAATGGGGATAATACATAATGGAATGTACAACAAACAAACCGATGTAACGCACAGAGATGATAGATGTATGATGATGTATTGAGAACCCTCCAGTAATTTATCGTGACAATGGAGAATCACGCATTTGTAGTTCATTGATGAGTGTCCCATTTGCTACCATCAAGCGTTCGCAGTTGAAGCTGGGAGTTACCAGTGCCATGATCAATTACCTTATCTAAATGGCTAAAGGGTATGAATCATTGGAGTTATTTGCAGATATGGGCAAGAAACAAAAGGATATGGTATTCATGGATACATGGATATTCCTTTGTATATATATATATATACATGTATGATTATATGTATACCTTCTGGTTATTCAACGTACATTAGCTATGGAAAATGACCCATTTATAGATGATTTATGGTGATTTACCTATTTAATATGATTTCCATAGATATGTTAGACAACCAGAGGGTGTATATATATATATACAACATATACATATCTATATCTATATGTATATATATATATATACATATAAACAGCAAAATGACACGCCTTTGAAGCCACCATCCATGCACCAAGCAAACCAGAGAGATTGTGTCAGCTCCCAAAAATGACAAACCAATTTTAGGATTTGTAGGTTTGTGGCCCCTTGATGCCTTTAGCCATACTTGGAGGATCATCCCACGGATCGTAACCAATTGACAACCACGCTTAGGAAACCCCCTGGATTCATGGGGTTCTCTCAAGAATAGATCAATTATTGATAATTTTATCTAATTTTTGTATGACAGGGCAATAACCATGGTTAGTAAACCATAAAACTGACGTACCATCCATCAATGGCTGAACTATCCCCAGTTGATAACCAGTTCTGCTCTGTGGGATGATCCTCCAGGTAACCTCTGGTCTGGTAATCAGCACCATGGCTTGCTGGAAAATCCCCACATTGATAGACAATTTTCCCAGCTTTATGAACTTCTAGGGAATTTCCGATTGCCATGATGTGTTTGATTGCCGAAGGGATGCGAAGGGTACCCACCATCCAGCATCCTCCCGCATGAAGTGCTTCCAGCTGCGGGTGGCCCATTCCCCGGCCCAGTGCGCGTGAAGACACGTAGCCGGAGCGATCTCCTCACTTTAAAAAATGGAGCAGTTAATGGTTCCGAAGATGGATGATTTAAGGCCAGAAATGAGGGATGTGTCCAGCTTCGGGATGCGTTTTTTTAGTTCTGTTCTTTGGTCCACTTTGCCCTACAACCTTTGCAAGACTCCAGAACGCGAGGAAAGTTGCGGACAGAAGATGTAAGAAGTCAACCAAATGACCAAATGCTGGATGAGAGTCGATTCATGACGATTCTTCATAGTCCGAAGATGTCCGAAGCAAACAAAGTGGAATGCTGAATCATCAGAAGCATGAAGCACGACAGTACATGGATTTGAAGCCTTGATTCAGAGCAAGCTCAGGAAATGTAGATACTAATCAGATATCAAATGTTTCGGACGCCCAGCTTTCTGTGCTATTAGTGACGCTTCAAGTCTGACGACGATGCTCCGACAAATGCTGGTCATCTGTAAAACCACACAATGTATCACAATGTGGGGTGCACGAGATAGACCAATACTCGCATACTGGCTAAGATCATAGGAACCGCTCAGATCAGGTGATCAGGGATGTTCCTATCCAAATTTCATTAGAATTTACGGAAACAGGTGGATCTACCTCACCACAAAACTGCCTCGGCCCTGTTGTCCTCCAGCTGCTGGCATACCCAGAAGCAATCGCGCGCCTTGTCATTTGGGGATTCTGGCAGGTTGTCGGTCGTATGATGCTTCGGGCTTGAAGCAGTGGTTTGTTCTCTTGTGTCCACTACCTGAAAATGGGTTCAAGGATGTTCAAAGTATACTGGGGCATGCCCAAGTTTGAGCTGCGTTTTGGATGGTTTTGGTGCTCCAAAAAACATTGAAAGCATTTGAAAGCAACAGGACGCATGGGACCAGCATTACTCAAGTCAATCGGTGAGGTCAAGGCACATGTTATACAAGCTTTTGCGAACCCAAATTGCATGTTTTTTCTAATGCTGAAAACCTGATGCTGATAACTCCGGGCTCCAAATTTATTGTGGGTACATCTCCCGCTGCCCCAACAGTTGTTCGCCCAGGCGCACTGTTGGCATGGGAACCCACTTCCCTCCACAGCCGCGCCGATTCCATGGCCACGCTCGAGTAGGAGCCGCAGAGCAAGCGCTGCCTGAGGGCCACTGCTTGGAGGATCGTCTCAGTGACAGCAATTGGTTTAGAACCCTGGGTAGTAAGTGGGCTCGTCCCAGAAATAGATGGCTTGTAACATGTTATAACATGTGAACTTCTCCCAGTTGATAGGTTAAGAACCCTGGCTAGTAAGGCTAGCAAGCCTTCTAAGTGAGTAACCCCCAGTTACGAAAATCAGTGACGATCCCTGAGATCATATCATCCAGGTGTCACGTGAGTTGTTGATGATATCGGAACCAAAGTTGAAATACCATCGTCATCAAACCTGGCAATTGAACATCGTCATATGGATATCCTCTATGTCGTATAAATATATTACACACATATTTGTCATTGAAAGCTGATCGAATAAAAAAATGGGAGATTCTCCAGACAATGGGTTGCCAAAGGCCGCACTGCCACCTACCCCACTTGCTAGGTCTGAAATTGGGGGATCTAACCACAGTTCTGGCCAGTGAATGGAAAAAATAATGATAATCCAATAGAATTAGGGATATCACATGGTCAAACAAACCCAAGTTCTGTCTAAAAAGTTTGTTATATAAGTTTACTCAAGTACAAATGGGATCAGCCAACTACAAAACCTCATGGATATAAGTGGGATAACCGTTCAAGTACCGCTCATTTGTCAAAAGAAGCTGCAAAACACTTGGAATTCTCATTGGATCCAAAGTTGGTGAAGTGCACAGTTACTCACAGTTCCATGTCCACAGAAAAAGCCAAGAAACAACTGCATGGAGTACACGTCTTCACCTCATTGGCTGTCTGGTGTCAAAAAATGCTGGATGGATCTGGAGTGTTTCACCCGGTCTCCGACTGACTAGAGTAGTCGATGACGGACAATCATCAACATGGGAAGTAAGACTACCTGTCGGATGCTTGAAAATGATCAGCAGAAAGCTTTTTCTCTTGGGAAATCCGGCTAAAGTGCGTGTGTTAGGCCGAACATTGAATCAAAGTTCAATTGGCTGACCTCCCTGACTGACTAATGAAAAAGACAAGAATGGACTGACCGTGAGGTTGGCACCTTCAGGACTTTAAAAAGTTATTTAAACTCGCGCTAGGCTATGATGGATACAACAAACACATGAGGGTGAAGCTTCATATCATGACAAATGATAAATGGCTTTGTCTGAAAATAGGCTACCCAAAACATCAACTATCACTTTCCATATGAAATTATCCCATTCTCAGACACATGTTGACATCATGAAACAGGCATGATTTCTGGGATTGTTTCCCCAGTCATGAGATTTTTTCCAAGGAACACGGGAGGTTCCCAAAATTGGATAGAATTGGGGGATCCCCAAATCATCCATCTCAAGAGGCTGTACAGTCATTATAAAGTATAAACATGTATATATAAACTATCCATTTTATGGGGTACCCCAATTTATGAAAAATGAAAACCTTCAAATGAATGAACATGAGGCTTTAAACTTTAAACCATTGGAATCTCAGGCATCCTGCTTCCCAGCCAAGCGGCGTCCGGGATGCTCGAAGCCTACGGGTTTGGCTTGACCCTGCAGCCGCGCGATGTTTGTCCGAAGCTCCTAGCGGGAGATCGGATGGTGGTCAGGTTCGGGAATGGAAAAATTGGCAAACACTGGGAGAAAATCCAATGACTATGGGTTAGGAATCCAGTAAATATGCTATCAGTATCCGATAAATATCCCATCCTCATCATCCTCATCCTCATCCTCATCCTCATCATCTCATCCTCATCCTCATCATCATCATCATCATCATCATCATCATCATCATCTCATGCAGTCCTATCAAGTGGTTGGGAAACTCTGATTGCGGCTCCTTGACTCTTCATTGTACATGGAATATGGATACAACCATCGCTCAGAACCGCTCCCTCCAAACGTTGGCAGATAGGCTCGTTGGCCTGTTGAAATTGGGGAGTAGGCTGAACCAAATCATTGAAGATGCTATTTCCTCTCCGAATGTGGTATTTAAGGACCTTGTGCAGGATCTCATGTTTCTCTTCATCCCAGGATTTATCAACACAACTGGTTGATATCCGCATTGTTCCCATTCATTTCAGAACCCCCCCAAAGAGATTCCAAAAATCAAAACCAATCAAAACCCAATCCCAAAATATAGTTTTACAATATGGTAGAATTATTATCTTTCAGAATCTTTCCAATAATTTCCAATCTCTTGGAAGGGGGTTCCCATTTCTGGCCTCCTGATGCTTCAGCCGTTCTTCTCTCCTTGAGCAGTGTGGCAGGTCTAAGGGATCATGATGGATGTAACATATTGGAACATGATGTAGTAACATCAAACAAAAATGGTGATTCAACTAACAAAAATGGTGGTTTAATGGGGATATAATGGAATATTCATGGGATATAGTGGGACGTACCCTCCGGTAGTCAAACATTGCAATCAAAAAATCCTCATTGAGTTCGATGATTTTCCCAGCTATATATAAACCCCATTTATCGGGGATTTCCCAGCTTGCCACATTTGACTACTTGACAGCAACCAAACCAATCACCCACAGAAGACCATTTTTTTTTGCAAATGTGTCAGTTTACCCAGTTCTGTGGGGAAAAACAAGGCTGTGACATCCAGGTTTTTGATCCCTGACCGAAATATCCAGGTTATCACATTTCATCACGTTGCACTGTTTTAAGTGGACGAATTAGATATTTACCTCGGCAATTGGGAAGCATAGTTGGTCCTTGGTCATATAGATCCATCTATGGATCACTCCAACTGTTCAAGGTTTTAATATTTGGGACCATGTATCCGAAATCAAGCTTATCCTTTTTCCTTTGTGCGTACTGCAATGAGTCATTGCTCGGAGTCCTGAATCAAGCTTATCATATTAAACCATATAATATCAAAGCATGAAATAAGGTGCTGTTTCGCAGTGGAGACATCATCCCGAAACCAACCAAGTCACTGCAGATCATGCTCCGGAGTCCAACATTTCTCGAAGAGCGCATCCAGTGAATTCGCCAAGGAGAGATCCTGGAGGATGGCTGGGAGTCCGGTGGCAACACTGTGGGGGAACTGAATTACATATATTCCCTATTTCCCCAAGTAGTGGATTTCTCATTGGGGAAATAAAAAACCGTGGCAAATCAAGGTCTTAATGAAGTTGGCGGGTATCCAGGTTTGGGATTTTAGACCATCCTATATATGTCATATCTGACCAAGCTGAAAATGATCCACTTAAAGGAGTTGTTGCAATATATTAAGTATATTTAGGTGTGTTGTTTTTAGTAGACCTGTGAGTTGACTGATGACATCCTGTGACTACTGAATTGGAAGTGTAACTGCTAGTGAGATCAGCAATTTGATCCACGGGCCTGATCCAGTTCCTTCCCACGCTGCTTGATCGACAACGAGATTTCGTACTCGATCTCTCCTGCCCGAGGGCGTTGGATGGCGATCCAAAATCACGGTTGGAACCACCATTTTGGCGTATGTGTTTAGTGTGTCTTCAAACCTTCCTGTTTCCCAAATGGAATGAACCCATTCATTTGGTACGTGCTAAGCAGGGCAGTGGTGATTCCTGCAACAAACTAACTCAATTCCTATCTCTCCGTCTACTCCATATCAACGATACATCCGGCCATTGTCAAAGTTCCCATCCCTTCCACGGTTTTGGTTTTTGTTTGATTCGGACTGAATCCCTTGCCTACAACTTTGCATTTGGCATCCATTGACCCAACATGACTCCACCAATCCCAGGTGGTTCTGCATCGAGGCACGATATAGGCTGGACCAAGCTTCAATCCTTGCAGGATACGACAAGCGACAAAGGATCGGTTTACTGAAGAATGACGCGCACCAAAAAAATGATGGTCAGAGCTTGATTCATGTGATTCATGTGATCCATACTGAGTGTGAATCAACGATATGATAGAATTTATGGATGAATAGTTAACAACTCATAATAATAATCTCACATATCTGATCCATAGAGCTTGATTCGTATTGACCTGTCTTGTTCCCTTTTCTGGTGCCAGGTGAAGACTCCGGGTAACCCCGAAGCCAATCCCTGTCCCACCATCCCAGCATCTATGGATCAGCAAGAAGAGATGACTTAGATGACCTTGGAATGTATCATGAGTGATCGTCATGTATCATCTAGCAGTGGAATTGTCCCATTTTTTTGCCCCATCCAATATGGGACCCTTTATGACCCTTTGTCATTCTCTTGGTGAAACAAAACAGCACCATGGCTGACCCCACAGCTACTGATGTCTGAACTCACCACTGAAATCAGCTGAGGATCCATGGGAAGCTCTTGTCCCTGGAAGGTACCTGAAGGGAGCAGCGTTCGGCCGTTCCGACTGTTCCCACCAAAGTTCCTGTGAGTTTTCACATTGACCGAATGTGAACTTACCCTCTGGTAAACTAACATAGCTATGGAAAATCACCATTTTTAATGGGAAAATCCAATATAAATGGCCATTTTCAGTAGCTATGTTAGTTCACCAGAGGGTAGAGTTCATGCTTCTTGAATTGCGAGACAACACCGCAAGTCAGCTGCAAAAATTCTGGAAACGTGCAGTTGCTGGATAGCATCTTGGAGGCTTGTACACAAGATCAATACTATCACCAGCAACTCAGCTGATTCTTGATGGCTCCACAGTGAACTTGGAACCCAAATGGGCCTCAAATTCACGTTCGTGTCAGTTTGAAGTTTGCATCCGACATTGGAAGGCAGCAAAACCATGAAGTTCCTCCAAGTGGTGAACGTCTGGGAGCCTTGAGTGGTGCACCCTCTTACCCTTGCCGGCAGAGGCACCTGAGTGAGCTTCTCAATCTGCTGGAGGTACTTGCTGCCATCGGGCACCAAAGCTTCCTCGGCGACTTGGAATTTAGGAATCTCCAAGAAGAAAGGATGATTGGCTAGTTGGTTGACGGGTCTAAGACGGTCTAAGAAAATGGGATATACTAGGAGATACTGTACATTGATTTGCCTTGGTAGATTTGTCTTTTCTTAGGCTGTGTTTGAGGCTTGCCTCTTCTGCACTAGCCCTTCAGTAGGCCAGGCGCTACACGACGGGATGCAATGAAGTTGATGGGACTCCTCGTGTGTCAACATGTCAAATGATGTCAAATATCAAATACCCTCTGGTTATTTAACATAGCCATGGACAATCCCCTTTAAATTTAAATGAGAAATCATCCAAAATTAATCATTTTCCATGGCTATGTTAAATAACCAAAGGGTATATTCAAATATAACGACGACTCCCATTACCTTGAAATATCACTGACACGGCAATCTGGAAACGGAGCATATTCCAATTTATCCTCTGCGAGACCCTTGGAGATTGGGGCTATGCCAACAGCATGTCGCAGTTGTGGTTTCACTATCCTACCGATTGGAAGAGGCTCCACAGATCGCGACAAGACACTTCGAGGATGCAGCGATGGCAAGTGCAATGGAAGTCAAAGGTCGCACCTGAGCCGGCAAATTTCCATGGCAGATTCATGAGCGCCTCATCCGTAGGAATCGGGAACCAATATAAACCAATAATACCGTCATTGTGTAAGATCGATTCCCGCAAAATTGCCCAAGACATCCTATTGGAAGGCTCAAGCATTAGATAGGTTCTACCAACACAAAAGGCAAGCTTTAGCTTCCTCAAATGAGATTGTTCAAAACCGTTGAACACCAAGAATCGAGCAACCCTGTCAATTGTGCTTGGCCAAACACCTGGTCCCTGCTTACAAGCACCATCCAAGTGTGTATTTCCGAAAATGTGGATAGCCCATCCCAACCATTTTTTTTCCCTGTTGAACATGATCATCTTCACCACTTTTCATGTCCAAGAATGCTCCATAGAATTTTGAATCGCCCCACAGTTTTACGAGATATCCAAAAGTACCTGGTGGTAAAATCCACCAATTGGGTTTTAGACTGCCTATCGTAGTCTCTTATTTTTCTGAATTGAATCCATCCCAAAAATGTTCTACATCTAGTTACATAAAAAAGAAATTGAACTGATTTGGATACACCATGATTTACTACTCAAATATACTCTCTTGTAAGATATCCAAATAGGTTTGTCTGAAAATAGTGTATTTATTTATGTGTATTTGTAAATCCATTGGTTAATCACCATTATCCCATATTATCCCCATGAAATGGCCATTCCCTATTTTCAGAGAAAATAGGCTACGCCCAATTCCACTGGATGATCATCATATTCCCTATTAAAGGGCTATAATTGGGGGTATCCCCTATTTACATCTATTTACAAACATACCCTCTGGTAAACTAACACAACTATGGAACATCACCATTTTTCATGGGAAAATCCACTATTTCTATGGTCATTTTCAATAGCAAACTGTTAGTTTACCAAAGGGTATCCATTTTCCCATTAAAAATGGTGATTTTCCATAGTTATGTAACAGTTTACCAGAGGGTATCCAAATCCATGATTGAAACCACCAATCAGTAGTCTCTCGTGCCAGGTCAGGCGGCTGAGCTCCTTCCGACGATGCAGCAGGGGCCGATCCAGGCGAACGTAACCCACGAAGAGCTCGTCCCCCGCCTGCAGAAAGATCTGTGGAATCACAACAGAAGGGGAAAAATCTGTGGTTAAATGGGGGTTTCCTAAAATGGGGTACCCCAACATGGATAGTTTATAATGGAAAATCCCGTCTAGAAATGGATGAGAACTGCGGGTACCCCCGTGAATTGGAAACCCCCAAATGATGTTCAATCTGGGAAATCGTCTCTAAACGGATTTTATCGCAAGAGTTTTCAAGTTCTGACAATCATCTGGGATTGCCCAGAAACTCCTACCCAAGTTTTTGTCATCTTTTTAAATGGGGAAAGCGATGACAACGATTGGATTTGGGGGTACCCTGCAAACGAACCCATGTAGAGAACATTGGATACATATGTATATATATATATATACGTACATATATAATGTGCATATATATATATATATACACAAATAATGAAACAAATGTCAGGAAAAAATGGGATCCAACGATGACATAAGCAAGCATGGAAATACATTAGGATATTAGCCCAGAAAGCCGGGACTTAAGCCGCAATCCACAAACATCCACAAACAGTTGGACATAGTGCAAATCTGAGAAAGGGGAAGAGCTTTGGGATTGAACCTGCTCAAAGAAGGGAATACTGCAAAGGGAATGAAACCAGGAAACAATAGGGCGATTAATCACCAAAAGGAGTGGTAGTGGGTCGAATGGGATTTCGTGGCTTACATGATTGACCAAGGACTATTCATCTTGATGCAAACTAGAAACATGGACACCAAAATTAATCATAGACATAAAACAACATGCAGAACATAGACGACAGTTGCACATATTCTATCTCTTGACTAGCCATTTCAAGATATTTGTTTCCCACAAAATTATTGTATAAAATAAGATATAAATAATCATCTCTGACGTTTTCATGATGTCTCCATGTTGTCATAGCAATGTCCTCATTGCTATGTCGGGTTTTAAATTCCATAGTAAATAATATATAACAACATATAACAACTAATAATAGCATATATTATTGTCGGGTGAATTTTATCCCATGTTTGATATCTCATTCAAATTGACTATATTGCAATTCTCCCAGTATTGCTGTTTCCCCCATTGCGCGGATCCTTGAGATTCCGTGTGGCGCGACAGGTGAGCACATCCCCAAGGAAGCTGAAACTCACATTGGGCCTGGCGCGTTTCAATGGAAGCAGGTCAAAAATGGATGAAATTGGATGAACATGCTGCAACATGTTGGAAGTTGAATGAACATGCGGTTTGTATCGGTTTGTATCGGTTTGTATAGCACCTTCTTCAGAGGATTGGGATGATGGGATATTATATATGACATAAGCAATACAAAAGTGAGTTCCAAGCCCGGCTTGATATGTTCAGCCAAAAATGCTGGAGTCAACCTAAGTTGGATGGTCAAAAGCCATGTGTTCTCATAGTTTTCTCAATCCAGTGACTGTTAAGTATTACAACATATTACAACTACTGAGGTGCGGTTGGTTTGTCACAAGAAACCCATGATCGCATTCAAACCAGGCTGACTCGCTAACCAGCGTTTTGAAGAAATCACAGCAAGTCATGTTTATACTTCATTTTGGAAACTCCACTTCAGTTCCAGGCTCGTCAAGCCTGCAGCTGTGGTTCACGAAGGAAGCCAAACACCATAATCCCGCGGCGTAGCCGGTGGTCGCAGTGGTTCCTTCATTGCCGTCAGCCTTCACATTGCTGGTGAGTTCCTGAGGCTTGGGGCCCCGATGGCAACAAGTCAGCGGCCAACGTTTCGACAACAACGGACGGCAGTAGTGATGACTAATTGTTTAACATGAATTATATATTTGATATGATTTATTTAACAATACTACGATATTTGACTATTTTTTTTTACATGATTTATTTAATATGATTTAACATGATTAGTAGCAGCAGTGATGACTACTTACTTAGCATGATTAAATATGATTTAGCATGATTTGACAGCCTTTTGCCAAAAGAACAAGTCGTTTGCATTCATTCGCAGCCCCGGATCTCCCAGTCGTCGATCCAAGTCTCACCATCCACCAGGGACCAACGAGTGATGGCATTGAAGCGCAAAATCCTGGCTCATCCGACATGCGATGAGAAAATGTCCAACAAAATGGCGGTAGAACTAAGAAAAATGGTGACCTAGTGGGGATATCATGGAATATTCATGGTATATGATGGGATATACCATCTGGTGATGAAACTTGGCAATGGAAAATCCCCTGAAAATGGAGGTTTGAGTGGGGAAATCAATTGGGGATATTCCATTGCCATGTTTGATTACCAGCGGCTATCCCATTCTCATGCCGCAACACATCATTTATGTTTCTATATACCCATTGTTTGTGGTCGGGAAACTCTTACTCGTCGGCTCCACATTGAATAGGAAATATCCAGGAACATGGATACCCATAGCTCCCTAGATCCCTCGCAACCAACGGATAGTAGTTGCTGGAGAATTTTGCTTGTGGCTCATATCATCTCCCAGTCGTAGTGTATTTCCCATTGGGAAAATACGCCAAATCATCTTCAACAAATCCAGAATTGTGATGCTAGTATCAAATAATCCAAATGTTTTCCTAGTAATTATAGAATAATCATGTAAAAAATCCAATCAATTTATATGATGTCTCCATGTTATCCCATTGTTACTGGTTCTACACCCAATGAACCCCCCATCGCCCCTTCGACAGAATCTCCGTCCTCTGCATGCGTTCCTCGTCCAGCTCGGCATGGTCCAGCGGAACGTTGCGGGCAACCTGACAGAGGATAATCTCAATGGGTTGATTTAGCTTGATTTGATTTACCCCCTGGTTATTTAACATAGCCATGGAAAATCACCATCTTTGATAGGATAATCACCACAAATCATCTATAAATGGCCAATCTATACCATAGCTATGTTAAATAACCAGAGGGTAATGGGAATATTTTTGGTGACTTCATGAGATTTAATTTAATGTTGATTCATGGGGATTAATCCCATCCCTACGGATAATCAACGGTCATCAATGGGGATTTACTGGTGATTTACCCTCCGGTGTCATCAAGCATGGCTGGGAAACCCCAAACTCTTTTATTGGATTTTTATAGGCATTTAAATTAAACATCTTCTACAAAAGGTGCCGTGGTTGATTACCAGAAGGTAACCATTCATGTTCCCTATTAAAATGCCAATGTTGATCAATTTTGGCACTATATAACCCACACACACACACCCATACCATCTTAAGTCAATATTGTGTAATGTCCCATGATCTTCCCATTATTGTCTCAATGTTATCACTATCAAATTATGTCATCATCGCTATGCTGGATTTTGCATCCCATATTGATATTCTATTATGATATATTGTTGTCTTAAATATCCCCTATCAAACCCTATCATATCTGATTATACTCCCATTGTTACTGGTATACACCCATTACATCCCCATGACCGATGACCGATATGGACCAACCAGTTGCCACACGGATGCCCCCACTGAGTGCCCCTCACGCGTCCGGGAAGGAGCTTCTCCACCACAGGGTGGGCTGCGTTGGTGCCATCGTAGAGCTCCATCAGCCTACGAGCAACAAAAAACATCAAAAAACGTGGCGGCGGGCATGGTATAGCATAGTTGCAGTTGTTTTTCCTTCGCCTCGGATTAAGACTGGTGGTGATGGTGATGGTGATGATCATGATGATCATGATGATGATCTCCATGAAGGATTGATGTGTCCGATATGACCCACATGACCCAAGAACCATCCACTCAAAAAATCCTCTTCCCAGCTCCAGCCATCCTCCCGGCGTACCTGTGGAGCTGTAAGTCACTACAGTCCTCCAAGCTTTTCATCGCCGCGTCCAGGAGATCTTCGTAGTTCCCCACCAGCCACGCCTGGCCGTGGCTGGATCAATGAGTCAATGGGAAGAGGGATAGTTACGCTAAGATGGAAAGGAAGCAATTGACTAAGTTGATGGGTGATAATAAGATTTCATAAGGATCAAGATACAAATTCAGCCTGAAATCTGATCTGTAGGATTGATGGTTTCAACTCCAGCGAAGAATGGTTCTGCAGCAAAGACATGATGGGAACTAGTTACTAGTTACTCTAGCTACAGTAGGACGCAAGAGATGCAACAAACAAAGTGGATCGTGGTTTCGCCACCTATCCCAATATTTGAGATCGGAGGCCAGATACATCATTTCATCAACAATACGTATCCTGTTACGTAGATTCATGTTACGCTCACCTGCAGGGCGCAGGACCTATCGCCATCCAGGCCCCCCATGGCAGCGGGGCAGGGATCCAGGCCCACCTTGTCCACAAAGAGCAAGTCTCCTATTGCCATGTCACGCCTCACCTGGGCGAAGAGGCACCCCGTACCCCCCAAAAAGACAGAAACGCTTACTTAGATTTATCACTGTGTTAGGATTGGACTTTTACCCAACTTCTATTTCACTTCTATCTTTTTGGGGGGCCACATTAGTCAATCTGGGCCGATTGATCCAAGTAGGGATAGGGATCGTGTCAAACACCGTATCACGGCTGTCTGTTGCCCCAGGCTTGAGGCTTGAGGCTAAAAAGTGGGACGCCATCTTGACTTCTGATATGCTGTCCTCAGGGAATCAAACTTGGCAATGAAACATCCAGTATAAATGGAGGTTTTAATGGAAAAATCATCGATAAATAGCTGATTGTCCATTGCTATGTTTGACTAATGGAGGGTGTCTTTATTCTCCAAGGCGACCGAAACCGCAAAAACGTGGTCAAGGGCCACTTCCAAAAAAGATCGAGCCAGTGGGTTTAATCCTGCCAAATCCCGAGAAGGAATCATAAAACATACCCTCCGGTAAACTAGCATAGCTATGGAAAATCACCATTTGTAATGCAAAAATCAACTATAAATGGACATTTTCAATAGCTATGTCAGTTTACCAGAGGGTACACCATCCGAAACCAAAATCAAGAAACTTGTTGTACAGAGACAAAGAGTGGGCCAACATCCCTGCAAAATCAACAATTGTTTGACCAAATTATCAAAGCCATCTTCGAAAAGCAACCATCTTGAGTTAGAGATTGAGGTTTTCAACATGAGTTGCGACCTACAACCCCAAACAATCAGAAATGGTGATTCCCCAGTTCCAACCATTTGCTATGTAGGGATTCTTCACTACTTGGGAGCGCATTCCATGAATCGTAAGTGTAGTTTTACCCATCAATCTGGAGTGTAGCCTATCATTCCTATAGCTGGGTTTTGCAATGTTGCTAACCACAAATTCCAACTGGAATGCACATCTGAGTCATAGTACTATGAGGATCCATGGAACAACAAAGTGTAGTATGTACTAAACTACATAGTACAATATACTCTTAGTTTCAGTGGTTATATCATTGTGTCTTTACTATACTATACAAATAAATAGTATGATAGTATACTGTTTTTCTCATACCTAGACCAATATATACTAACAGTTACCATTTGGATTGTACTTACGTATTGTTCTACGTATTAGTTAGAACACCCCGTCTTTTATTTGGAAAATGAACCATGGCTATATCTGATTGTAGCTGGGGTACTGCCAGGCCCCGGCCGCAGCTGCCCTGGATGGCGGTCACTGGCTCGCTATAGGCTGGCCGGCGGCAGGGGTAATGATTTTTGGGACCAGATATCGAGATGCTGAAAGAAAGATATGAAATATGTAGTTTGTATGTATATATATATAATAAGAATATTATACATGTGTTGAAATATATCTGACATGTCTGGATTGGTTTGGGATTGGTTTGATTTTGTTTTTTCCAATATGTTGTTCATAGCAAAACGAGTAAAGTGCGGTAAAAAACAGAAGCAGTAGGCTGAGAAACTGCAATCAATTTGATTCATGCTGGCTTCTTTTCTCCCATTCAGCTAGTTTCTCTTAGGATCCTTACCCTATACATGTGACATCTTGGCTAGGTGTGGAAAAACAAAGTTGGACTTCAATCTGATCATCTCATGCCAGGAATAGCCTGCCCATAGGAGTTGAAAGGTACACCCCCTCATGGCCATGGGGAAAATGGTGATCAACCAGCTGGGATCAAAAGAGTTTCTTTTTCTGTGGGCCTTTTCCCTGTTCAGACGAGAAATATACTGTAGATCATGTTTAGATCATTTGTGGGATATACATGGATATCTAGAATGTAGACACTCCAAGTACCCATTAGAATTGGTTCTAAAAAATATGGTGGTAAAATACCCATTTCTATGGCTACTTGGAGGGTCTATAGTCTAGATACATCGATATTTACCCCGAATCCATCCGTGAGGTCGGCCTGTAAGTGGCAGGTGCACAAAGGTTTTGGGCGAACCCAGCAAGGCATCTGGGTCAGCCTGAGAAAGGGCTATATCTGAAGCAAGGAATGGAAGGCGCAACTCCGAGCTAAAAACGAATGGGAATCCACACATCAAGTTCAACATGAGATAAATGTCAATAAGATTCATAAAACTCCACCTTTCGGGCATTCCTTTGGGGTGCGAACATAGGAAGCATGTTGCTGCGTCCCAATGCGCGACAGTTCTGCGAACAGCGGACCCTGAAGACTTCGGCCCACTCGTACTTTCCTGAGAGCTGCTCCTGTGCGGACGCTTTGAATGATTGGAAGCATTGGAAGCCACATTGACTTTTTCTTGACAGGTTCTTTGGCCTGAAACAATGTGATTGACCCGGAATTTCGCCCACACATGAAATAATCCACTGTATTTAGCTGATGATGGTTGTTCTGATTCTAAACCAAAGCATCATGGCCTCTCATTCTCGAATGTGCTCAGTTTCCCTAGCAACCCCAAAACAATGAGGCCTATCTTCTTCTATGCTTATGGTACCCCAAAGCAAGATAGAACAGGTTAGACTTGCCATGATTTACCGCTATTTTAGGATTTCATGTTGCCAACTTCTATCTTTTTGGTGGTTGCTGTAGCCATACTCTAGGCCCTTGAGCTCAATTCTTAGGAGCTATCCCACCTTTTGCGGAGCAAAACACCTCAGATTGAGTACGGTTCATACGTCTGTCACAACCCCACATGTTTCTTCTTCATTCCTATCAGTCATATTACTATTACAAACTATTACATACTATTACTATCATGTTTTGTCGTCTTTTTAATGATCTACTACAGTATATTATTCTGACTTCAAAATTGTTCTCCCCAATATGATCTCCATGATGATTCTCATCAACACGCTATCCTCCAGTCACCCAGTCACCGCATCCTCCAAGTGCTTCAGGGATGTCTTGACACCGCGCGCGCATTTCCTCTTCGTCGACTCGTGGCCTGTCCGAAACAATGGTGGAAGACGGAGATCCATCCATTGTCATTACAATTCCATTGTCATAATCCACTGTTTTATATTCCCGGAAAATGCTGGACATTAGTAGATTCTGACAACGGATTGATTATCTTGGGATTGATGCTATCAACGGATTGATTCAAAAAGAGAAAAACATACGGTTGAAACCATCCTGTTAAGTATGCTGCTAAGCCCTGAATAGAGAGGTTTTAAACAGTAATTTGTCCTTTTATCCAATTCTTGGATGTTGGGGCGTTGACCAAGAGATATACTTTGGCTATAAATTTCAAATGCAAGGGACCAGAAGGATTGTGAAGCCCTGTTTGTAGGCCATTCGGACTGGGAGGTGTAAAGGCAAAATCATTCAGGATCATGAACAGGAGATGACTGTTTGCCCGTTGCCTTTGTTTGCAAAATCGGATGAGCTGGATATCTCTGAATATTACCCTCTGGTTATTTATCATAGCCATGGAAAATGACCCATTTATAAATGATTTGTGGTGATTTCCCTATTAAAAATGTCGATTTTCCATGGCTATGTTAAATAACCAAAGGGTATCATATTATATCCAGATTGTATCAGATTGTGGGATTCCATATTTTTTTTTGCGATGGATGAATGGTTTTGGTGGCCCACCGTCATGGTGATCGTATCCCCAGGGCGCTCCTGCTAGGCACTCGCCGCGGCCGAAGAGAACCATGGCCTTGTGATGGTCCCCTAGAGCCTGTCGGAAGCTTCTGGCAGACTCAAAATCGGTACTACATGGTGCTACCCTCTGGTAAATTCACAGTTGGACCCTGGAAATCACCAATTTTAGTGGAAACTCATCTTCCAACCCCGATGAATGCCAGGGTCGTCATGTTCATTTACCAGAGGCTAATACTCACTGTTTCGTGGTTAGTTACGGCATGCTTCTTCAAAAAAGCGGAATGTCATTCCATGACACTGGTTGGTACAGGAAGGGACTCCCAGTCTATGGACGACACATAATCCTCAATATAACTGGGTAATATATCCCCGTTTGAATTTCTGGGATGGGGTCGAGACCGGCCATTTTGTAGGCATATTTTTTTTTCCTAACGTCGGCCTCTACTAAATGATTGTTCCCAACGGTGGGAAGATTTCGGAAAATGACAACATGTTACCGCTACAAAATGATGATTGGTTTTTGTTGATCCTTCAACTTGAAGGGAGGAACCCAGGACATACCCCCGCTACAAAATGATGATTGGTTTCTTGATGTATTTTGAATCCAGTACTACAAAATGATCATTGATTTTTCCCATGTTCCCAGTTGACGTGCTTCGCAAAGCTCACAAAGCTCTGCTTACAAAACGGTCTCGTGACCAGGTTTTGCTTTTAAAACGGTCTAGCAACCAAGTTCTTCTTGCAAAACGGTGGGGGGTTATGCAACCCCTTGTTTATACTACAAAATGGGGCGCGTGCCCCCCAGTGTCTACAAAATGGTTACGCAGTGGCAGTGTGTTCATGTACTGGTTATGTATTGGCAGCGAGTTCAAGTACAGGAGACGCATTGGCAGCGTGTTCATATACTGGTTACGCATTAGTGGGAGTGAATTCAATTACAGGTTATGAATTGGCATCGTATTTATTTACTGGTCACGTATTGGCAGCGAGTTCAATTACAGGTTACGCATTGGCAGCCAAGTCCTTGTTACAAAACGGTTTAGCACCCAAGCTCGGCTTACA
>BGPT01000089.1:256567-317273 GCA_003297045.1 Symbiodinium sp. clade C Y103
TCCTTGTTACAAAACGGTTTAGCACCCAAGCTCGGCTTACAAAACGGTCTGGCAACAAACATGTTCTTTCTAGTGTCTTTTAGCCCCTGTCAGATCCAGGCAGTATCACTCCGAAGCAGGTGAGTCCGAGCAAAAGCTTTCGCCATGCTCAGACTGCCCCGATCCAAGATCATGCTTGCGCATGTCTCTTCATGGTCTGNCGAGCAAAAGCTTTCGCCATGCTCAGACTGCCCCGATCCAAGATCATGCTTGCGCATGTCTCTTCATGGTCTGCTTCAGAACAACACCAACCAAATCTGACGGTTAAAAACCCTTTCTGTAGCTTAAACTCGAAGGGGGATGCATATATATTATATATATATGTATGTATATACATACATTATATATATATATCAGGGGAGGGGTTGTGCACAGCCAATGCTTTTTTTACAAAATGAGATTGGATGATGTCTGAAGGGAAGCTGTCCTCGCTACAAAATAACATTGGGTTTTAACATGATTTCACATATTGACGTCTCAAGGGCAACCGACCATGCTACAAAATGAGATTGGGTTTTAACATGTTGATTTCCGAATGGCAGCTTTAACCCTTACAAAATGAGATTCCCAACCTTTTGNAAAATGAAGGGCCCAACCCCATTTTTAAAAATTGGGGTTACTCAAACGAGGCACCTCATACGGGGCACAAGGCCTCCCATTCTGTGCTGGAAATTGGAATGGGGATGGTAATATAGTATAACCCCCTGGTAATCAAAAAACACCAGCGGTTTTGATGACATTTAGGATCTTGAGTCAGAGTGAAATCTAAGATGACTGAAATCATCAAACATCATCAGACTTCATCAGATATCAAACATCTCCTGAACCTTCACTGGTTGATGTTAACCTTTCGCCTCCCTTCAGATTCAAAAGTGACAGAACCATTCCTGGTCACTGGGTACATCAAAACCACCGGCCTCACATTGCTTCGCGTGGTTGAGGCAAGCCTCGCAGTGGCTCCATCCCATGACCGCAAATGGGGGTTTCCTCAAATGGGGGTACCCCAAAATGGATGGTTTATAATGGAAAATCCTATTAAAATGGATGATTTGGGGGTACCCCTATTTTAGGAAACCTCCAAATATCTCCAAATGATCTTCAGCAACGAAGGTCCAATTCTTCTCACATCATTTTCTGGTAAATGTGTCCAGCAAAGTCCATTGTAGTACATTTCGTTTTTGACAAGTGCAAACTTGACCCCATCCCAATTCCCAGGGTGGAATCCCAATCCGAATTGACTTAATGATAGTTGGTTCTATCCCCATGTTGGACGCGAGGGCGCACTGCCTTCGCATTCTCGTAGTCTCCCATGGTCAGCCGTTTGGCGAAGTGTAGCTGGTGGCTATTGCAAGATGGGATGTTGACCTGTGGGGTCCTAAAATCTATCTTCAATTTACATCAATTTACAGCCTTGCTACATACTTCTTCGTGTTTTTTGATGCTGTTGTCTAGTTCATCTTTGACTCTCCGAGCAGAATAATCAAATTGTTGCAATTGAATCAATTCCTCTCCTCGCCACTAAAAATTGGCTTGCGGCCGCCCTTGCCATGGTCATCCATGGTCCATATCTTGGGCAGGCCTTTTCATGAGCCATCAAGCGACAAGGAGGATCAGTGTCTCTCTCTGCGAGCAAAATGGAGTTTCTAGCGCAAATCCTAACAGACCAAGAGTTCTCTACCCGATGGTTAGGTTGTCTCAACTCCTCAAAAATTTCTTGGTAGGATGGTCATCCTGATCCGATGGACATCCGAGGCCCTGGGATTTCGATGGACATCTTCAAAAGGCATCCGAATCATCAGGATCCCAGTGGTTTATATAAGTTGACTCGCTAAATAAACCATCAACTGGATTTGTTGTTGAGCGTGCCCCCATTTCTTCAGCAACTTGCATACATAACTGCCATTTTGGAAGTATCATCCAGTCCCCTTTAGATGATCTTTAGACCAGGTCAATGGCAGAGAGGACCTGAAACTGGTGAGTTCTGTGGAAACTCCCAACACAGCCAGCTAAGGAATATGTATATATGTTACCTACACATTGTAGATGATTGTTTATGACGGTTCGTTGCATAGTCCTTCCTGTCAAGACCCCAATTGCCCCACAAATGCACCTTGATTTCACGACTCACTTGCAGAAAACATGCCTCCTGAGGCAGTTCAAGAGGAGACATCAGCTGACGTTTCCTTTGACTCATAGCACTGGATGAATCTGGAATCCCAGCACATAATTGCACAATTTAAATACTTACATCATACTTACATCATTGGGGCCAATGATATCAATGATGCATGTCTGTTGGAATTAAGTAAGTTACGGCAACAAAAGAAGTAAATGTAATACACGTGTATTCAAATATTGCGTAGTAGTTAGTATTCTATATACACATATTTTTAGATAGATAGATATGTGTGCTGCGTCCACAATTGTTCCTGACTTCTTCGATGGCTGCTGTTCTTTTGCAAATCATCTCCCAAGAAATCCCACCTACTTGGTGGCTTCAGCAGCAGAGTTCCCAAATCGCTCCAATCCGTGGTCAGAATCGTTATCAAGTACAAGCAGTGCAGCACTAGCATTATTTTTTTTTTGTCATTCATTGCTCAAAAGGACAATCCTTGCTGCCTTGCACTTGACGCTCTCGAATTAACATGTACAAAAATGTTCATCCCTGAAAATCTGGCAGAAAATGTGCATCATCACGAATCTCTTTACAGATGTGCACTAGGCTTTGTACCCATGCAGCCAGTTCAGGGGAAGCCAAAGGAGTGCGATGCAGGTGGCCATGCCGAATCATGTACACAAAACGGTCGGCAACGGCTCCAGCCAAAGCCCGTGAGAATGCAGGAGGGTACTCCTTCAAGACAGAAGTCCGAAAACTACCTGTACAAGTATCTCGTCCAATGGCAATGCGATCAGGTTTCGAAATGTTGGGTATCTGACGTTTGTAAACGGATGCAGCAAAATGCGGGCAATTCACGGCGAGGATCCCTGTGGGCTTGGAGACCTCAGCCCCCCATCGCCACTGGCACACCCGATGAAGATGGACTTGTGGCAATTGTAAAAGGATCTGCATCCATGGACTCGTCCAAATACTGACCTTGTCAGGGTCTTCTGGGATCCACGGATGTTCGCTCAAATAAATGCCGCCATAGTGCAGGGTCCATGCAATGGTAAGAAGTCCTTGAAAGAAGAACTCCGAACCCTGAGCAGTTTGTCGTAACTCCCTAAATGTCAAAGCTTCTAAGCCAAGGAATCTCAAAGCACTCCTCAATGGTCTCGGCCATCGACGGCTCGGCTCTCCTTCTTCAACTGGGGGAACATAATGACGAGCCTCTGAAAAGGTTTCGCAAGGCGCCCCACACAGTGTGGCTGAAACAAGGCCAGCACTATAGAGAGAAAGCACACGCTGCCATGTAGAGGAGTCCAACTGCAGATTCCCATAATACTGAGAAACAGCGGTATCCAGGGAAAGAATTTGCACTTTAAAGCCCATGTCTTGTGCAAAACTTTCCAGACAAGCATGGAAATCCGTACTACGTCTTCTGCCACTAAAGAGATGCACCACAAGAAACGTAGGAACTGTCGTAATCGCATCCACCGTGCAAGGAATCATATCTTGCATGGGAATCTCGTCAAACTTAATGGTACGTAGCTTAGCAAGCCAGTCCGATTGAGATTGAAAGAGAGATGTGATGCGTAGAGCCGTTTCAGTGCGCTCTTTGGCATTGGCAGTACCAAAATGCAGTAGTCTGTGAGGGAAAATCTGGGTTTGAAGGGTCTCGAGATGCCTCAATTTCTGCTTAAGAAACGCAACATCAACAAGGAGTTGCATGCGTGGGAAGTCATAAATGAAATCAGCAAAGGCATCCTCAACCAATTTCTCGGCTTCTCCATCCAGAAATGCGGCCAAAAGATCAGGCAAGGCATGTTCTCCCCACTGAATGTAGATCGCTTCCAACCATGCGTCATACTCAGGGGGTACTTCGCTAACAATGTCAAGCCAGAGATCAGGCAAAGCAGAAACATGATCTGCATCAAATCCAGCATCACAAAATTCCTGAAACCAAATCTGTGTACATTCTGTCAACTGGGCAAAAAGATGTCGTTGCAAGTCCTCCGCATCATCCGGGACATGCGCAATGACAAGCGCATCCTCATGCTGTTGTAACTTGGCACGCACAACTGCAATGTCCTGCGACCGGCTGTCAAATGGTGCCGGCATAGGTCCAAATGCTTGAAGGACTTCTGTCCGGTGTAAGCCAAGTGGAGGTTTGACACGTCCAGCTGGGAGCTCATTCAGGACAACAAGCCCTCTCTTCTGCAGCTCCTGAAAGCAGTGATTGATCTGACCGCGCCGGGGAATGTACGCAAGATGTTGGTAGAGGCGCTGTCAGCTCCATAGAAACTTGAGACAGCATGGGCATGTAACTCCATCAATCAAATGGCGTTCTGGTGCCCCTATCTGATGGGCCAACCTTTTGTGAGAGGCCAATCCTTGAGGAGTTGTGAAAGCTCTACCGCAAAAACAAACATGTTCTGCCAAAAGCCCAGAGCGTGGGTTCAGCACTTCATGCGGATGAAAGGTGGCAGATTCACGCAAAATGGAAAAGAATCGGGCATGCAACTTGTGCATAGTGAGCATCATAGCTTCTTGTCGCAAGTGTCGCCTCAAGGCATGCTTCACTCTCCTCATCCAGTCTGCTGAACCACTCTGCCAAAAATCAAACATCTCCGTCAGGTCCAGTGGATCAATTTTGGGTGCATACTCAAATCCTTGTTCCATGGAACACATCCATTGCAAATCGGCTTGGAGGCCATCAAGCCATGATGTAGAGCAGAGGGCCTGCTCCCGGTGCAGCAAATGCTGCAAATCAGCTGGACCATGCTGCCAGAGACGCTGAGCATACAAAAGACGATCCACTGCTAAACGGACCCTAGGCTCAGGGACACCAGCTCGCTGAAAGACGGCTGCTGCAGTTGTAGTCTGAATCTCCTCCGGCTTCAGACGCAACACACGTTGCAACATGCGAAGGAGAACCGCTTGAAGCTTCTGGAGTTGGCGCACAGTGGGAGTGCTCCAAGCACCTAGGCCGAAAAACAGTTTGGTACAGATCAAAGTCTGGAACAGCTGAACCCTGGTGCGTTCTGGCAAATACCGGTTGCAAAGGATAGGGCGGGTGAGTTGACCAAACGCACTTTGCGCTTGTCCTATCCTGTGCTGAATTTCCAAGGCCAAACTGTGATTAGCAGCATAAATCGTTCCTAAATGCTTATAATGAGGTACATAATGAAGGAAGACTTCAGCACCATCAATCATCACAGAATCACCAGGGCGATCGCCCAACTGGTACTGTCGGCGCAGGAGCGGCGCTCCTGGCCCACGAAAGGTGACGACCGCACTCGTCTTTCCTTTATCCATGTTGAGCAGGAAACCAAAACTGGCGAAAAGTTGAGAGACAAATGTCAAGACTTCTCTGATGGCCACCGGAAGCGCATCTGCAGACCGTGTTGCCCAAGGGATAGCCAAGTCATCTGCCCATGCAACAAAGCTGCCAGTGAGGTCCCATTCTTCAAGAAGAGTGGTAA
The DNA here is from genome assembly GCA_003297045.1 of Symbiodinium sp. clade C Y103. NCBI lineage: Eukaryota > Dinophyceae > Suessiales > Symbiodiniaceae > Cladocopium > Cladocopium sp. clade C. Next base: position 262,190 of record BGPT01000089.1, read on the forward strand.
ATTCAGTCTGCAAATCGATCCATGCTTGGAGTCTATGCAGTATTTCTGACATCAAAACGTGGAAAATGCAATCAGCTAATGGGCTACCAGGCCGCGTACCACGTTTAGTGGTAGCAAATCCACTGTGGGCTCCGATTGTCATCCATGTTTGCGTATGCACATCTTGCATCAATTGAAGCAGAAATGGTGGAGCCTGCAGCTGTTGCAGCAAAGAGGGGAGATGTAGCCGGGTACACATTTCAGCTACTGGCATCCCCTCTTGTTCCATCGCAGCCAGCACTTGCGCAATATCAGACTCAACATGGATTCCAGAGACCCACTCACGCACCAGTCGATGAAACGCGGTTGTCAAATCCAAGAAAAGCACCCCGGATGAGAGGTGGGCAGTGTCCATCACATGGCCAAAAACTCGGAGTGATTGCGATCCGTACATCACCTGTTGGTGAGCAAAGCCGCCTAATTGACCTGGTGGCCTTTGTCGATGTAGCAGGTGCATAATTTGTCCTCGTATCAGGGCATGAACCCTCTTCATGAAGGTAGGTAAGAGCATAATGCCACGATAATTGCTGGCAAGGAATGGAGTTCCTTTTTTGAGAATGACGGGCATAGGCCTTGCTTTGCCTGCAAGAGGTTCATGTTGCCATAACAGTATCTTGAGCAAAAGAGGGAAGTAAACGTCCGCCAAATCAGCAGCGTGTTGATGGAAGAGTGCCGAAGGCAAAACATCAAATCCAGTCGCTTTTGCTGGTTTCGTTTGACGTAAAACATCCTCCAACTGCATAATGGATGGTAACTCCAAGAGATCAAATGCTCGTTGAGACACAGGCATACTCAGCTGACGTGCATGACATGCATCAAGCAAAGCACGAGGACAAACAGCAGCTCCAACTTCAAGCTGCTGAAAATGAGGCATCCACTGGTCTTCCAGAACCGCAATCTTCAACGGGTCAAACCCTTGTCTCCGTTGGCGGAATTTGGGCAGGGAACGCCGGATCACCTTCCAGAAATGTTTGGAGTCTGCTGGCCCAAGATGCTGGGAACTTTCTCGGGCCAGTTCATTATAGAACATCACATCATCATGGCGCAAGGCCTGGGTGACTTGCAACCCATGTTGCCGAAATTGGTAGAGTGAGACAGCAACATCTCGATCCAATTGTGAAAGAATGACATCAAAGGAGCTTTGCAAGGTAGACGTTTCAAGACCTTGCCGTGAATGTCTCCATGAAGCAAATACCAACTGCAGCTGCGTGCGATGTTGGAGTTTCTGCAATTTGGCAAGATTTGATCTCCATTTGCGTTTAGCCAAAACAAGCTCCCAAGTGTGCTCAGACATTGTAGTCTTCATGGGCCGCAAGCGAGCCGCGGCTGGTAAGGATCGAGTGCAGGCAGCAACTTCATTCTGAATAAGAGCAAAATGCGTATGAACATCCATACCCCAATGACCAGGTGGAGATGCTTTGAGAAATTGCAAAGCTTCATACGACATGTGCTCTGGGCATCGGCGTACTTTCCCAAGGGCTCTATTGGCTGTGCGATCCTGTGCCGTCCAAACAAGTCGGACACAAGCTGGCCTGTGATCATCTTTGGTCAAAGAAACATCAATATCCACATCAGTCCAAGACCTGCAAGTGGAAAAAGGCCATTCAAAGGGCACACCGATAATATCATTCCTAGTCCAATGGCCGTTGGCATGGCACCAGGTGCCTGAGGGGCCGTCATGAAATGCAGCAAATGATGCCGGCAGAAACACATTCTGGGCAGCAACATATTGACAAAACGGCTCGCTCTTCGGTGTGGAAGTCTCGGGTGCAAAATCACCAAAATGTCGATTGGGCTGATCGCCAAAACGGCAGTTTGCATCAGCAAGCACAATCCTAGGCCATTGGTCATACTTTGCAGGTACCGCTGTGTGAAGCTGTTCCCAAAAGCTAGCAATTTCATCCACTGTGGCACCGCTATGTGGAGCGTGACCTGCAACTAGAATGCAACGCATGAAACAACTGCATATTCGGACAACAAGTGACCTAGGAGAAGCTGCCACAATTGAAAAATCATCTGCAGTGAACCATCCTGATGCATGCGGTTGACCATCAGAGCAAAAAACATAGGGCTGCTTCTTTGCAATTCCAACCATGATACCAAAGTGGCCTTTGGAACTAGCCGGAGCATGCAAGAGATGAAAATCATCATTGTGCAGTCTGAGGGAAGTCTTCAATCTGGTCTCCTGAAGCGCAAAAATGGTCACGTCTGCAGTCCGAAATTGTTGGAGCAGGCATTGTAGTCTTGCAGGACCACCTACTCCAGCAGGGTCTAACCCTTTCTGTCCATGCAGCAAAGTCAAAACATTGCAAGTCAGCAAGGTGAGACGCACTTCTCCGGTCAGCACTTCATTTGTGGACAAGGCAGATACTGGCAGGACTTGAGTGATCTCTGGCCTTGTTACGGGCTTGGCAGGGACATGATATACATCAGTGTCATGTGCAGTCGGCAGGACGGACGAGAAAAGGATCCAGCACCAAGTCAATGGCTTGACTGATTTGGTTGCATATGCCAAAAAATGAGACCAATCCTGCAATGGATGGCCCTGTGCTGCACAGAGCGCAATAGTGTCAACAAGCTCGTTACCTGGATCACCGCTATGGCCGGCAACAAATGTATGTTGACATTTCACATTCCAGCGACTTTCAATTAGGCGCAGGACACTACGAATGACATGACATGTTGGAACATCCTTTTTGGCCTGCCATAGTCCTTCAGCTTGGCGTCCTACAGACAGAGAGTCAAAAACAAACGAGACAGTCGGTGTACCTCCGAAAATCTCAATGATCGTCTTGATGAGATCATATGCTTGTTTGACTGCAATCAGTGCCGCATTCAATTCAGCTGTGTAGGATCCAAACTCAGGTGAAAGCAATTGGGTGGAAGTTGCACCTGCAAACCGCCAGACTCCCTGAGTGGACACGAAAGCGGCAGCCGCTGCACCGCCAGTGGCGGCCGAGGTCAAGAAGGACCCATCATAGTAGACAGTGATGGCATCAACAGGTGAGGCCCAGTCATACCAATCTAATCTCAGCCAATCAAGGGATTGTGGCAGCCAGTGTGCATGACCATCAAGTTGAAATTCAACATCAAAAACCGGCAGAGTAAAATGAGAATCTAGCCATTCAAACGCCTGCCGAACGGATGCGACCTGCAGGGAAAGCTCATCACTAGCAGGTGGGTCAGAACCATGGATGGTCACCGGTAATGGTGCAGACAAATCCTGAGATGCAGCACTGGAGGGACCTTGGTGGAGGAACCTTGTAACTTCCATGACCAATCCATAACCAGACCACGAAGGAATAGGTCGTCCAGGGAGCACAGGTTCTTGGTCATACCAAATCCGACATGTCACTGATTCCATCTGGGAAAAGCAGTAATCATCATAATTGACTCCATGCACTACATGTTCCCACATCAAGTGTTCGGGTGTGGTAATGGCAATGCGCAAAGGAACAGGTCCTAGATCCCGGTCAAACACAGTAACCAGAACTGTAGACCATTCGTCTCGAGGGTTCTGGACCAAAATGACATGTGCGGCAAACCCTGGTTCCAACATAGGTGGGGGAGGTGCTACAACGGTCATGTCTAAAGGCGCCCCAGGCTCCAATGCCTCTGCCCAAGCTGTTCGAATTTGTTGCTCCCACTCAGCAAAATTCTCAGTCAACTGAACAGTCCTAGGAACATAACATTTGGGAAAGGGAGCCCGGGCATGGTCCACAAACCAAACAAGAACTTGAGACGTGATGGGTTCATCGTCCCAGGCAAACGCAACTTGTGTCCAATGCGTATGGAGTGTCTGCACAAATTCAGATTGGGTAGTCAGTAGAGGCAGGTCAGGCCTGAATACTGGTGCCTGAGCATTGAACTCAAAAGAACTACACTCGGCCCATGCAGGTTCAATGTCAAATGCTTGGACTATCGGACTTTTGGTTCGGACTGCGGATACCTGCAACAGATGCAAACCACTTGGTGGCAAAATACTAATGCTATCACCTGGTTCATGAACTGACACTCGAAGGAAGACACCGGAGTGAAGCCAAAGAAAGTCATCCGACAAATATGTCATGTCCTGGAACTGGAGAGACACTGGCAAATGCGCAAATTCATCTGGAACTGCAAACCGAAACAAATCACGCACATGCAAATGGCACGCAAGAGAATGCGCAAATCGGACATGGACGGTGCCAGTCAACCCTGGTGTTGCAACTGAAACAAGGGCAGCACTTTGTTCAGAAGGCAAAGCTTGGCCAATGATCACATGGATTTGACAGTTAGATACGTCACCTTCCTGGCGGTGTTCCAATGGCACATTAAGAACCCAAAAATCAGCCGGAGTGGCTCGAAGAAGGGTATCTCTCCAAGGAAAAATAAGCTCAGTACGCCACATAAATGCATCAGAGCCAAGCTGCACACTTTGCGGTCTAGAGCAATGATGTCTGTCGTGGCCATTCAAGTACCAGGTACAAACAGTCAGAGAAGGTTGGAAGGAAGTCAAATCGATCATATGGCACATGTCAAACCAATGCTGTAGATCTTGAAGCCACTGTGGCCTAGGGGCTTCAGGGATTGGAATTGAGATTTCAGGAACAAAGGCCTGCGGAATGAAAGGCGGGTCCGGTGGTCTACGGTACACTTCAGCTGTGAAGGCTTGTCGCAATGCCGAGCGCAATTGCTGAGGATCCAGTTCTAAAAGCTCAGCTGCATTGGTGAAGATGCCACGGCTAATCACAAGTCTAAAAGCGTTACCGGACCTGACATTGACCTGTTGATTGGAGTTGATAGGAATACGGCCATACCAGAGACTGCACTTGTTCCGCAAAGTCGCAGGTGGACAATCGGCTTGCAAATGAAGGATATCTAACAAATCACAAAGTGCCATTGTTGCTGGGACAACCTGTGCAAAAGTGATCGGATTCCTTTCAGCTTCTTCATCTGTATCATACACTGACACAAGAGCAGAGCGTTGATCAGTGTGTGCAGCTTGCGTGATTAAGAGTTGAGCAACAATCCCTGCAGCTGCATCTTCTGAAGCTGGATGTACAAGTGCAAACTCAATGTCATTGGGTCCTACCAATTTGTCATTCCAAACAGCAAGTAGTTGTTCTCGCCAATGCACAAAATCCTCACGCAATAAGGCGATCCTGGAGCTGTGACAACGTGTGAAATGGGCATGATGAAGAAACCATGTCTCAACACGTCCGGAAGCCGGTGCATCAGTCTCCCAAACCACTGCATGGTCTGTAAATCTTTCCCACAAATCCTGGATAACTTCAGGTTGTGCGTCAATGGAATCTGGATCAGGCACTGCTGGCGGATCCATTCTGGCCGCTTCTGCTTGTGCATCCATTGCGCGTAGAAATTCATCTGTGAAGCTACAAGAAGGTGGGTCAGTGTGCTGCAGATCCAGATTGAATTGTGGATGTGCAGGTGAGAGTTGCATGAGGTTCACATGTTCAGCATCATCAGGCTCTCGTTGAACAACAGCACGCAAGCAGAATCCATCATGCAGCTGAAGTGGAAAGCTGATCTCATCGGTGTCATAACGAAACCATCGGATTGATTCAACGTCAAGCTGACGGAGCAACCAGATTTTGTTGGTCAGATCATCAGCTACAACGGATGAAGGAAGTGCAATTGCAAACCTCACAAACAGCGTATGATCCAAGTTCACATATTCGAGGGAGAGCAATATAGATCTCAGTGTTGTAGGCCTCTGAGTAATCAAGAAATGCGCAACATGGGTCTCTATGTCAGCACTGGGAGGTTGTGGTTGTACCAAATCAATGAAGAAACGTTCATCAGGCCGCATGAGAAGTCTCCATGGATGTACAATATCTTCCTCCCAGGTAGCTGGATCAAACTGCAGTCCAGCGATCTTTGGGCGGTCACAAACCGTGCTGCTTTCATGATCCAGAAGCCATGTGTACACCAAGACCGTATCATCATGACACTCGCTGAAGATTTGTTGCAACTTCATGTGCCAAGGTGGGTCATCATGCGCAGAGGGGCTAGAAATGCCTGAATCTGCATGTATCTCCTGGGACGTCATCTCCGGAGGCATGTAATCAGGTTTGACAGGTAGTTGCATGGCTTGAAAAGCATCATCCTCTAGCTCCTCTTGGCGGACAGCAAGTCTTCTCACTTCATCATCATCTAGCAAGCTGGGAGAATAGCCTTCACCGACCTCTCCTTCGGTCAGATGATCAAGGATAGTGGCATCATCAAGCCCTGTTTGCGTCCATTCAATCATTTGAGCTGTAGGACAAATGAACCTGTCAGAAGGTGGAACGGCTATACGAATATAGTCGCCATTGGCCATCAGTCGTCTCTGATCGTCATGGTCGTACCATGTGTAACTGTTGTGCCAAACAATGCACCTGCCTCCTTCACGCCTGCAGTAGCGATCCAGGTTGGAAAGAGTGAGAATGGCGTTTCTGTCACACCAGTCCGGTACAACTAAGACTGAGCGGTGTGTGGTGGGTCCCAATCGAAAGTTCGCTTCCACTGAGTGCCCGTGAATCTCAATGTCGAAGAGAACAAGCTTGGCCATCTGGCCCATAGCCACATCGGGGAACATGTGCACAATGATAGGAACCACATCAGGAAGAAGGCCATTCAATGGTGTATTAATCTCATAGGCATCAACTACATTGGCCGGAGTAGTCGAAAAATGAAACGCGATCTCTCGTATCATGGCAGTGTACCCTGTCCAGTCCAGGAAAGCCCTGCGTGGGGGATCCCTCAGGTGGAACATGATAACGTCCTGTCGTTCATCAGTCGAACTTGGAGGATGTATGTCAGAGCCTGTCGATGAAATATCTTGTGAATCCTGTTGACTACCATAGTGGCTTTCTGATGGATCAACCTCTTGTTGTTGGAAATCTGGGTCTGCATGCCCGTTTTCAAAAGCAGAGATCATCGCATCTTGCTGCTCACTATAAGGAGTCTGTTTGAACGTTTGCATAACACTAAATGTGTCATCATCAAATGGAGTGGACATCCGGCTCAACACGGCCCATGAGGACAGCGGTGCCTGGACATCGACTCGATCATGTCGAGGTGTGGATCTAATACGCTTCCTACTCCACGGCTTATCAACCCAGTTACAAATGGCTTCCCCTGTAGTCTGAATGCAAGTCAGCCGGCAATCTTCTTCAGCACCTATAAACACTTCAATGTAATCCTCAAATCTCACTGACTTCGCAGTGCTTGAATGGGGTTTTTGAGAAGCTTTCATGGTGATGGAAGATTGCTCAGTGAACTTATGGCCATAGTAAGGGTAGCTCAAGTGGAGATCTTTCAAAACTGCCCACTGCAGGTCGAATGCTTGTGAAACGGCTTGAAATGGGTTGAGAAATCGGTCTGATTGAACAATGGAATGCTTCCAAGGTAAACATCGGATGCCAAATTCAGCGAAGTCATATTCAAAATCGTCTCCACAACCGCTTGCTGCACCAGAACATGAAAATCCATGCTGATAGGCCTCAACGTTTGTGCTTGAGACTGTAATATCATGGGCATTGTGCCACAGGTTCCTTTGAACCCTGGGGTCACGCCCGGAACTCACGATGATGGTGTGGAGCCAAATCCACCACCCGAGCCTGGCTTTGCGAAAGGCTCCATGGATCTGGGGCGTTTCTGTGTGCGCTCCTCCTTGTCCATTCCCTCGTCTCCATCCTCCAATACTTCGACTGGAGGGGCTGTGAGATCCAGACCTATCGAAGCTGCACATGTGCGCATCATCTTCTGAAATTTGGTTCTGAGTTCCTCTTCTGCTTGATTGGCTGCCTCGTCTGTGGCATCGTCGTGCTCTGGGATGGTCGCAGGTGGTGATGTGGGGGCTGGTTGCCCCGACTCTGCTGCAGTGTGGCCCAATTGTTGGATCATCCTGCTTGCCGTAGCAATTTCGCTGCGTGCCTTGGCAGCCTGCTCGGTCAGTGCTGATTGATGCCTGCGATATTCTTCCAGTTGCTGTTTCCATTGTTGAAGTCCAGCTGAAAGATGTGTCATCCACATGGCACGATGTGCCTTTTTGTGATCGTTCACTTCGGCCAGGTGTTTCTTGGCCTTTTTCAAATGGGTAGTGGCCTCGTACAGGTTCTTGATGCCTCGTTGGCCAGCATCTCTCTCCGCTTTCTCGATCAGAGCTTTGGTGTCTGCAGGCATTGTATTGGGATCCGGATATGCTCTTCGCATATGTTCGATCCATTCTCGATCTGCAGATGCTTGGGCTGCTACATTGGCAAAAGGGCTCGAAGGAAGAGAAGTTGTTGGCACAAAACTGGTCGTCTCCCAACTGTTCCAAGGCGCAAATCCCTGTCCTTCCGTTTGGAAGGGAGAGGGTGTATCTGCTACTGCTTTGCTCTTGGCTTTGCCTTTGCCTGGGTGACTTTTCTGGCCTTTGCCCGTCTGATCTTGTCCTTTGCCTTTGGATCTTCCACGCGGAGTCTGAGCTGACTGTACTGGAGGCGCAAAATTGTGCCTGCTCGGAGATCTGCTCCCCCATGTCTGATCTTCGTCCCAGTTGTTCCAATCGCCTTCTTGCCATGACTCTTGGTTCCAACTGTACGTCTCTACTTTGGGTTGTGTTCGATGGCGGGTGCCTTCTGTCCAAGGCCGATAGCATATGGGGCATTCCACAGCTGTCTTTTTGTTCAGCCTGCCGCAACGGCAGCGCCACGGCCATGTTTCGGCACCATCGTTCTCGGTCCACTCCATCGCTGAGGTGATTTGGGCGACAAAGTGTTTGTCTTGACTGTGGTGCTTGGTCAGAGCTTGGCGTATTCTTCGCAAGGATTTCTTGTCTAAAACAATCCACCCCTTCTTCCAAAAATGCCAGCGCTGCCGTGCACGAGCTCGCTCCCTTCGGGCTTTCCTTCGAAATGTATTTAAGCTGGGCGTGATCTTGACGGATGAGAAATACGAAAAACACCACCAAAAAAATGCGCCACAAGCTTAGCATAAACTGGTCCTCTCAATGCAATCGTTCCAGTGAAGCGATAAACAAAGTTGTCCAGAAAATGTAATGCAGTTGGCTGATTCAACAGCAGCAAATGCGAAAAAATCGAAGTCCAATCGCCCTTGTATGTGGTTGGCTGAGTGAACAGCAGCAAACACTAAAGGCGTACAAAATCAAAGAGGATGCACAATAAATTGAAAAGTGTCCAAAATGTAATGTTGCCCGTGGGCTATGCAGAGCCCACTCAGGTCTATGGCTCCCTCCCTCTCTCAACAAATCGCAAAATGCGTGGGGCGGTTCGAGCCGATACCTTGCACTAGCATTAGAGTTCAAAAAAAAAATCCAATTCAAATCCAATAGCGATATTCAATCACATGATAATTACAATCTAATTGCCACTTGAATTTTGATTTTCGGATTGCTCGAAAATAGGGTACACCGAAAACCCCCATCATTGATTATCATGTTACCCATTGATTTGACGGTCACTAGTTTGGGTCTCACAATGTTTTTTTTTGACAAGACCATACGTACGACAATGATTGTCGCTTATATATCATTATATCCGATTATGACATTATATGTTTTGTTTATATCCAAATTATCCCCACTATATCTCAAGCACATCCCACTATATCCCAATATCTACTCATATATTGCTTTAATGGGTTTTTCCTATCCCAACTACCATCCCGGGGTCTATTATTTTCCCCCATCATATCCCTGGATTTCTTGCTCAAATCCCAAATGTTGTTGCGGAAAAATCACCATTAAAACATATCAGAATCATTGTAACCACATTCTTTCCAAAGTAATTCATTAATCACAAACATAATTATCAATATTAAGCAAGCATTGTAACGTAATGTAACAACATTCTTACTATAGTATTACGGGTATAGCCTGTACATGCCTGTACAGCCATTGCCCCCATTTTTGGACCCGTGAAGTTCCGCTGGCACCGTGTCCTCCTGTGCTTCGACAGCGGCGGCACAGGTTAGAAAGGTCAGGACGGCAGCGACTTTGCGCATGGCGGCGCGACCTACGGATGCTGCGGAACCCGGCCGGGAGGATCAAACGGAAGGTCCTGGAACTGGGAAGGTGTGATTTTATAGTAACTGAAACCTCAGGAACTGGTGAATAACTAGAGTACCTGATAAAGTGAAGAGTGAGTGGTTAGTACTGAGTGAGGATAATAACCAGTCAATAAGCAACCGTGATTATTCCGCCTGCGTTATCATTGTTTTACTAAGTAGCTAATTAAATAACCGGTTCTGACGGATCAAGGAGTTGTGTATAACTGGTTATGGCAAGCAACTAACAACTGGTTGGTACATGCTTAGTATATGTAACCAAGTGGTGAACATTGCAAACATCATGAGAAGAGGCAACATCCAAGCTAGCCAACGTCATTCTTAATCTGGACCCCGTGCCCATATAGCACATATAGGGTCCCTTTGAAAGCTGACTGGGAAATGAACAAGTCTGAAAGTACAGTACAGTACAATATTCTGTCACCACGACACTGAACAATGCCAGGACGGCATCTTTAAATTTTGACATACGATACTGCAAATGGGGCAAAAGACATGGGAGTCAAGGGATCGTTACCAACAGTATGGAAAAGGACTTACCAGGTATAATATGGTTTATATGATATGACCTGTGTAGCGAGACATGCTCATTCAAAGCAAACATAAAACAACATCAAACAAGGTCACCCCCCTGAAAACAGTTCCGCTGTTGTGAACTGCAATTCTTCAGGTTTCAATTTATTCTCCAAACTACAGCACTGATCAGTCGTAAAAAAGTGATTCCGATGGTTTGGAACTTGTTTTTTCTTGGCATCCCAGATTCAACAAAAAACATATTCGGATGGACTTAGCACAAGTGTCTTGGCAGTCGAAAAAGGACCGTTACTCTTTGAGTTGGCCTGTGGTTACTCGGGGAAGTTAGAAGCGTCAATCGAGTGTGCAGGTTAACAACGTAAACACCCCACACCAACGCAACCCAAACCCCGCATTTAAAAAACGCGTAAGTCTCTAAGGCCCTTTTTTTTGGGGGGAGCAAGCGCTAAAACAACTCATGACGAAACAACCCTCTTCACCGCACAGAGTAATATTTGCGTCTATTCCCAAACATGGCTACGAACTTGAAAACTGAGAATTCAACCTCTAGGCACCAAGAAGTTAAGATGAAACTTCGCAAACGGTTGAATTTGATGCTATTCCCCCTGCGAGCCCATCACAGGCGGGAGCCCCAAAAAATCCACAACGCGCCTGGAAAAGGTTCGGTATCAGATCCTGGACCTTGGAAAAACTTAAAGGGGAACAGGCAGGTGGTTGTCGCAAGTTGTCACCACAAGGAACTAGGGGAACTGTAGTTTTGCCTGAGAATGCTGATTTAATACACTAATAATAAATTAAGAATGATGTGTTTTTATACTATGGCTTGTATTAAAACATATGATAAAAGTCACTACACTATTATAAACTATAACCATATATGACAATGTTTAGACATATGTTTAGGTAAACATAGGCAAACAAATATTCAACATGTGAGTTGTAATAATTTCCTTGTGGCTAGAAAGGATATTTGGGATGCAAAAAACTCCTGTTGTCGATCCGTATCGTGCTCTAGGGATGAGAAAACCCAACCATGTTGAGCATCGCTTCTCATTATGTGTTATATCTTTTGCACAAAATCAAATGCATGGTGAAGTGATTCCTAATACTTGGGTGATCTCGGATGTGGATCCGCCATTGTAGATCCCAATGTCTGTGAAATCCTTTCTGAAAATCACAAGACATCGACATGTTTTAATCATTGACCTCAATGCAAACCCTCCAGAGTCCCCCAAATCAGTTGAACATGTCATCCCTTGCAGGGACAACATCCTAGGCTTTCCCGATCAGTTCATATCAGAGATATCAAAATTATGATACAACTGCAGGGACTTGTAGCAGCCCATATATAAACAGATAGTAAAGTGGGAAACCTGGAAATGTCAGGTAGATATCATCCATACCATCCTGGAAACACTATTCTATCTGAGAGTTGCGACTCTTTACACATGATTGCTGGGTTTCCCCACCATGCCAGGCTGCCATATCAGTTGCAGTGTCCGGGCCGCAACAGCGACAGAAGGATAGATGAATCTATGGAAAGACTTTGGCAGTCCCGTAACACCCTGTTTGCTCGTCCCCCAAAACATGCAAGAACGCGACCACGCACCGTGGCGATGGCAGGAGCTTTCCGATACCCTTAGGCATGATCACTCGTCCGCTGGCTACTGCTGAGTATTCCTGCGCTTAGGTTTTTTCGTGTAGGTTCTTTTGTGGGAAAAACCCAAAGAATGACAGCGTTGTTTCAATCGCTGTTGAGTGTTGAAAAAGGGTTTGCAAGGACCAGTACTCGGCAATGTATGGAGGTACAGTAAGCATGTTTTCTTTCTTTCTTTCTATCTTTCTTTCTTTCTTTCTATCAATCAATCAATCCATCAATCAATCAATCAATCAATTAATCAAAAGCATTATAAGTTAATCAATCAATCAATATCATGATATTTACATGATTTTACTATGTGTTCATGCGTGTAAGTGCGCCAAAGCCCCAGGATGTCACCGCTGGAACATGTTCTGGGGGCCCTATTTTTCAGCGGCAAGCTTGAGGTAACAAGATAATCCAGTTGTTCTGCAGTGTTTAGATTGGTCGGCCACAATTTCTGTGATTGATTTCTGGTGCAGGATGTTTTCGAAGAGCGCAGAATCAATTCACATGTGCAATTCAATCGTGTGTGACACCAAATGTGCACTTTTTGTGCTCCCGATGTCCTCACTGTTGTGAAAGAATACCCTCTGATAATCAAACATGGCAGTGGGAAGGTTCCGATTTATATCGATTTCTATTTGTTCTTGCCATTTGATGCCGATTTATATAGATAGTACAGTAAATCATGTGTTCTTCTGACTAGAATGGGGACTGAAACGCATGATTGTGCAACACATCATGCCGCCTGTTGGTCAATCATCTCATCAAAATCTGGTGAATCACCCCAACAATTGAACATCCGCGCAGGTCCAGTTTTCTTCAAGCATGAAGACTCCTGATCATAGGACTCTATTGCTAGATTGCCATGCGGCCATACGGTAGTGACTTTCAAGAGCTATCCTAAGTCCATTGGGACAAATGTAAAGTACAGCAATAGAACCAACCTGTATACAATAACTGCAACATACATGTCCTAACAGTGAACATCATCCATCGGGGGTATTTCATCTCCAATTTAGATACTTGAAATCAGGTGATTTTTAAAGGAATCTCCAATTCGTGGTTTTCATGCAGTATTCACCCATCACCTGTACGACTTGCACAAACTCAGATGGCGAATATCCACATTGATCCACATGATCCCACTCAACGGGGGTTGTTTGCGCACCTCGCTCATGGCTCACAGCTGAGTCAAATCGTTCGTGTTGGGATGAAGCAAAACCATGCTTTTTTTGGAATTTCAAAGCACCAAACATGTCACCAAGACAGTTTTGTAGGTTGGATTGATGAAGATCTTCAAATGGTAAGTGTTGATATCTTGATCAAGATGGTTCAGTTGTTTTTCTTCTATTGATTTTGCAAAGCAACCCTTCAAAACTACTGTCTCAAATCCAACTTTCATCTGAGCAAATACAGCCAAGAGACATTTGCAGGACCAAGGACTTTGAGGTTTTCCTTCTGAGAAGTTGACTGTGACTAAGTAACTTTGAATAGACATTCTGGTAATCAAACATGGCAATGGAAAATCGAACATTTCTACACACAATTTCCCATTAAACTTCCATTTATGAGGGAATTTCACTTGCCATGTTACCGGAGGGTATGATAATACTGCGATATCAAAGGGCAATTGTTCGGCCATTTTCCCAGAAATGTAGAAAATCACAGAACTATTAGGGGTAGCTGCAGATGGCTTCGGCCTCTTTTCCCCTCAAAGGCCACTGCTTCTTAAGGCTTCTCGCACCTCAGACCCAGGGCAGCAAACATGGTGAAGAGTGTCACACAACAATTGGAATTATATGATATATAATAGGATATATAAGAGTGTCACAAAAAGTGTCACAAGATATGTAATAGGATATATACAGTAGTAGAAATATATAATGGATATATAATAGTTGTCATAAAAATGTATCTGGCTATTTTACATAGCTATGAAAAATGGCCCATTTACAGAGCATTGATGATCAATGGAGGGTACCCTCAAACAAACTGGAAATTTTGGATAAAAGCAGCAAAGCTACACAGACGATATTTGGGTACACTGGCTGGTCTACCAGCCTTTCAACTGACATAAAGCCTGTCAAATATGGGGTTGGCAAACGAAAAAGTCTTCTGGTGATGAGCAGTTGTCAGAGTCTACTATATAATTGTGGGGGCAAGTACAACTTATAATACCATATATATAATATTCTATGTAATTGCATTAAACTCTAAATGTACAGTTGGAAATTTCATGTTAATAATTTGCGTATAATTCATCATACAGTAATTCTACTTTCAAACATCCATTGATGGTCTGAAATTCACCAATTTTTGACAGGCAAACCATAGAACTCAATGAGCCATTTATAACCTGGCTAAATTGAATTAACGGATGGTAAATCCTATAATCATATCCGGTGTTAAGTGAGCAATAATTGTATCCGATATTTCCCATAGTCCTGTAGGTCCCTTAAATTTCTTCCGTGGAACGTAACATGTCCCCAGAATATGGAGTTGATGTGGATAGTTCCGAATAACTGTCGAGGGATTGTTTTATGTTTTCCCAAAAACCTCAGGAATGAAATACCCATAAAATCTGAGATTTAAGAAAACAGAATAGTTTGGCCATTTGGGGATGATTTTCCGCAATACTAGTTAGGTCATCGCTGGGGTCGCTACCAAATTTTGCCAGATAATTGTTGCTCCTCCATATTCCTCGCTTAGTTATATCTTTCGTTTTATAGTTGGTTCTATGTTCCATTGTATACCCATTGATACTCCATTGAATCACCATGTTGTTTGGCCAAGGAATGGGTTCGTTCTTGATGCTCTGGGTAAGTTTGAGCATAACGGGATATATAATGAGATATAAGATTAATATCTGGGATCCCAGGGTTCCAGAACTGATTAATCATATTAATCATATTAATCGCACATGTATATATTTATACATATACCACTATGTATCCTATTATATATCCTGTTATATATCCATGTGTATATATATATATGTATCCCTACTATATATTCTACTATACATACAATTGTATATATCGTATTATCATAGTCTCAAATCTTACAATGATATACAATGATCATGACTATTGTAATACCCATGGAAAATCCCCGAACGAAATGGAGGTTTTAATGGGAAAATCATCCAAAATAGCCAGCTATTCCATGGCTATGTTAAATAACCCCTCCCTCAATTTGGATTCGACCTGCTCTGGAGCGGCAGCCAGCAACGCCTTGAAATCCCGAGAAATGTGGTGATTCAATGGAATTTAACAGGATAATCATGAGGATATAATGGAATATATAACCTACTTGGGTGAGAAGTTGAGAGTATATCTATGGGATTTGATAGGCATATAAACGCATAGGGATCGGCCAATAGATCATGAATATTAGTGGGATATGAACTGGGTTACTAATGGATACACACAGGTATATCTATGGGATTCTAACCCCCAAAATTTGGGGTATAACCCTGCAACTACTGGCATATATCCAATTGTAACTAGAACTGTACCCCAAAGAAGGGATACTGCCAGCAGTGATTTGGATTGATGAGTATGCAAAGCTATGGAAAAACATAAGCTACTGGAACGAATGGATTTTCCCAAACTGGTTTCACGCACACCAGAACCCCAAAGTAGATGTGGTAAATGTATGATTTATGACCAATGATGATAAATGTAACTTCTTGATATGAAAATAAGAATGCATGAACACAAGAAACATGTAGACTGTAGACATTTCCTGGTTCACCACGTCTCAAATAGGCAGGCTAGGTTTCACTGCAAAAAGAACAGATTTTGTCTGCCTTTCTATCTCTCAATTTGTTTTGTTTTGGTTGCGGTTTATATCTTTATAGTACTTTATATATGGTGTTTTATGATGCCAAAAGTACAGCAAGTGTCTGCGGTTCAATCAACCTTGGACCACAAACGTCTAGGTAGATTGGCAAACAAGTGTCTATGTTTGCAAAATGATTGAACAACCCATCCGCAAGTGCTGCACTTTCTGCGATTTCTAGCCATATTATCTGGGTAATTATGGGTTTGTCTGACAATGGGGTCAGGAGACCCCCAAGCTCCCATTGTTTGTCATCATTTTCCCTTTGAAAAGTGCCAATTTGGGGTTGTAATTCCCTGATTTTCAGACACACACCATAACAGAAGGTCAATCCGGACCAATAAACCCTGACTATCAATTTGGGTGGGTCTGCCGCTAAATAGTGATACTCAAAATTGGTACTGTATCCACTACTAATATCACTAATAAACTGAGTTATCAGTACAGGTGGAGGGTTCCAGTAGCATTGTCAATTACTGGGTTAACTCTACCCCCTCTCAATATGATATGGCGATTCATACAGTATGTATTCATTGTTCCCGCCTTTTACTATCAGTGTAATACGGTTCATCCCGGGTTAAGATAAGCACTGTATTTATGCGTCGCCCCCGCCTGCAGCTGTTCATGTCGCGACGCGCCCAGCTGCTTAAGCCAGACCTTTTTGGGGGTCGGCAGAGGAATTGCGACAACCTGAAAGTCTGGGTCAATCAATGGGTATGTTGTTTAATTTATTGGGAACTCATAGTGTTGAATGGGGAGTTCACTAGGAATAATGATGGATACACGGCATGATTGATGATGATGAATTGCTTTGAGTGAATATTTACAGGAAGCCATGGCTTTTTAAATCCAGATAGAACTGTTTCCCTACAGATCTGTCCTTCAGACAATTCACGGAGTCAAGTCACCTTCTCGAGTCCAGTGAATCAACCCCAAATCAATTACGGAAGTGCATCACGATTCAGCAACCTGAAAAGTTTGGAGTCTTTACCTTCATGATTCCCTGAACAGTTCGTCACTGTGACGTCAGCCAGTCAAGACTCAAAATCGCCCAGGTGTCATGACCTGACTTGGTATCTTCGACACTCATTCAGCCATCAGTTCTCGCAGCGGCACTTGCAAAAGGAACAAGTTTTTTTAGCCATAGGGCTACTATTCAGTGAACAGCCAGTGGACTGCGAAGGCCGTATGTCGGTAGAACATAGTTCGTGTGGATCAAAACCCAAAAGCTTCCATCTTCATGATGGGAAGCTACCCTGGGGTGCTCCCCATTGTAGACCTGTACAATTAGCTGCACAGTCAACATACAAAAAAAGATGGGACACAGGGAGAGGAACTACAAGAGAAACCACGAAAAGTCCCAAAAAAATGCATTCCACGTATTTCCACGTACATTCTTCTATACCAACAGTTGAATCAACGGCACTTTCAAGGGCCAGAATGGTGACTGCAGTGGCAACCCGATCTGGGAAGCGCCACAGCCATGCGACTGAAGAGCCAGCCTTGGATGTCATGGCAACAGAACGTAGGGCTATGACGACCCAATATGGGGGATTAATTGGCCACCAATGGCTAGTAACTTTTGGTCCTAAACCATATCAAACCATCCATTACTGGGGTTAAAATAGTTCAATCCATTCCCAGATCTGGCCGACTTGATTGATTTTCCAACACCCCGTGGATAATAAGCCTAAGTGCGATTGTCCTAAAATGTTCGACAGTTGGACACTGCTTTCAAGAAAAGTCAATCGTCTGACTTGCAGATATCAGGACACTAGCAGTTGTATAGGTTCACAGTATCCAGATGAGCCTGAAGCCACTGGTGATCCGGGTGGAGGATATGTTTCACCTACTGATGCCTCCTGCAGCATAGTCCCTGGTTGCGGGGACCATACGTTCAAGCCATCATCCTCATCATCTTTACAAAGGGATGTATAAACAGCTCATTGAGTTCGATGATTTATCTATCTGTCATTTACAAATGGTGATTTTCCTGACAAACTGCTCTCCGTTACCAAAAGGGTCCCATGAATTTCCCGTCAAATCAATCCCATCAAACCACCATTTTCCACGGAACCCCCATTGACATCCCTTAAAAAGTAAACATAGTAAACATATTCGCAGATCCTACCGCAGCAATCTGGGGCCCCTCTACGTGCAATGGTTGCATCCTCGATGGAGCCGTCCTACCAGGCGAATCGGGTGAATCGGATGAGATTCCTCAGTTGCTGATTGCTGAATACATCTATAGACCTGCACTTACTGAATGTTGCTGATCAATATCTTACATCATGGTCATCGTCATCGTCATCGTCATCGTCATCATCATCATCATCATCATCATCATCATCATCATCATCATCATCATCATCATCATTTATACCCTCTGGTAATCAAACGTTGCTGGCTGGAAAATCCACTATCAATGAAGGTTTGTAGCTGGGAAAAATCATTGAACTAAATGTTGAAGTGTCCACAATCATAAAAAAAAAAAAACACGGTGGTTTCCTGAAATAAGGAAACCTCCAAATCATCCAAGTCATTAGACATGGTGACGACTGGGGATTCACCATGACTTTAGAAACCCGCATTGGAATCCATGCTGATTGCCCTTGGTTAAATCCCATAAAATCCCAGTAACTCCCTGCAAATTCCTATGTGTTGATGGTAAAATCCCATGAAATTCCCATATTTTTGGTTCATCTTGGTCGCTATGTCAAATAAATCCCATGAAATCCCATAAAATCCCATGAAATCCCATAAAATCCCATGAAATCCCATGAAATCACATGAAATCACATGAAATCCCATGAAATCACATGAAATCCCACAAAATCCCATAAAATCCCCCTAAGTTTCTTTCCGCTGTGTCAAGGCCTCTTGAAGGGCACTGCTCTGTCTCATCTCTTTGGGCCTTGGTGGATCGATCCACCAGATGTCTCATGGGTTGTTGGTTTACCCACTAAACATACATCGAAAAACCAGGGAAAATCATGTGTTTAATAGGTAAATCAACTATGAATGGGCAATTTTGCAGAGATATTTTGGTTTAACTAGCGGGTACGTTTACTTTTTTTGTCGGTGCTGCACCTATATCATCGGGCGATTCAGATCATGACTGTTGGGATTTGTGGCGTTTGCGAGAGTACGTAGTGATCCAAACTGCAGTGATGACGTTAAGTGCAAGCGATGAAACAAAAGGCGATGCAGAAAGTCCTAGTGTTTGTTGTGACCAGCTTTCAATTTTCAATAACCTATTGTGGGAAATCCAATTGTGGTTTAACCAACATCATCTTTCATGCTACGTTGTACTATGGACAAAAAATGCCTAAAAGGAGACGAATCCGGCAATAGCTTCTATTTGTATCGTTTGGAGTGTGGTGTCAACTGTTCCCAAAAATCTGAAAGGTGGGATCATGTTCTAAAGCAAGGGTAAAAAATAAATCGGCTGTGAAACTCCAAACCACAAGGAGAACTCCTAAACCCAATCTCATTCCATAGTACCATTCTTTTACTAAACCCAAATCATTGGGACATCGACATTTCGTCCTCCCCGGTCTGGGGCACCCCTGCAGCAGGCACAACTGCAGCTCCGCTGCGGAACGCGCCTAGGTGGGGCCGAATATCATGAAAAGTGGATCAAAAGTAGATCAAATGTAATGAATGGATAATATAATGATCAAATGATGGCAATTACAATATTCATCAATATTCCATTTCTACATACTAATCTGTCATACGTACATCAAAAAGGATTTGTTACTGATTGTTTGGGTTTATTGTCAGTAATGAGTCCCAATCAGGGCTACTTATCAGCAATCCTAATCTTTCAGGAATTGCTTTAACTTATTTAACCACAACGATACTCAGCAACTGTCAAAAGAAGGGTGGTTGTCATCAAATGCTGATTTGGGATTTGCTATACTCTTATATACTCTTTTCGGAGGATTAATCATGATAATTGACGAATGATATAGTAATAATCCGTGCGCATCCATAACAACAATAATGATCCAAATATGTGTATATATTAATTAATTATATATATATTATGTAACAACAATATTCCTAGAACAGCAGTAACATTGGATAAAGACAATAATCCATCATCTCATGTCATTTCCATGTTTCACACTTTAGAATGATGCGTAAACCCACTATTTTGACAACTGGTGGATTCAAAACCAAACATGATGGGCAAAGCTTACATGACAACTGCTGTAGATTATGGGTGGATATGTCGGCACTTAGAGAATGCAAACCAAAATGATGTTTTCCCGGCACTTTACCAACAAAAACGAGGAAATCTTTCAACAATTGTGGCAATCCAAGATATTGGCTAATGAATTCAAATGTGCATCATCCAACTCTAAATCTGAGTGACCTCCCACAAAACCATACGAAACCATACTAACTAAACCACCCCAGGACTCAGTTCCGCTATCGTTAAATCCAGTTCCACATATTGTCACCACTTGGATGCAGTTTCGAAGTCGTTTATACGGTAAGCCAGCAACAACCGATCAAGAACGACTCAAAGACCTTTAAGAAAGAAGATATCAACACATATCAACACCTTCCAAGAACTTTGCCATCTATGTTTACTACATTTTACTACCAGTTGTTGTTTGTTTACTCTTCATGATTAGTTTGATGGTTTGTCTGGTTTGTCACCAGTCAAACCGTCTGTCACCAGTGAAACCTATGGTGAAATCCCCAAGAAATTTATTCAGAGCTGCCGGGCAGAGGTTTTTTACTCACCGCAGTGTCCGAAAAGCTGCGTTTCAGTCGTGGCTTGAGGCGTTTCGAGGCATCTTGAAGTTGCTGAGCCACCTTACCTTGGCAACGGAGAGATTTCAGCCATGAGTTCGGGATATATCCTTTAATATTGATTATATATATATATGTATGTATATGTATTATGTATATGTATTATGTATATGTATTATGTATATGTATTATGTATTCATATTCTATGCATAAATCGAGTACATATTCAAAAAATTGCTGCTTCTTTCTGTTGAATATGTTCCACTCAGTTGTGGATCCTGCATTCCCACAGTTTTGTATATATAACATTATATAATTACATATATATATTATATCATCATGTATATATGTAATATCATAAACATAAACGGTATATCATAGCGGACACTTGTGGATGAAGCTAAAGTTCTCAAATGGTGGGTCGATTGTAGGTTCAGTACAAGCGGAAGGTGTATGCAACTTGCAGTCAACTAGGGCCTCTTTTCGAGGCAAGGACGGAAAGGAACATGAGTCAAAACAAAACGGCATGAACGGCGCATGTTCATGAGCCATAGTTATGCATGCTATCATACTATAGCACCCATACATAGAAAGCCAAGCAAGCGATGCAACATGTCAAGTGGATTGTATTCACATGCAAATCATTTACTGACTTGCGGATTCAAGTCTTGGCGTCACGAACATGATCACCTCCATGCATATCCCATCCCCACAAATGTTCCTACTAAAGTCTGTGGTGTTGGGATTGGGATTTCCATAGTTGTGGGTCCCTTGAAAGTTTCTCCCAATGCCCAATAGTGTCCCCCAGAGCTCTCTCCTCCAAAAACATGATTGGATTGGTTCACCATGGGCACTAAGCAGTAAACATGTCTCATGTTTTTTGAAATTCGGCCAGAATTTCAGCATGCTTACTATGTGAGTTTACTATGGTTGAAACCCCACTAAGTTCACCATGTCTTGCTGATTATTCAATCGCCATGTGTGTAGCATCCAGATTATTAGCAATCCCTCACCCTAGTATTGATTATGCTCACATGATTCCCGCAAAATGGATTGATCCAATATCTTCCAATACCAAGTCAGGCTTTCTAATGGGAGTATTTGACTCTTACGGGGACACAACCTATATAATTCAAAACAGATTGGGAGATTTCTTAGATTCCCAAGGTTACCAGGACCACTTTCTATTATTAGGATTTTGCATGATTTTAGCATAAGTAGATAGGATTATATAGGATTTACCATGTTTTTTTAACCCATTTTCCATCATGTTGAGGGGAGATCCACCCCTGCTCCATCTCCAACACCAGGCTGCTGCTGTCACCTCCGAAGCCCGGGTCGCCCCAGGTGACGCAGCGGCCATCGCCGGTGACGGCGCAGAAGGCGTTGCTCGAGGCGCTCAGCTGCTGAACGTCGCGCAGCTGCTCCTGAAACGGAGGAACCAGTTGAGCCACAGAAAATAGTGGTGTGTCTGAAAATGGGGTATATCCTCCAAATGGGCCAGTGAAAATGGGGAAAGCTGTGTTTTTGACCATGGGATTTTCAGGTACCCTATTTTCAGACAAACACAAACAAAACACATATAATCATTGTCGATCTTAGATACCCCGCAAAAAAAATTAGCTGGTGAACGTAGATAGTCCCATTGAAATCGCAAAAGATTAAGGAATAAACTACGCATCCAAGGTTGGGGATGATATGCCATGAAAGTTACAGGTCAAATACATATGTGGAATGGAATACTTCCCTGGGAATCGATGTAGGCTTATAGATCAAAAATAGATGTGTAGTCAAAATACGGCTATCATCTCCGTTAACGCTTGATTTTTGGTGACATTTGTCGGAATCTGTCAGAAATCCATTGATTTTGTCGGAAATCAGGGTAAACACACAGGCATCCTTTGTTTGGAAGATAGGCATGCAAGTCTATCATGGCCCTATGTAGTTCAAAATCGTGACAAATCGTAAATCGTGACGAATCATCTTTTTGCCACTTGAAACATCTTAAAACTATAACATTTGTCGGAAATACCGTGACAAAACGTGATGAACCGTGATCTCTTCAGGATTGACCACTCATCTTATATCAGCCGATTATCAGCCCCTGTCACTTGTCGCACGTGCTCACAGCATTCTACGGTAAAATTATGGTTGCCGATGGTTGCCACAAATGTTGCCAAATTTGGACTGCGGACGTCAAATAATGCCTACGGACGTCAAAAATCAATGTTTACCGCAAATGTCAGCAAGTAGATCCAATATTTGATTCACAGGGCTTAAAGGTCATCATATTGATAGGAATTGTATGTATGGAATTATGGAATGATTATGTTTGACATTGTTTTACTTGTATCCCATGAAATACTGGGTTGTCAGGAAATACATTATATAATTGGTAAATATAGTCCTATAATTAATGCTTATAAGATCTGACAACAATACTTAATCACAACCAATCGCTAACCATCAACAAGGATATGTTTAATGGCTCCGTTGGAAAACAAAGCGGAAAAGGATAATGGAACAGGTGGATGATTTTACCAACAAGACAAAGGATTTGAGTGCTACAGATTACAGTAGTATGTTTTACCGGCAAAATACAGTAGCTCGGTTGGCAAAACATGTTGATCGACTATGCAGGCAGGTTCTACTGGCATTAAAGAAACTTACGTTCATGGCCTTCACTATACTTATAATCTTCATTGATATTCTGGATATTCTATGTAATCTACCATTCAAAGTTGCGTAGATGAGCCACTGGTTCATCCACATCCGTCTCCCACGCTCATCTACGCCCTGCTTCCAGGGTCCGCAGGGTCCCCAAGGTCCCTCTCCTGCACTTCGCACATCTCGGACACGCGCATGGGATCTCCCCAAGACACGACACCTCAGCGTTGGGATGCATGGCGTCCCATGCAGCTTGGATTCCGTTGGGATATGCCTTTGGGATTTTTTCATGTGACTTGACAATGGGGCTGTGCGAACTTCCTACAGTGAGATGATGCGAGATGCAAGTTAGAGAAATAACACGGAATACTGCAAACCGCCGCTGCCCATTCTGGAAATACCATTATACAACACTACACAACTAAGGATTGATTCAATACCCCCGCTGGTCAAATATTCCGTGGCCTTTGTTCATCTCCCATCTCCATCCAAGAGGCTCCCGTCAGTCAGGACAGCACAGAACGCACGTTTCGATGGTGTGACGTAATGCACATTCTTCAGTTGATCCTGACAAATTTCAGGTCATTTTTGCTCAGGTTGGTGGACAGAATTGGCGGGTCAAAGAAATGGTTGCCCGAGCCGCAACTATGATATGTTGAGTCATAGCAAACCCTAAAATCACCTAAAAACATAGATCATCCGCAGATGCTAGTCCTGAACTTGGCTGCTATCGCCTCCATACTCTTCAGCCCCCCATGTCACACAACGACCATCACAGCGCACTGCAGCAAAAGCCCCGTGCGAGGCCACAATCCTTGTGTTGGAGGAGGATATGAGCAATTATTTGAGCAGTGACCAGTTGACACCCTGGTTGATGATGACATGGGGCTCAGGAACCTACCTGGCTACTGTATATTGATGTTTGTTGGAGGTGATGAATTGACACTTTTTTTAGGAATCCAGTTCCCAACCAGCATATATAAAGCGACGACATGAGATCGATGCGTGGGAAGCGGCTCGCAGCTGGTCGTTTCAACTTACTTACTTGGGAATTCCCAACAAAAAACGGGGATGAACATTAGCATGAGTAAAAGCCTTCAGGCATGACAGGAACATTGGGAAAGCATCACCAACGATCAAACAATAAGATATATCCTTTAGAATCCAGCTGCTTTTCTGCTCAAGATCCTGAAGAACATGTTTTGCTTTTGCTGGTCTGCGGCAACGCAAAGCCAGCAAAGCTGATGCACTTTCTATTCGCCAAAACATCGCTCCATCCCCCAGGTGTTTGCCCCGGTTTTCGCAGGAGACTTGACGCATCGGCGCGCCAAGGAACTGTTGCACTTGCCACAGATCACCTGGAAGTCACCAACACTGGGGGATAGACTTTTGTAATGTCAACCCCTGATGAGACTAGACCCAGGTTGATTAATTAGATGGATAATCCCTAGTCATTTCATCTAGTACTTAAATGGTACCTCCCCAATTAAACAGCCGTTTGGGGTTTATTAATCCAGGGTTGAAATTCCAAATGAATAAACCATAAGACAGGTGTGCACATATACAGTAGGGCAAAATTGGGTACCCCAAAGATTAGATGTTTTATATTAATTAAACATATACTAAAATCTGTGGTCCCATAGGGCTTAAATTTTGACCCATCCCCACGTAAGTCATAGAATGCTCAAAAAGCTCCTTGGATCTTAAAATAGCCCCTCCGCCAATCGGAACGGTTCCTATGCAGTTCGATGATTTTCCCATTTCAAAAAACCTCCATGATGTAGTTCGTGGATCTCCCAGCGACCCGCCATGTTTGATTCTCCTATTAAGTCCCATTATATTCAAATTTATTTCCCTTAATTCCCATGAAATTCATTTAGATCATGTTCAATCCAACTACATGTTGATGACACCGTTGCGAATCCAGTCGCCTTCCACACTGGGCGGCACCACTCCGCCACTCTTGGCATCGCCCCAGGCAACCACCTGGCCGTCTGAACGCAGCGCGCAGAAGGCCTTGAAGGATCCCACCACGCTGCGGACGTCCACCAAACGATCCTGTTGCGGATACCAACAGTTTTGGCCAGTTATGTTCCCTTTCCAGTTGTGAATAGGATGAAATAACTCCTACAACTAAGGTTATATATTACTTAGATAAGGTCATACGCCAGTTATAACTGTCGAGGGCTTTTCCACTGAAGGTGGTAAATGAAGATCCCAAGAAAAATTATGATTTTCCAATATTTTCCATAGGGTTTCATAGACTTTTTGATGGTGCAGGCCGCAGGGGATGATTTCGAGGGGTATAACCATGGATTCTAGCCACAATAAGTTGGGATTTTACCTCTATAACATTCTATAACTATGGTTATATGATATATGATATATGTCAACTTATAACTGGAACTGCAACCCCGAGTGGTGACCACGGTGACCGGGATGCAAACCTACCTTTTTTGGGGTGCAGTTGACGGTATTTTGTGGCTACAATGCCGATTTCACAACTATGAGATGGGATACTAACACTGAAACAATGATTGTATAATGTTACATACCCCCCTGCACGTTTTAAGTGGAACTGCACCGCAAGTATGGCAAGTTGGCTGGAAATGACCAGTATTTGATATGGTTTGTGTGATTTGTATCTCTTCAAAATGAGGATGCAAAGTAGCATCGCCCTTGAACTTGGCAGATGTACACAAGCATGGCATCCAAGTTCCAACATTTACCCAAGAAAAACTGGCACCCAGTATCATCTCTTTGGGAACCTCAAATCATGGTTCCTTCACTCCCAATGTCTATGGGGCATAATTGTTCCTTTCCCCTGATATCAACTACCACCATAGAAACCCTAGTTTCGTATTGGATCTATTCATGAATTGGGGGCCTAGTGTTTCATATAAGTTCATATCATGTAGCTATATATAGCTGTATGCTATTACACAACACCAATTCAGGATGCTTCAAACAGATGTTGAACCAGCATTTTTTGATGCTTAATAGCCGATTTGAATGGGACCAAATACAACCACAGCTCCCTGCCGCGCCCTTGGCGCGCCCGGACGCCACGACAGTCGCCCCCAAACTTGGCCGCGCCCCAGGTGACGCAGCGCCCATCGGAGCGCACGGCGCAGAAGGCTTCGTGGCTCGTGGCGATCTGCGTGACGTTTTGCAGCTCCTGGGATCAAGGGATTACCCTCCAGTAAACGTTTACATAAAATGAAAATCCCCATTTTTTAATGGGCAAATCAACTATACAGGGTCCATTTTCAATAGCAAACTGTTAGTTTACCAGAGGGTACCCTCCGGTGTCATCAGCCAGGTGGCAAGCTGGGAAATCCTATAAAAATGAAGGTTTCTAGCTGGGAAAATCATCGGACTAAATAGTGGATTTCCCAGCTTGCCATGTTTGATTACCAGAGGGTATTGGACTTGGAGGATCAGCCCACGAGGATCATCTCACTTAGTAACTGGATGTAACTGGTTCAATCTGGTAAATTTCACCATAGTTACAACCCATTTATAGATGGGATAAGCCTAGGGGACTTCCGATCACCGGGTTATTATAACCACTTACGATGACCCTGGGATGATCATCCGACTAAGTCTAAGCTATGAAATATTCTAAGCCATATGGGTTTGTCTGAGAATAGGGGATACCCACAGTTATAGCCATTTTCAGGTGGAACATGAGGTTTTAATCCATTGGACTTGGGGGTAGCCTATTTTCAGAAAAACCCATATATTCTAAGCTATGGAATTATGGGATATGATGGGGATCTACATGAAGAAATGAGATACTCGGAGGATCATCCCACGGTCCTCCGAAGTGGTGAATGTCACCTAATATTAATACAATGTGGGGCCCCAAACGATAGCTAAGTTGGTTTATAACTCCAATAACTACGGTTTATAATACTTATAACTAGAGTTAGTGGGGTTTATAAACCAACTTAAAACTGGGGAGCCCCACATCGTGAGCCAGTGTGATAAATGCAATAACCGCAAGAATCGGGGACTGACGATCACTAGAGTTATTAAGCACGTGCGATTCGTGGGATGATCCTTCAAGTAGTGATGAGTGTGGGATACTAAGCATCCAAAATGGTGATGACTTTTTGGATACTAACCATCTCAAATTCTCCTATCACATGGACGTATTTTGAGAGTTGGGGAAGTTTGGGGGAAGGGGACTTCCAAGATATGCAGGATTTAATCTTCCAAAAATGAGATAGATCAGACATACCATCAGGTCATTGTTATCAGCTAATTGTAGTGATGGTGATGGCTATGGCAGGTTTTGTTAGGGATTTTCATGGGGGTTAGACCATCCAAACAGGGTGATAAAAGGTATTATGGTTGTGCGTTGTTCATGGGGTACTAATCATCAAAAATGGTAGTGATTCTATGGGGAAATCGGCATACTGTATTCTAGCATAATCATACTAAGCATCCTAAATTCAACTATTCCAGAGAAATGGAGTCATTCTGAACGTCTATGGAAAGCAACCTCCTGCTATGGAATGCGATTTCGCTTATTCTATGGACATGATTATTGTGCACAGCATCGCAAAGATGGTGGATACCCCAAAGTATTTTCACCTAGGGAAGAGAAGAATCCCCTATTAACACGATAGACATCCATTTCTACGTGATGTTCTGCGATACATGTAGCGTGGCAAGGGATCCCGTCTTTCTTTTTTGGGCAAGATTAGGGTTTAAGCGGTTTCAGTACCATTGTAAAGGTATATTAGTAGGATCAAATGACATGGATCCTGGGGATATACCATCAGGTGTATGATAGTTTCTTGACAATGGAACATCCCTCACTCCCATCCACTCATATTGCTATATCTATAAATACAAATATAGCGTGAAATAGATTACTGTAATTATGATGAGTTTTACTTGAAATGCGGATGTTTCATCAGCAGGTTTCACCAGCAATGATCGTTTGCCAGCAACGGTCGAGCTGCCATCGCCCAAAAAGCCATTAAACATGGAGATATTGAGCAAGAAAAAAACAGATCTCCGCAACAACAAAAATGTGTGTACGATACACCCATAGTTGGTCCAGGAAACGGTTGTTTGATGCGGAGTTCTATAATTTGCTTTAACATCTTGTGACCGCTGTTAAATGGTTAGACAACTGGGGGTGGAACTGTTGCTTGAAGCGGGTTTTCGGCCAATGCTCACTTGTGTGTTGATTGACGCCCTTGTTTGTGAAAGGTATGAGGTGCTTCCTCAATAATGGATATAGTAACTGACCAAAACGGGAACTCGAATAGTACAATCGGTCAAATATCACATCCATTCATTTGTTGTTCCATCACTGTTCCCATCATTATTCAACTAGTTTCCCACTATGTATATATATATATATATGTATAATTATGTATATATGGTGCCTCACTCAATTATCAGTAGGCTAAAAAAAAATATGAACACTAGTGTTACAGGTTTAGCACCATAATGTTTACTTAACCAAGTTATACACCAACTTAGCTATCTAAGGGGCCCAGTAAGCCACCATCAACCCTTTCAAGATCTCCTCTGCATCCACTGAAGGATTTTTAGACCCCCAGGTCACGACCTCAGCATCGCTTTGGGATGTGAACTGAGCATATTTCCCTCTCGTCATTTGACACAGCTATGGAACATCACCATTCTAAAAGGGTATATCATCTATACATGGGCCATGGTTTCCATAGCGAACTCTTAAATTACAAAAGGGTAACAATGCAAACATTGGTACACTCAGGAAAAATTGGATGGAAAAACTCCGAATGGCGATATCAAATGGTAAAGTTGTCTTCCAAACACCATCTGTGGTTCCGTGTCAAATTTTCGGGCCTGTTTTATGTATCAATACAGGTTCGAGCCACCCCACCCGTACTGTATGATACTGGATGAAAGTTACGTGTATATATCATATTTGTAACAAGTATAGATTTTGACATGTATGTAAATAGTGTACACACATATGTCTATAACTAAGTATAATTATATAGATTTATATAGAACTGTATAATACTGTATATAAATATATATATATATATTTCATTTGTGTATATCATGGAGAGATATTCATACATGCACCCACACTTACAAACGCGTGGCTGTGAGGGGGTGGCTTCCAACAAAAGACATCTATCTTCAGAAGCTCAACAACATGGGTGAATATTCAAAGCTTAGGATACCCAAAGCAAAGAGTTTTCCACAAAAGATGATAACATTGTTTGCAGAACATGGCTGGTTGTTCAGTAGTTGAATAATGTCAACCCTGTATGAATAAACCCTAGGCGGTTTAATTGGGGGGGTACCGGGTACCACTAAGAATCATACTTTGACTATTTGGAGGCTACCCCCATAATCTTCATACAGTCCCTGGTAGATCATCCGGGGTTGACATTACCCAGCCATTTCGGCAATCCCACCAAGCGGCACTTCCGTCACCCCTGATTGCAGCAAATGCGTAGCTCGAGGCAGCAATCCTGGGGGAAGGTCCCGTGGGACCATCGATTTTAGATGATTTTAGTATCTGTTTAATATTGACCATCCATTCTTGGGGTATCCAATTTTGACCCATATACCAATCCCTACAAGATCAACTAATTACGCAACAAAAGGAAAGAATCTTATAGGTTTCACAACCAACATGAGGCTTTTCCTCAAGTCAGGGGGCCTAAAACCAGTGGTTTCCCTCATTGAAGTCACCCATTTTGGATGATGACTTGGGGCCCCCCATCTGACGAAATCCTAGGTCCTAGCTCTCCAAGGGGCGTTCGAACATCTGACAATTGCCCTTGAACGGCGCGGCTGTCTCCACCGGGATAGTTTTCCTAAGAGCGGTTTCTGCTGGCGTGAATCCGCAGTCATCATGTGAAGGCGCTTCAATGGTTGCAACGGAGTTATATCATGTTATATAGTTATATCAGTTATATCTATGATAACACCCAAATAGATAGAAAGGTAAGATCCTACAAAACAGTGGTAAATTACTTTTCGATACGTTTCGATATGTTTGTATCTTCTTGGGGTTGCTATAACTGGCAAAGGTCAGTCCAAAGTATCAAAACAAGCAGGAATTGGAACCCCCAGTCAACCATACCACACTGACGCTATTCAAGGTACTGTATTGTCCAAATATTGGAAAGGCTCCCACAGTGAACAAGATGAGAAGCCCTGATTCCAAGCATATTATCACCAAATCATTGGTCATTCAGTCGTTCACCAATTTAAAATATGCACCCCACATTGCAAGTAAATACCTGACAGTGCTTGGCCTGGTTTGGTCGGAGTACAAGCGGCCCCACTGCTGTGGTATATTCTGTCAACAAACTTGGAATGAAATCCTGAGTATGATAGAGGGCTTCTCCAAACACCCCAAATATAAGGGTTGGAAAACTAGGGAAATCAGAGGGAAAATGGTCCCGTGGAAAATGGCAGGTGAAATCCACTTCTCTGGTTTCTGGACAGCAGATGCTTGAAATTCAATGGTCTCTCTGCAAAATCTTGCACTTCGAGCTGGATCTTCATGGTGGAGACAATTTCAACTTCCCCAAGTTCAATTTCAGGGCGAATCATAGTGTCGTGACTCGTGACTCATAAATCCCCAGGATACCGGTAAGAATCCGAGCCTCTCCCCACGTCACGACGGTGCCATCTTTCTTGAGCGCGGCAAATGCAAAGCCAGTGCCAAAAACTTCCTGCTATTTCATGCTGAAGATCCATGCATCACCCCCACGAGTGGAACCAACAACAGATCAACAATTATGCAATCTTCTGCAAACATCTTTGCCGCGTGTCCGCAACAAAAAAACAATACAACCTAATGAATCCCCATCAAACAATGCTTTCGGCTGCAGAAGACGTGTGGTACAAGGGCTCACCGGATTTCGGTGAGCTGGGTCCACCAACTTATCCAACTTACCACATTTATGCCGTGAGCCAAGTGAGGAGAACTGGGGTTGTAGCCCCTTGAGAAGGCATTTCATGACGCTTCCAGATTAAAGAAACACATCCCCTGAATGTACTGCTACTCTTCAGTGAGGATCCAAGCCCAGGGTAGAACTGAGGTTCATCAAGGAACTGTGTTCCTTCGGACAGTGGTAAACAAACTTGGTAAGTCCCGAGTACATCCCCCTCATAAGTGGGTGAGCTGCAACAAGCAGGTACGACAGGTACGACATCATGTGCTTCCCAGTCCTTCACATCCCTGAGCTGATGCTTCACTGGATGACTATCCTCAGCGGAAACCCTTGGCAAATGTGGCCATCCCAGTTCTTGACTCAGCAGTCACTGGATGTCTGGGGTTGGTTTCACTGGAGCAAGGAGTGGTCCCTTCAATTTGAAACTCTGATGGATCAAATCAACCTACAAACTGCACTGCTGACTCGGAGAAATGTTTTCGCCTTGGGCTTGCACCTCTTCCTTGGATGCAGAGTCCCAACACAGAAACATCAGCTTAAGTTTCTGAAGATTGATGTGCCCCTCTTGTGAATCCAGTGTTGCAGGTGAAGCAGCCGCAGATTCAAATTTCAATTTTCCAAATGGTTGTCTAGGTGATAATGCCTGCCTTCTAGCTGGCATACTGAGTACAGTTGCCAGTTCATCTGCGGGTCCTTTCCCATACTCAAAATCACGTCAAGAATCCGATGAAGCTGTTGGAATTGGGTTGCCGAAACTCGTTCGGAAAAGTTCTTTTGCCATTTGATACTGTCTATCATAGCTATCACGTAACCAGCAAACTCCGATGAAAACAGCTGTAATTCCTAAATCTGACCGTGAGTCCAATCTTAAAAAAAAAAACAACTGCAAAGTGTTGTCGGTTTTTTTAATTGACTCAAAAGGCATCCACAAATTATTCGAATCATGTGTTTTTCATTTGTTCAGTCTATCCCATCATAATCCCATTTATATCCATTCATTCCATGATGATGATATTCCCATACTCTTCCCATTTACCCCAGTGTATCTCCAAAGATATCCCCCATGTCCCGAAACCACATCCCCCGGTGCACCCCGTAGGTGAACCCCCGTGCACCGCACCGTGCGTCGGCGCCAAAGTCGTCGTCGCCCCAGGTGATCACCCGACCGTCGCCCGTGACGGCCGCGAAGGCGCCAAAGGAGGGACAGATCTGCTGCACGTCGTCCAGCTGGTCTTCCTGAAGCGACGCGGGATTTCACCATCAACCATCAACAAAGAAGGATTGGGATTTTCTATGAGATTTAGTGGAATCAAATTGGATATTCGCAAAATCCACCATTTATATCCATTTATAGATTAAAAAAACTAAAAGATACTAAAAGATGGAGTACATGATGACTATAGTAAAGTATATATCATGATTTTAGATTCTAAGTGCAACGCATGTAAAAAAAATCGAAGTGCAACGTGTTAATCAATGATTTTGCCATATGCTAAGTGAAAATTAAGGAACAAATAAAGTATATTCTGAGTGCAAGGTCACCACAGTACAACCATCCATAATTCTATGTGGAATATACCCTCTGGCTATTGAACCGCTTGCGATGAAAAATGGCCCATGTGGTTCGATGATAAAAGTGATTATTTACCGATTCAAAATGGTGGCTTTCTTTGGCTATGTTGAATTACCCGAGGGTATGTACCATGGAAAATCATAAATAGGGATGTAATGGAGATAGCGGGATATATAATGATATATATAACTAAGAGGGATAATAACTAAGATGGTTGACAGCTGATTGATGTGGTAGGAATGAGTGATGGGGAGGATTAGCAATGACAAATACAGTAGACATACAATGATAATTAGATGTTTGAAAGGGGATCATTGATGTTTCGTTCTTGATTGCTCTACTTTGTGTGATCCCCATCGTGGCAAATATCCTGACATATATGCTGGCATTCCATCTGATATGAATTCTGGCATTCTATCTGACATCTTGTCTGATAAATATTCTGACATACTATCTGACATTATATGAATTATATAAATCTCTCATATACTCTGACCGAATATCTGACATTTTATCGTACATGTATCCAGACATTCAATCTGACATGTATTCTGACGTTCTCGCTGACAGTTTGTGCACAATGTATTCTGACATTCTATCCGACACATGTTCCGACATTCTACCTGACACGTATTCTGACATTCTATCTGACATATATTCTGAAATCATATGAGCCTTTTTTGTCCGGCTGAATTTCTGGCATTCTATCTGGCATTCTCTCTGACATATATTCCGGCAATCTGTGTGACAGTCTCTTTGACATGGCATCTGGAATTCTCTCTTGCATATATTCTGAGATTCTATGTGACATTTAATCTGGTACAGTATTCTTTCGGGCATTCTATCTGTCACTCTTCTAACATATATTCCGGCAATCTATTTGGCATTCTACCTGACATTATATTCAACATCCTACGTGACATGGTCTCTGGCACATAATTTGGGTTCGGCGGGGCGAGGTAGACCTCCATACATCCGCGTAAATCTCAAAAGATACAAAGTTTCACGGGCCAAATTCCATCAAAATCCCTTCTTAACTTTACAATCTCTACATACAATATAATGTTCAATTTGATGGTTAACCAACTTATTTTTTTCTGGGATGTTCAATGCATCGCATCTTGCTTGTAACACCTAGCTTGGCAATTTGTGTGGCATGAATTAGGAGTTGTTGGGTCTATTCGGGGAGCCCTTTGTATGGGATACCGCAAGGAAAGCATGCTTTCTGGGAAGCGGCGTGGGATTTTAGTGCTCTTTACATGCAGCGTTTGGGTTTTACTCCAAAATTCATTGGCAAATCAATGTTTGAGCCATAAATTTGAAATTTATGGGTACGGTATAGACCCTATTTGCAAACACATCCAGATATCATATATCGCGGGTGACATATGAAGTGAAAAATACATGCTATATCCCAATTTTGTCCAGCGAAGTCCCCATCTTGGAAATCTTTCTTGGATGGTTAACTTCCATGTATAAATCTATAATGCCAAGGTGGGATTAATAAACCCCCTAGTAATGGTTAATGTCAACCACTATTTGGGGAATCCTCCATGATTAATAAACCATGGTTTATTAATATGGGCTCTATACCTCCATCGTTTCCAGCTAAGAAACCTGCGACCTTGACAGTTGGCCGCCGCTGGAAGGATCTCCCCATGCCACCACCGAGCCATCGGCTTTCAGCAGAGCGAAGGCGGCACCGCCCACGCGGGAGGTCACTTCGACCTGGTGAGTTCAGCAGCCCAAAGTGCAGGTCTAAGCAGTGATTAGTAGTGGTTATCATCGGTTATCTATTTAGTTATATAGGTTATTCCTCGTTAATAGGATGTACTTTATGATGATTTGTTACTTTCATATGTCGTTATTTAGGTTATTAATTAGTATAGATATACTATTGTACTCTAATAGTTGTCTATAGGGGTACAAAACAACTATAAATGGCACTAGGCCCGATTTGGACCCAACCTGGCATTGGCTGCTGGATCACATTTTTCACATTGGGGTTGCTGCTCACTATGGGGCTTGGTCTCATGCCAGTAACTGTACAGAGAAAAAGGGACCTCAACCGTGGAAGTCTGGCTGGATGACGTCTGACTCCACAAACTGTTCAATGGTGAGGTCTGAAAATTCTTGGGGCAATGTTGCCACCCTGGAGGAACCATCAAAAGTGTCTTTGATGAAAAGTTCCATGGCATCCGCTAGCAACTGATTGAGTGCCGGCGGATAAACTTTGGCCTGTGCTGTACGAAAGGCACCAGAATCGTCCCTACCTGCCATCCGTTGGTGAGCGTTACGTCCATGGTGACAGCGCCCGCCATAGCCCGAGCAGAGTATGTGGTCACGGAGCCTGGGCATTCGGAGGTGCAAGAAGGTTGTCGGCTTCTTGGCTGGACTCCCGCAAATGCATTGGTCCATGGAGGTCACCCCAAAGCACTCAAGCGTGCGGAGGAGGCGGACTTCTCGAAGACTCCAGATGCTCGCTGGCCCCTTGTGAATGGACCACACCGGGAATTGCGGGTGCTCACAAAACCCACAGCCACCTGCTGCAGCCAAACGGAGGAGGATCTCGAGCATGAACCGAACCAAACGTGTTCCCACAATCGTTTGCAGCCATTGTCGTGGGCGAAGATTCGGAAAGCCTAATGGCCACTCAGAAGATCTCAAGGGGGGGGGCCCCCATCCATGAGTCTGGCAGCAGAGAAGGTCTCGCAGGGGGGCCCCCCCCTGCTCCGCACACCTGTCCGGAATCCACTGCGCGCACCCAGAATTGCAATGCCTTCGATGTGGCGAGGTTGCCCTGAATACGTTGCATACACATATCAACGGATATGAGGAATACATGGAGGTGTCCAAAGACCTTCTGCTCAAGGATCTGGTGCAAGTCTCCCTCTCTGCGGTATCCAGAAAAGAAATGAACCACAACCAGGGCTTTAATGTGCAAAAGGGCGTATTCTTTGGCCAGTCCCGCCAGTGAGAAGCGGCCATTTCCTGAGTTGGGTCCCCGAGCGGACTGGAATACAAAAGCCGGGAGGTCCTCATCAAACAAGTGCACTTGGGGAACATCAGGAGGCTGAATGCCAATTTGTCGTCCTTGCAAGGCATCATATGCTTGTCCAGGCGTACCAGCACGGGCTGTCCATTTGCTCAGCATGATTCTGGAGGCGTCTGAATCAGCAGGAGGCAGCAACGGACAAGGAATGCGACATACCGGAAGCAGGGCTTTTGTGGACCACCAACCCTCGGCCCTCATTGTCAGGGTATGGTGATGATCCTCTTGATCGAGCTGTTGCACAACTTCATCTTGGAGCGGCGGAAAACAGTGTTGCAAGGTCTCAAGACACGAGGGAACATCCTTCAAATGCTCAATGAAGCGTTTGCGATGGTGATACCATTTGCCACAGGCCAGACAAACGTCTCCCACTGCATAGTACTTGACAATGCGACGGTATCCATGGGCCCTGCCAGCATGAGACGCCAGGGCTCGACGGCTGCCAAACGTTTTGGAGCACAGGTCACATTGCCAGCATTCATTACTGAGCTGAGTGGATTGAGGGATGATGCCTCCATGCCGGAGAAAGACTTCGTCAAATCTTTTCTGCCACAAGTGGTGTTCAGCGACAGATCTACGGAAGCGGGCGCAACTTTGGGCAGTTTTGCGGAGGCGACCTTTCCAATTGGGATCCAGTGCAATGAAAGGGATCCAATCTGCAAACTTGTCACTTCCCACAGGGCCGAATGGTGATGGGTAAAATTGCCGGAACCAGGCAAGGGATTCAGAACAGAGCTGCATCCAACTATTCTGGTACGGAGCTGCATGAAATAGCACTGTCCACAATGCTTGAGGGCAAAATTCAAGCAACCTTTTGCAGTAGCGGAGCCGAGCAAGGTGCAATTGGTCTTTGGGACAGAGCAGGTCCGCAAGGGCAAACAAATCCATGGTGTCCATGCTGGTCGGTGGGACGCCTTGGAGGAGATGCTTGACCATCAGGCCGATGGGCTTTCGCATATGATTTTGCCAGGTATCCAGTTGCTCAGCGGACACACCAGACCAAGTATGGACGTTGAACATCAAGCGGGACAATGACAGGGACTGGAAGACTTGGGTCTTGGCTCGTAGTGACACGTAGGACTTGGAATAAAACTGCTTGGAGATAGCCCCCCATGTGGCCTTGGCACTAGTGGCACGATGCTGGATGTCTCTGGCATGACGGTGCGGTGACTGAAGCCAACTTCCCAGATGCTTATACGATTGGGTGACATGGAGGCAAAATTGGTGGCCATCAGCGGCCCACTGCATCACTTGGTCGTTGGAAGCAAGCTCAGCCTTCAACGCTCTGGAACCTCGACCGGTGACCTGCCACATGACCTCTGTCTTCCCCCGTTCAAAGTTCAGTTCCATGCCTCGACGGAAGGTAGCATAGCGCATGGCCTGCACCACATGTTGGATCAGGGTGAGCAGCTCCGGAAGGCCTGTTGCATGGACAGCCACTGCTGCATCATCTACAAATGCCAAATCCAGAAACCCCGTCGATGGCAATGCAGGGGCATGTGCAAAGGAGTCGCACATCTGAGGCGAACCCATCCAAACTGCCTCTAAGCGGTCAGTGAGGTACTGGCGAGCATCCCTGAGAACTAAACTCATGATGGTGTTGAAGAGGATGTCACCCAGAGGATCTCCAGGCCTTGTGCCACGAGTGGTGTGGCAGTACGCATCAAGCCCCTCAACGGCAAAATGTGTACATGTCATTGTGTCGTTGATGATGTACTGGAGGTGGTCGGATGCACCTGCCAGTGCGTGGTCATGAGAGACTACTTCCATCCATGTGTGCAAGTCATTCATATCCACCTGGAAGGCTGCCATGGCTGTCTGGAACACTGACTGCTCTTGGGGGATGTTGGTGAGTGACTGACGAAGGACCGAATAAAAAGCAGCTCTAAGGTCAAAGAAAACCACTGCGGTAGGGATCTTCAAACACTTGCAAAGGTGTTGATGTCCATCTAGCAGATGGTGGGCAACATCAGTGCCCATTTTCTTTCTGCCCCCTAGCTGCAAAGCATCGATGTTAGCCTCCCAAACTTGCTCTACCTGCTGTCGTAAAACCCGATGGTAGAGTTTGCTTGAATAATTGGAGATGAAGATCGAACGAAAAGAGGAAGGGTCCTCAGCTGATCCCTTGCCTTTGTGGAGCGGAATGAGGTTTCCGCCCTTCCAATGGAGCGGCTCTGCAGCTTGCGACGCACACTTGAGGGTCAAAACAGAAAACTGGCGGGTGAACACACTACCTGCAGCCTTCAAAATGGACGGTGTGAGCTGGTTTGGACCAGGGGCCTTTCCACGTTTGAACTTGGTAAGTGCACGATGCAAATCCCAATCGGAGGGGAAACACTCATAGTGCTGGACATCAATTGGCAGGGGGGCAGGTCTGTTTCGAACTTGCAAGTCATGCCATGTGGTCTTGAGACCGGCTTCTATCTGGGCAAATTGGTGCATCCAGACTTCTTGCTGTTGGTGGTAAGTCTGAGCAATGGAGCCATCTGGACACTGAAGCATGGGCAGAGGCCGGACTGGTGAGGCACGTTTACGTTTGCCACCTCCAATGCGGATCATGTGACGGTACATGGCCTTGAAATCGTGTGTCAGTCCAGCTTCCTGCAAATGCACAAGCACTTGGTCAAAAAAGATCCGGATGTCCCGGCGGGTCAAGTCCCGAA
This sequence comes from Symbiodinium sp. clade C Y103, assembly GCA_003297045.1. NCBI lineage: Eukaryota > Dinophyceae > Suessiales > Symbiodiniaceae > Cladocopium > Cladocopium sp. clade C. Next base: position 300,963 of record BGPT01000089.1, read on the forward strand.
CTTTGTGTTCCAAGTCACGAAGACCAGCTTTGAATTCAGAATCTGTCACGATTCCAAAGGCCCTGCCACAGTCAAGCATATGTCGCTTCATGGCGATGTGGTGCAGGGTGTCACTTTGCAATGTGGGTCTGGATTTAGCACCTTTGCGCAGCTCAAAGTGCTGGCGGGCCAACTGAAGGACTTGATGTTCATACCAATGGGCATGGCTGTCCGGATGCACATTCCAGGCGCAAAGAGGGAGGGTGGCCAATGCTTCTTGGAACTGTGCACAACGCTTGGGGTCCAGGAGAGCAAGTTCATCCCATTTAATTCGTTTGCGCTTGGCTTGCAAGGGCAGCCAGCCTTGGGCGTGCAAGAGCACCGGAATGTGATCTTCATGAGCAAAAGATCCATCATAGGATTGCAAGGTGTGTGTTTTGCGTGTCAGCGGAAAAGCAGTGGCACTGCAGAACATGAAATCGATGCGATGCCCAGCTCCGGATGAGTGTGTCCAGGTGCACCCTGGTCCCTCATGCAAATGGCTGAAAGTGGAGGGCACATACAAACGGCAATTCTGCAGAAATTCCTCCAGGATTCCTGTTTGGGAGTTGCAGGTGGAGGCCTGATGCATGTCGAAAAACTCGGTGGGAGCTGTGGCCAAAGGCGCATTGGCGTCAACAAAAAACCATTGGACTTCCGACGTGGCATGTTGCTGGAGCAGGTCAGCGGTGTGAGTCCACCAATTGCGGATGTCATCCATGGGTGTACTTCCATCCCCTCTGGATTTCTGCAAACAAGGACCATGAAGAACAATGAACTGCACTGCAAAGTCAGGAAGCGACAAATGCACAAACAGCCTACGAGCATCGGCAACTTGAACAGTGGCCTGAGCATCTGCAAACCGGATAGGGCGGTGCATGGGATCCGTAGCAAAAGAGAGGGTCTTGTGGATCCAGAGTTCACATCCAAGGCGGGCGGCAGCCGGTCCCTGACAACCTGAGGCAAAGATATGATAATGATCACTTTGGAAACGTCCTTTGAACGTACGTGTTTCCTGGAGACCAATAACATGAATGCCTTCTTGATGAAATTGAATGTCCAGCCGCGCTGTACGGCCCCCTTTCTGGCGACCAATTTGACGCTGCTGCTCTAGCTTGTCCAGAGCCAGGACGTTGACGGTTGCAAGAGTGCACTGCAGCTGTACAACTGGAGCCGGGCTGGGTCTGGAAGCTGTGTCCGGGGGTTCTAAATGAACATCAGGGACTGTGAATTGAAACACTGCATCTTCAGGCTGGGCAGGCAAGCATGTGGCAAAGCTGGACGGTTGAAGGCTGAGCCAGTTCCAAGCCAGATCATGTGCTGTCGTGGCCAGGGCATGCATGGAATTGAAGTGAAAAGGGGGACATTGATCACTAGCCAATGCGAACTTAGCCAGTCGATCAGCCAATTCGTTCCATGGATTTCCAGTGTGGCCTCGGACTTCTTTGAAGTCAACCTGGGTGCCAAGCCAGGCGTATGTGGTACGACACATTTGTGCCAAGATTCTGGAATAGAATGCAGATGTCCAAGGAATCATGGCCCTAACCAGGAAACACAAATACCAAAAACATCCAAAAACTAATGCTGGGTTTAACCGGATTGAGTTTTATTCCAAATATTTTTGGCGGCTTCCAGTTCCAGTCTCTTCATTCTACTTGAGATCAAACGAGAAGTCAATGTCGATAAGATGATGACGATGACAACGACGACAAAGACGATGACCGTGATGAAACAAAGAATGATGAACATAGTGATGTTGATGACTGTGATGACGATGTTTATCATGATGATGATGATGATGTTGTTGTTGTTGTGGTGGTTGTTGTTGTGGTTGTTGTTGTGGTTGATGATGATGATGATGATGATGACGACGACGACGACGACGATGATGATGATGATGACGATGATCATGATGATCATGATGATGATCATGATGATGATAATGATGATGATCATGACGAATTACAAAAATGTTCATGTTCCATTTCATGATGGTGAAGATGATCATAACTCAGTTGATGCCATTTTTCTGGCTGGTGATACTTCCCCCCGAGCGCCGGCACCTGCCGCACCGTGGCCGTCAAGGCATCTCCCTCCAGCAGGTTCTCCTCGCTGAGGCTGCGAACGTTGCACAGCACCCGGCCTGAGGACGTCACCTGGTGGCAGCGTCTGGGAAGGTCCAGGATATACAGGGGATATGGGAAATTCTGATGGGGATAAGATGGGACATTCTATGGATATTCTATGGGAAATGTATAGATGATATGGATAGATGGAGATTATATCCCGGTAGTTATGTGGGAAATGTGGTATTCTTATCCCAGTTTATTGCCAATATATGTTCCGTATCATGGCCCAAAATATATATTGGCCAAATAATATGGACTGCTATGAATATTGATGATATCAATCTGGCGAATATGGGAAGTTAATTACTATTACTGTATGAATTATTGTTCCTATTGTTATGAATAAAATGGATATACCACCCTTTGTTATAACAAACTGTATTGGCTCCATGACCTCAAGGCGGAACCCGGAACCTGGAACATGCCTTGAAACTGTCTATGCTTGGTCACATCTCCAAATCCTTCTTTCACTTACACGTCACTGAATTACATTCGCTTTCATTCTCCCCATTTTGTAAATGGACCTCAATTACTGAGTATCTCCATTCTCTCCATTTTGTTTCTCAAATACTAAGCACCTTTCAACATCTGGACTTGAGACGTCAGCCAAGGTACCAAATGCTTGATGTGAACCTTCAACATCTCTTGTGCTCGCCGCCTGCAGAGCTCAAGAAAATCATCTGAGAAGATGATGACCTGCTTGAAGAAATCACTGGATTCTATAGCTACTAATCCAAGGAACATACCCCCGAAATGTACAATCACTAGATGCAACTGGATAGTTGTATTACAAGTCATTAGATGGATACATTTCCACCAAATGGAAAATACCACCCAAAAGAAATCATGCTGAAGAGTAGTGGATCCATTCATTTTGGGCCCCCTACTGGGACTATTTAATACTCGGGGGTGGGATTAATCGAGTTGGTACTATGTTGTGCTCACCAATTCGAAAGAATTGGCTCAGCAGTTGCTTCCCTGGTGAACAAACAAACAGTTACAAGAGGATGCACAAATTATCGACATTTGATTCACTGTGTTGAGATATTTAACCATCAGCTAAGTTGTTGCGGAACTTCATGATTGAAATTTCCCACAGTATCCCACAGTGGGGCTGTACTGAATCCTGAGTGTCACAGCCATGTCAAAACCACTCTCTTCCAAATTCCAGCTTCTTCGACTGAAAAATTAGCCCTTACCCTTACCCTAAAGTGATCAACCGTGGCAATTGAAAAATCCTATATTAAAAGTGGTCTTAATGGAAGAATTATCTGTTCAGTGTGGATTTTCCCGCCATGTTTAATGACACCGAGCCTTCGGGGGATTGAAATCAGGCTATGTGGGAATGATTCCCCGTATTAACTAACTAACGTCATGACTTCCCGACGTGAGGTCGTTATATTTTTTCCCAATATATACAATCATATTCCCACTGTATCACCAGTCGGGTTGGGTTTTAACAACGTCATAAACCTGAGAAACTAACATATGGAGTACTTGTTACATGCTTGGTTTAATGGCAAACCCGAATATCCTGGGTTTCATCCCACTACACTACACAAACTGTATCCCTTTATAACGAATCCCACTATACCCGGTCCTTTTATATCCATGTTATATCCATTTTAATGATAATGTGGTAAACCCAAAGACATAATCCATTGCATTGACCGAACATGACTGGAGATCTCTAAAAACATCATCTCAAACAGATTATATACCCAACAATAAAATGCAACAAACTTCTATTTGGGACGATTTATGGCATTGGGTCTTGCCACATTACACCCTGCCTTAAGTCAGAGACTGTCATCTGTGGGGTTGCCAAAACTTGGGCACATTGGCCACTCAGCAAGGTCACATCCAATCGAAGAGCCATTGGCGCACCGGGGGTGAAGAATGCGGCAGGGGTCAGTCAGAGAAACTAAAAAAAACTGTGAAAAAAAAACTAACATCCAATGACGATTCTCGTGATTTTCCCCCTAAGATTGAAAGAACATGATATAAATTAGGCATCATTCTTAACTCACTTTTTGGACAAAGCACATCATCATATGTCTGATCTCAGGAAGTGAAAGCACGGGATAAGTCTTTTCCCCGTAACACCCGTTACCTCTGGTAGGTTCTGTAGTTATTTCTACCATTGTTCTCAAGATCTTATTGTAGATCTTGATGGTGGCACACTCAAAAAAAAACATGTGTTGCCATGGGTCTTCAGGTCATGTGGACCTTTTTAGAACTCGGTTGCCCTCAGAGTACCATGGTCTCATGTAAGGAAAACCATCGAATCCCTTTGGAAACTATAGCTTGAAGACTGGCGAAGCGAACGGGCCCTGCACTTGGAGGCCTTACAGGCAGATTGACAAACACACGTATAAAGTATAGTATAGAGAAATATACAGTACATACGTACAGTACGTAGTAGAAAACTGTATACCGAGGTAGTGTGTGTGTATATATATATATAATATATATATAGAGATCAGTATATGAGTAAATACTAGAAGGCACACACAAAAGTGGAACCCAGGCTACAACAAAGATAAAACGTCTATGTAATCTGTGGCAAACTCCTTCTCAGCCTGGAAATCCGAATTCGACCGGCAGCAGGATACATTTCGTCAAGAAACAGAAACACCGCCACGCCTCGCTGTGAAATCCAACATTTCCAGCACCAAGATCGTTTTTTGTCTATCAATTGTTTTCATCAGTTATATACTATTATTCTGTAATATTCTATATACTATAGTATATATATGTATACAGTAATTACATATCTAAAGATCTGTAGTGGTACTTGCACCTCTTGTTGCTGAACACCCCAGGTTTTCCCTATACCGCAGAAACGACGTCGACAGGAAGGTGCCCCGACAGGAGCCGGCAGCTTGGCCGAGAGGGAAGACTTCAGGGACTGAAGCGTCTTAGCCTGGGATAGGATTTCACCAACATTTTAATGTGGATATCATGGGATATAGTGGGATATGGACTGGGATATAATGGGATATAGAATGGGATATAGAATGGGATATAGTATGGGATGTATAGAATGGGATAAGAGGATGCAATGGGATACAACCATTGACATCTGGGATTGTCTTGATTTTCATTATAAATAATAATAATGAATAGTATTACGCAACCAAAAAAAACAATGACTAAAAATGGGTGACTTGGTTAAAACGCTCCTTCTCCCCATCCAATGCGAAAGTATGAGGTACCTATTTATGGACAAACCCACAAGGGCAATCCATGGGAGGAATTAGAATAATTCACCAACCTGCAATGGTGGCTGTCATTTTGCCATTTGGGGGTACTTCCCACGTTCACCGTCATTCCAATGACATCACATTGAGGTAATTACAATTCCTCCAGATGAATATTGCAAACCACTAGGGTTCTCGCAAAAATGCAAAGTAAACAAATTGCCTTCTGCGACCACCTAAACCTACTTGTGGCCCCTGCGTTGGTTGGTTCACCCTCCGTTTCAGATTCAGTGATAATTTTACTTCTGAGACAAAGGTCGTTTCGGTCTGGATACACTCCAAATTGGTTGCAATATCTAATGATATCTTACAACTCAAGCAATATCAATATCCAATCCAATGTGATGTCTATGAGTATATAATGTAACAAGTATATGGTTAAATTATCAAAATGAAATATCTATGGATTATCTAAGTTGCTTACAATATCTACCCTCTGGTTATTCAACAGTCTGCTATGGAAAATGGCCTCTTTCTAGATGAAAATAATGATGATTTACCCATTATTCTATATTCTTCTAATGGTGATTTTCCATAGCTCCGTTCAACATGGTTAAATCACCAGAGGGTAAATCCCATTATGTCCCATGAACTATCCCTGTAAAATCCATATTTTGTTGCTTAAATCAAACCATATTCGATAAATCTAGTTTTATATAATTCATTATAATTCCAAAGGGTAAGTCTCATTACGTCCCATATATTCCACCAATTACCTCCATCATATTTATAATATATATATATATATTCCCATCAATCCATACAGTGGATGGAAGAAATCCTGCACCAGCTTGGATGGTTGAAACGCTGTAACTAATGGGATAAACATGGATAAACCAGTTGTCAACTGGTGCAGGATTTCTTCCATCCAGAATGGATATTTCACATTCCATATAGGATCCTAAACCCTTACCCCCTTCGCCCAACTTAGGCGCACTTCAACCCTCCGCCGAGTTGGGCTCCCAGCGAGCGCGCTAGAGATGCCCCGTTTGTTGGCTGCCAGGATCAACTCGTTACCTGCGTGACCGTGACAGGGCTTCGCGTGCAAGACGACGTGCCATGCTTACGGTGAAAATCAGGTGGTTTCAAGATGCTTCAAGGTGTATCGATGTTTATCTGTTTGACCGCTGAGGTGTGAGTCAACTAATGGTGACTTCATTGATGATCTACCACCCATATTAGGGTATCCGGGAATATCCGTCATATCGCGTATCTCAACTGTTCAATGGAAGCATGGTCGGTATAGCTCAAGGGTCGACAGCTTTGCGGATCGGGGAAGCCGTAAAATTCGCAGCCCAAATTTCACAGCGGATAAAAAACATAAACTTTCAGCTGGATTTGGTGATTTGGAGTGTCTGAATCAATCTAGATTCTGTATGATTTTTGAAGCTTGATTTCTAATTAATGCTTCCACTGGTCATTTCAGTCTGCGAAGCATCCGTGAAGGTGCTGCTGCGGTACATGTGAGATCATATGGGCATTTCCTGAAGTAGAGATAATTTGGGCAACCCATCCGAACAAAAACCCTATAATTACATACAAAGATCTCCAGTGCAGGCCATTGTCTGGCGCAATACCTACAACCAACTCCACATTCTACCCAGTCAGCCAGCAGGGCTCCCCGACAGCCATTCATGATTTCGCGCCAGAACCTAAGTTTCAATTGGAAGGGACCATACTGCCGGTGCGGGCCGGTATATCATATTTACCAATAGTAAGGTGTGTTACATTTCCCGCTCTGGTGATGTTCAAGTTTCCCTCACAGTTACACAAGGCCAGAACACCTTACCATGGGGAATGCTCGAACCGACCTGATTGGAACCTGGCAACGCTGGTTTCTCCTCTGTCATTCCTAGGCTTTAATTTTGTCAACCCATTTAAGGGTGTGGGTCAAAATGTTTGACCCCTAAGAAAGGACGGTTTGAGGTCCTGGACATGACAAAGTTTCTGGGCCCATATCCCATGTTTGAGCCAGCTGAATTAATTTACATCCCCATTTTTGTTGGTTCTACTAAGTTATATTCCTGTATACCCTCTGGTAATCAACCATGGCAATGGACAATTCCCCCATTTATAACTATAATTATATATAACTATGTTTTTCCAATTAAAACCTTCAAACTAGGAGATTTCCCATTGCGACGTTTGATTACCGGAGGGTACTCTGGTCAGTCCCCCATTATACAACTTTCGGTATCCCATGCTAGGTACAGACCCATTTGTTTGGGTGTGTCTGAAAATAGGATACCACTAATCACACACATCTGGGGGATACACCATCTTCAGACACGCCAAAATCACATATAATTAATCCACAAGTCCAAAGACATATCCTCATTGACAACCACATTATGGATCCCCAGTTCAAAATCCTCCCCCGAATCCTATCAAATACCACCCAAACGAAACCCTGGCTTTGCATTGGACCTTTTCTTTTTTTGGTCACTAATATGGAGGTATTCAATATATTTAACATTGATACTGTCATCCCCAAAATGACAGAGAATCATAGAGAATCATTTTCTACTACTGTACCTTCATAGAATTTGGAGGCTTCCTTAAATGGGGGTACCCCTAAATCATCCATTTTAATTGGAGTTTCCATTCTAAACCATCCATTTTGGGTATCCCCATGTATGGAAACCCCTATTTTACCAACTTCTATCCTTTTAGAGGTTGCTATGAGGGGAAGGGATTGTTCTACTTGCCGCTGAGAAACGCCTCCTCGACGCCATTTGGCGCCAAGGCCAACGCCGCACTCATCACGGACTGGGAGCGCGGTAGGTTCATACCATGGTTCCGTGGTGGGTTCATACCATGGGGAACCCGAAGACCATGGGTTAGACCATGGTTTCAATACGCAAATTACTCAGATGGTCCAAAACTTGCGTGATTTGAGGATACACTCATTGCAAGAAATCCTTACTGTATATGGTGAATTTCACTCTCACAATGACACCCTGGAAACACAGTTTGAGGCGCTTGAAAAAGAAGCTGAGGTTTGCTTTCAGAGGTCCTTGTATGCAAATGAGTCTGGGGCAAGGCTGAATCCAAAATGATGTGCAAATGCTTAACTCTGCCACTACGTCTTTGGTTGTTCGACCTTTCTCTGGCATTTGTTGGCATTCTAAATGTTCTTGGTGGCAAAATGGATGATGTTGTTGTTGTTGTTGTTGTTGTTGTTGTTGTTGTTGTTGTTGTTGTTGTTGTTGTTGCCGTTGTTCCTTCCCTTTGCCTTGCAAGGCTTGCTGTAATAAAAACTACATAACAAGGTTGCTACGGACATCCCGTGACTTGGGCCCAGCGGTACCCCAGTGGTACCCCATGTTTGAGCCACACTGTGTTTGGTTCACAGCACCCAAATTCCATAGATCCCATGGATCCCCATTGTTCACCAAAGATTGCTGGTATACACACGATTTTTTTGAGGCATACTTGGTTTACATCCACATGTTTGTTGCCTGTAGTTGTATTCCCAATTCTTCTCGGCATCACCATTTTCTTGACAATATGTTCCACTAGTTCTTGGCAAATCCCCCCCATCATCAAACCATTGGGTCCCCATTGGGCCAGACCAGCAAGGCCAAGGCACAGATCTTAATGCCACGGAGCGCGCCTGCACAAATCAGGGTGGAAGCGGAGGCCGAGATATGGCCGAGAAATTAGTGGCTTAAAAATGGGAAGTTCAGCAGAGAAAATGGATGAACATGTTGGATCAGTTCGGCGGCTGTAAACGGAACATTGAAAACCAGAAAAGCCATGATCTGGACCAGCACTCGAACTAAGGGGGAACCCGGTAGATTTTTCGGAAACCATCCAAGCACGAAGGATGTCCATATCCAACGATGTCACCTGATATTTTTCCATAAGGGTTTCCTGTCTAAATGTTGCTGTAAACCAGTTCTGAAATAACGGATGCACGTGAGTTGGTTTCATCTTCCCAACAGGAATGTAAATGAACTTGTTTCCCAGTGTAAAGCAATGACTGAATGATGTCATGAGCACAAAGACATGCAAGTTGGAATATCGATGATTTAGGCATGGCCATAGAAAGACAGAGAAATTCACGATTCCCCAAGAAAAATCTGCAACCGCACAGATTGATCTGCTTCCAGTTCTATCCCCAAGGCCTGTTTACAGCACGCTGCCAGCAGCACACTAAGCTTTGGCACTTGAAGCCCACAGGAGGCCGCCTGACCGACAAGCTAAAGACAAAAGGGAAAGGTGTAAATGGCTGCAATCAAGGATGGAAGTGTGTCTAAAGGAACCTGGCCTGTGAACCCAAGAACTGGCTAAACTTCTTCCCTCGAGGCTTGCGACGTCGCAATACTGGTAGCCTGAGTGAAATCGATTGAAGAGGATTGCTGAATTGCATCCCTTATACACCCACTTGTACCCCACCATTCTGGTTAAATCCTATTGATTGTTTCTTATATCACATGAGTGTGGTAATTGTGGTAAACCCAATGCCATAAACCTCCCAAGTATACTGACATAGATGTGGTGTTTACCCACCATGAATGTAGATTTCCTGGGAAAACCATGTCTTTTCCACACCTATGTAAGTTTGTTTACCCTATGGTATATCTGTCTTCATTCTGGCATCCTACTGGCCTCACCTGCTCCGTAAAGCGCAGGCAATGCTCTGTGAAGTCATTGGGGTGGCACGCATGCCATGCCTGGCTGACGCTGCAGCGTTCACATATGTTTCAAAACCCGATAAAATGCTTGAACATCAATGGATATATAATTTGGAACATATTTGGACCCCACCATACTCCTAAAATGTTCGAACATATCAAGTTGTTCACTTCCGCCCATCTGTTGGTAACCTGTAGGAAAGTAATGAAGCGCTGCCAGCTTGTTCAAACTTCTGATCGGGATTTAGGCTCTCGTTTTTATGAGAAACCGCTTCAAGGATCTTCAAGGTCGATAGAACGAAAAGAATCATTACCTCAAAAGAGGAGGCAAGCACTGACTTTTCCTGGGTAACTTGGAGCTTGATCAATCATACGAGCACGAAAAGACGGCTATCTGACTATCTGATGTAATTTGACCCAATATCGTCGGAGAAAGCATAAATAACGGTACCATTTATATCAATTTACCGTCATTTGCCTATAGGTGGTCTAAAAATTAGCGGACCCCTGGATCAATCAACCAGTCAGAATTGGCTTGTCTGAAAGTATGCTATAACCCCCAAATGACTGTTTTAATCGGGAATAAGATAATAAACCACTGGACTTAATGGAGAATCACATGGAAGAACCATCAACTATCTTATAGAGAACATGATCATGATAATTATCTATAATTATCCACCCGATTTGGATGGCTTTTTCCCGTAGATTTGCGGAGAATGCCCCTCCTTGATCCATGGTGACCTTTCCACCGGTCTGGCGCGGATCCACTCCGCAACGTCGCCAGCCAGACCCCAAGAAGACCCAGAAAGGTCGTAATGGGCAGCGCAAAGTTCTAGGCGTTGAGGTGATCCCCAGCCCCAGTGGGTCAAGTGTCATTTCTCCAACATCCAGCTATAAACCACTTGTGATTCTACAGCTGACAGGTTTTGCTAGAACCAATTCGGATGGAAAGCCGGGCGGGAATGGAAAATCGTATGCCACAAATAATGCCACTTCTCATTTAAGGCTTGTGCAAAAGCATGGACAGTGTGTAGATTCCGTGGTAAGATTGAAGCCCAGAGTGACCCCATCGCAATGGTGGAGCCATCGGAACCGTTTTCAGAGTCTGCTTTGTTGCTGCCATCAATGATGACCTTTTGATATAGAGGGGCCCTGGTTGATTAACAGGAGCCTTAAACCAAAAAATGTTCATCAATACATGAACTATAAGTATCTAATCATCCTGAAGTAGAGATGCTATGGATATTTCAAACATTTTCTCATCTTAGAAATCCAATCTAGTGAACGAGATTCAGATTTATATAATAATAATAAATAATAATAATAATAACAATAATAATAACAATAATAATAACAATAATATTTTAATAATAATAATAGTATAAAAATAAATAATAATAACAATAATAAATAATAATAGTAATAATAATAATAGTAATAATAATAATAACAATAATAATAATAATATATTATTGTTATTCTGAATCACCATCGTATAAACATGTATAAACCAGAATATTCATTGAATGACTACAACTCCAGCAGTTGCCGCCCCTGGACATCTCTCCCAGGTCATTGCCGTAGTGTCCAGGATCTCCCACGCTTTTGGTGGCCCACGGATCGAAGGTAGTAACCTGAGATGGTGACATGAAGACTGGAGGCACATGATGTCATATATATATATATAAAGATGTTGAGGAAAAATCACCGTTTTCACTACGTAAATCATCATTTTCATCATCAATAAATGGGCCGTTTTCCATAAGAAACTGTTCAATAACCAGAAGGGTAATTTACGTGGATGGTTGTGTTCATCTGTGTGAGAAAAAAAATAGAAAAAGTTGAGTGAGGGAAAAATCGATCTCAAATCTGTAGTCTTGTCTTATGTGTTGATTTTGCTATGCTCGGACTCATTTCAAGCGCTTACAGCTCAAAACAACACCAGTCAAAGCAAATGGCATCGGAGCGAGTGCCAATGGAGAGAAACATGGCAATGCTCTGAAATTCGACATGTCTGGTAGGTATGGACTGTCATCCAGTGCCACGTTGTCCCTCAACCCACCAAAAGCAGGACATTCAACGACTCGATCAACTTCTAAGATCTTAATCCTCCAATTCTTCCCATAGCTCGTGAATCCTATCCCCATGGCCATGAACACAACATCACAATATATCATAATCATATGCGCACCCCTCAATACCGCCATGTTCTTGCAGCTCTGCTGACCTGGTGGACTTGGGTTTCCCGACCCAGGACTGGAACAAAGGCACCTCGGATGCTGAATGGACTGAGGGTTTCACAGGCCGCCTCCAATAAAAACCGATCTTCAACTCCCAAAACGACATCGCATGTCTGCAGATTGTCATTTGACATCTCCTTTGACAACATCAGCAAATTCATTAAGATAATGACATATAATTACAGTACATGTCTTCCACCCTAAAACTCAAGTTACATCGAATTTTGCTATATCCCAAATCCAAATCCCAATACCTCTGAGGAGGGTGCTATGACCTCCTTGGTCTGTTGCAAGGCCTAGGAGAAGACATCCGAGGATCGACGCATCATGGGGACATCATGGGGATGGTGAAGGCGTGAATCTCTTGGTCATTGCGTTGCTATTCGAAAACGGTTGTGGAGTGGTTGGACAGAACCGCTATGGCATGACTATGACTATGAAATCCTCAACAACCCACTAATGCTTGCAGAAGTTTCAGTTGGGTAGACCCAAAGCCTGCTGGGGTGTTACTCTTCGAGGCCCTTTCTCACACCAGGTGTCACACAGTCTTCCATACCACCGGAAGAGGCTTTAAGGGCTTGCGTTTCCTCTTTACATGCTACAGAGACTTGGAAACGGAACCCAATTTGGTGAGACCCCATACCCCCATAGGTCCAAAGGCTCTAGGGGAGCCTTTTTCCCTCTGCACCAAGCTCCCTTACTTCGACATTTGGAGCATGAGCCAGCAAGAGCCTCATGTTTGGAGGCCCCACTGGCCCCACTGGCCCCACTGGCCCCACTGGGTCTTGTTTGTTTACGCATGTCATCATATTTCCATGGTAGGTTGAACGAGTGTCATAAAAGAAAGGGCAATTTGCATGTGAAATCAAACTCCAAATCAGCAGCTTTGTGGTGACACATGTTCTTGTTCCTGGTTTCAATCCCAGTAACAAACAAACTGCAACTGGGGAGCATCATCACGATTCCAAGTAGGTAGGGGAAGCAGATGCACTCATCCGATATTTGACTGATCCCTCACTTTCTGTTGGTTCAAACCTATAGCACAATTGATTGTGATGAACCAAGCCAGTAAGTAGTCACATAAAGCCAATTTGAAACCCGTCAAAACGTGCAAACCTATTCAGTGCAAGGTAAGTCTAGTCAATTGAATCATATGCATTAAACCACACTAAACCTCTGAAAATATGAAAGCTCAAACGTGCTGGATTTCCAACCAACATCAACAGGTTTTTGTTCCCCTCCCGCTGAGGTATTTGCTGGAGGAGCTGTAGGCCTCAGTGGAGCTCAAAAGATTTGGTTTGGATCCAAAGAATCTGCGAAGCAAAAAACTAAGTGCTCCGCAGCTACTGTGAGTACGCTGGGGGATGGGATTTCACACAATTTTGAGTCATATCCGGAAGATGTCTGTTTCCCTGTCATGTGAAAATAGCAAACATCAACCAATGAATGATGAGACCAGCCACATCCGGCCAGAAACAGGAGAGGAATGTCTTCATGAAATTCCTGGGTCTGAAAGCCAGGCTGCAGCCCTTCCGTTTTCTTCTGAAAATACTTGGTCGAAATCACCTGGTTCCCTAACAAATAGCTGGAAGATTAATGTATGTTCAAAATCTATCCCACAATCATAAGAAATATACCCTCTTTGTAGGGACCCAACACATGAACAGATTCAATGCTAAACCAGGACTTCTCCAGGTATTTAACATGAATTCAGTATCATGTTCTGCTCCAACCATTGCAGCTGACGGCCCCAACTCATCTCCGTGCTCCGCGTGGCTTTGGCTTCACTGCTCAGCTGGGATTGACCTGACTTGGCGCGGCTGCGATTGGAGGACATCTCCACTTAAAGCCCTAGACACCAGTTATTTTCGTTTATTTTTATGGTTATAAATGGGGTTATCATTCCATGGGGGTTATAACTCACTTATAACTTGTACAAGGCCATGACTGTTGGGTCTGGAAAAAGGAGAATGGTATGTTTTCAAACTGTGCTCGGGGTCGATCACGTGACAGCTGCAGGACCCATATACAAAGAAAACAAATCCGTTGCAGACACATCTTCTGCCGGGCTTCTGTGCAAACATGCATCAACATGCCACAGCAATTTCGCTGAGGGCCGGTGCAGATTTTCAACAGAGCCGGGTAGAATTGCAGCAAGTGACCAGCAGCACCTGGTGGAGAAGTACGTCAGTACGTCTCAAAGATTCTGAAACTGTTTCAGAAACATGTCATCACAACTTAAGGACCTAGAAAACGCAAGGATCTGGGAGCATTGAAAGATGCAGGCAACAATTGACCAACGATCAGTGGATGATATCACAGAAGATTGGTCAGCATTGTCTGTGCATGAACCTATGCAGGTTTTGTGGTCACATGCATTGATACCCCAGAATTGCCATTTCACGGAAAATCTGATTATTATCCATTGGAATTGAACTCAATGTACTCGTTTCAAGAGAAAAACACATACTATTCACTACTACTAGCATTGTAGTCATAGTTGTGTTGTCATATTGTGATTATCAATATTATATAGTATTGTTATCATGACTAATTTTAATTGTTACTATTTATTACTATATCTTTATCAGATTTTATCGGTATTAATATTACTATTTTGACTATTCCTTGATTTCTTCCCTGGATTCCGCAGTGGATCCCTCAGCAATGCAACGCTGCGCACCTCCGGAGCAATGCAGCGCACAGTACCTCCACAGACAGATCGGTGCTACACAGGTCAGGAACTTAAAACCTTGGTTTGGACATATTGGCCAAAATAGTTGGTAAATGGAGGTTAATCCCCCCAAAAAAATGATGTGATAGATTTTGTTGCGTAATCTTCTTGAACGTTCACCCTGAAGCGATTGAATTCTAGAAACAGAACTACTTGATGTTAACAGTAACACATGTTGTAGAATTTTGAAGAAGTGGAGAAGTGTGTCCCAAACCCCAATTGAGGAAATACATGGAAATACTGGAACATGACCTTAGATAAACAGCTGTGGGTGGTGATTTCCAGCTGAGGGATGCCCTGAACCAAAGCATGTCATGTTTTCTGAAACCGAAACACGAACACCAGCTTTGCGGCATTCTTTGTTGGGTTTTCAAAAGAAATATATATACATATATATATATATAAATATCAGTGTCACCAATCTATCACTGTAATTGTCTGACTAGAGTCTTGAGGCCACTTTCAGATCTTTCAGCTGTCTCCGAAATCTTCATGTTAAGGATCCTTATCATTCTTGGTGTATTTGCTCGCAAAAGTTATCCGTAAAATTCCGTAATGTACAGTAGCCACTTCAAACGTTTACTGCCCTGCGCTGTTAGTGAGAACTGAGCAGTGCCCAAAGCTGACTTTTGAAGCAGATGCAATGCGTTGCGTAGCAGCTCCAGGCAGTTTCACACATTTACATTATATATATATATAATCACATCTATATATATGGGTGTTGATCAAAATTCCTTTATCCCGGAACGACCATTCTTCACGAATAAAAATTTTACCTTCGCGAAACTTTCGCGATCTCCATGTTTATCTTTCGCGGAACCCATGTTGGGCAATGATGCCTCTTATGAACTAAGACTTCTAAGTAAGTAGTTTACGCAAATCGCGCCAAATTATCACGGATCACTTCTTGATAGCCTTGTGAGAATGCAGCTAGCAGTCTCAGGACATGTTCAACCGTGCTGATCACTTTTTTTTGCAAGGCTGGGCCACCCCCTTCAAAATACACTTTGACTTTCGCCCGCTCCTTCGCAAAACTTTCGCGGAACTTTCGCGAAAATATCGCTATCTGCCGACCCCAGCNTCGCCCGCTCCTTCGCAAAACTTTCGCGGAACTTTCGCGAAAATATCGCTATCTGCCGACCCCAGCCATCAGCAGGGGCCGCATCAGACGAAAAAGCTTCAAAACAAACACCAGGGGCCTTGATGTTGGCCCTCGCAAGGCGTCACTTTTGGGAGCTAGGCTGCTGCTTTGGAGCTTGTTTCTTGGGACTGCAGAAAGCAATA
>BGPT01000089.1:317284-388328 GCA_003297045.1 Symbiodinium sp. clade C Y103
AAAGCAATATTAGGCAGTACCAGCGGCAGGTCCAAGGATGTGCTTCAGCACCATGATATTTGGCTGTGTCGAAGCCTCACCTTTGGAAGCTCGGCTCCTGCCTATTAAGGAAAGGCAAATGTCCAGAGTACAGCACCACACAGTGAACTGAACCACCACCACCCCGGGCGACAGGGGGTGGTAGCCCTTTACAAGTTGGNCAAATGTCCAGAGTACAGCACCACACAGTGAACTGAACCACCACCACCCCGGGCGACAGGGGGTGGTAGCCCTTTACAAGTTGGTATATATATATATATTATATTATATTATATATATATATAATATGATGAAATACAATGATTCATAATATCCAACTTTCGCGAAACTTTCGCAAATAAAAATTTTACTTTCACGAACTCGAAGAAAAACTTTCGCGAGGGTTTCCAACATAACACGAATGGCTTTCGCAATTAAAACTCTTTACAAGGACCTTTAGATCGACAACCATATACCCATACAAAATCGTACATATACATACACATACATTTACTAATTATGTATTAAGATGTATATATATATATATATCATATATGTATATAATATATAATATGTGTAAATAACATATCCATGAAATTTAATGATCATCCCTGAGAGATGGAGCCCCATATGCTGATGCGCACTCCAAGAGGATGTCCATGGTCCATTCCGCAGGAGGTCCCTGAGGGAGCCACTGAATGGTAAATCGTATGGAATCTCTGTGGATTTAATGGGGTTTCATTCTGAGTCTATGATCCGTTACTGGTGATTTTATGGTAATTGACCGAACAAAAAAAATGGTGGGTTCATGAATGGGGATCCAATGGGGATGTGGAATCTGAGAAAAAACTTGGTGAGTACCCGTAGTACAAGGTGGCTGGCTAGACCATTCCCCGTTTGTAGATACTTATCCCATTCAAAGCCATATTACGGCTACGGGGATTCTCATCTCGCAATATTTCACGACATCAAAGGGATCCACAAATCACAATGGATGGCGGTCTCACAAAGGGATCCCCATCGTCCTTTATCTCACCTTCTCACATGATGATTTCTAATAGAATAACTTATTGTCATAAGTTGTAGTTGTCTCCCAAACCTATCGGCCAACCTGTTTGCGAATGTGTCACGAGTAATCCCCGCTCTACGAGTAGTGCCCGAATTTGGTTTTCACTGCCAAAGTTAAATTGTCAGCCAGCTCAGCCTCAGTAGACTCCACATCACCCTACTTAGCTACTGTATCATATTGCTGATTATTGCTGCTACTGAGACTGAAGCTCATTGAGTATGCAAACTATCTGAAGTGAGACTCCAAGTGCAACTTCCCCGGCCAAAGCCCACTTGTTCAAAAAGAAAACTGTGTGACTAGAAGTGGATTGATGATTCGGGGATTCCCATATATTGGTTTCCTTTCTATGATAAAGTCAAGTCATCAGCCATGACACTGGTCGCCCTTCTGAGAAACAGCACCGGCAGGGACGCTTGCTGCTGCAACAGCTGTGGAAAGAAGGGCATCAACGGCACTGCCTGCAAAGGGCTGAGAAAATATAGTATAAAAAAGTATAAAACATGGCTTTGTCTGAGAATATGGTCTACCCCCAAATTCTGCTTTTCCACTAGGGAATTTTTCATGACAAACCATGATAAACCACTGGAAGAATTTATATCTTTTCGGGTCAATCGCTGGGTTGGCAGTTCCGAAATAGGACCTCAGTTGGACCTCTGTTTCTACAATGCACACGGAGAAGATGGATCGAAGGACCCAAACCAAATCGGAAGAAACTCAAAACAACACAACAAGAAGCATGACATGAGTGACAATTAAAAAAAACTTGTTGATTGTCAGCAATCTCGAGACTCTTCTCTACCCAGTCAATCAGGTCGGCCATTTGAAATAGGGATCTGGGGTGTGAAATTATGGTGCTGGCTTGAGGAAATCATGTTCCCTACATTTT
Organism: Symbiodinium sp. clade C Y103; assembly: GCA_003297045.1. Taxonomy (NCBI): domain Eukaryota; class Dinophyceae; order Suessiales; family Symbiodiniaceae; genus Cladocopium; species Cladocopium sp. clade C. Next base: position 319,258 of record BGPT01000089.1, read on the forward strand.
GTTGGAGAATCCCAAATGGGTTACTTGCCATGCTACTCGGAAGGGCTCCATCAGCCTGCTGGATGTCTACGGTGCGTAGAACTCCCAGGAACAGAACCTCAGGCAGTGATCCAGTTTGTGGGTTCTCGTGGGAATCTTCGGCCTCCATGCCATTCAAGGTGTACATCACCAGCACTTTTTGATATGTGATTTTCCGTGGCAAACACTTGAGTCCCAAGGGTAGGTGAACAAAAGCTAAGCATGGGCAAGTTGGAGTGGGGTTATTTATGCTTTCGTGGAGTGACTTGGTGGAATAAATTGGGTGGTGGCGTGGGTTGGGTGGCTCATCTACTTCCAAGATGTTATGGGGGGAGAAGCCTGAGCTATATTATATACCGTAGCATGTGAATGCGCCGCTTAGGTCACGGATAGCTAAGTGATATAGCTCGTAATTATGCGATACCACTTCATAGCTGAAACAGGTATTGGTTATGATAGACGCTCAGGATGTAATAGGTGTCGCTCAAGAAGTAGCGGATATGAGAACGCGAAGTTGGCTGGATGATTTTGGAAATGGATGGCTGAAAGTTATCTATGAATTTTGATGTCGGATAAGAGCTACCTCAACACTATGTGAGAACGAGATGAAAACTTGCGAAATGTCATGGAACTTCGTGTGTGTGTGTGTATTGTCTCAATGACTAACAGTTCGAGGTCTGTAATGGTTCCAGTACTAGATGCAATGTTTACCATGTTTTTTGATGTTTGCATACTGAAGGGGGAATTCGAATGAAACTAAGATTTAAGAATAATTTTTGTTTTTCGCAGTTTTTGAGCAAGGTGTACGGACTAAGCTGCTGTCGCGAGTGATTACTGGTGCTTAAGTATGTTTGATACGCTCATGACACACGATATTATGTAATTGATTGATGATGGGATGCGTAATCGCGCGAGATGCATGATGGTTGAGTAGAGCTACATATTACACCGAGGGGTATCGGCCTAAGCCGGGGTTCGTGTGGCCTAGGCCAACGTGGTTTTGCAACTACATGCGGGGCGGCTTAGTTCGTGTGATCCTGTGGTATTGGCTTACAATTGTGCCAGATGTGGGGGGGGTTCAGGTGAAAAATCACGCGTTTGGCATCTGGTCCGCCCCATCCCTTGCTAAAGCAAGAAGAACTCCATCTAGCTACCGCTAGCTTTCGTGATATATTTAAAAAATTAAAGATTTTGGGAGCTAAGTGTGATCAGCCGACCCCAGCAGGAGGACAAGCACGTCAATCATGCTCCGCATAATGGGTAAAGAGTGGCCAGTATGCCACAGGTTTATGGTCAAGAGCTGGATGTATCCAAACGAACGAAGCGAAGGGACTTACCTTGAAACATGGGTGGATTCCTCTATCATCCCATTCATATTCTGGAAATGTATGGAATATCTGCCTACGTGTACGTGTATTCGTGGGTAAATGATGGTACATGCGGATTCTACATATTCATTGATGGTACTTGCCAGAGCTGGAGATTGCGCTCTTGGTTTTTCTTCTTTCAGTACCTATAGTTTTTCTCCGCTCGTCTTTGGGATTTCAGGATGTGAAAAAAATATGGTATCTTAGTATCTTCTTTGGTTTACCCAGCTGTTCTTGATACGGATATGGGTCCAACTTGGGTTCTCCTCAAAATTAGATGGTCAATATCAAACATGACCAACATCTAATTTTCTCCCAATCTTTGTGGTCTGTTTTCGTGGCTAAAAACCATTCACATTCAATATTGGATGGCAAAACCATGTAAAACCTACTTGAAAACTATATTAACCCGCTATGACCTGAATCCGCATAGTTACTTTAAAAACCCCAAGTATCTATATATCCCCATCCCATCAACTCCATCAACTCCCACCACCATTGTGCTTTTCACGCTCGAGAGACGCTTCCAGAATCAAAGAGGCTGCCACTGGCGCTCCCTTGGTCGCCCAAGGCGCCTCCAACCGTCGCCGGAGAAATGTGTGTTGCACCCTTCCACCCGGGACACAGTTTTTTTCGCCAGAAAACTGGCTGAATCCCTAGCAGCCAAGATTAATATAACCAAGGCGAAAAAAGGAGGCTTTACATAGACATATTTTTTGGGGATAAGGACTGTCCCAACGGGTAAAGTTTGGATCCCAACATGTGAGCATAAAACCAAAAAAAAAACTAGAGCACTACAAAAGCGCCTTTTTCTTATTCACCCCGACACCGCTCTTCAACCAAGCATTTCTGACAAGGCCAACTGTCAAAGTTCGGATCTCGACAAGATGGGCATCATGACCATCCAAAATCTTTATACATCATTCTAGTCATCATTGCAAGTTCCAAAAATCGTGCATTTTCAATCAAACATCGCGCATCAGCATCTACGATATTGATGTGAAATCTTCTGATCTCTTTGGGGCCCGCTCGTGAAACTGCTTGAAGATTTTTCGCACTGCTCGCAAGTTCTTCATTCTGAGATTTGTTGCATCCCCGTTGCAGCTCGCATATCCCTGTTTTGAACTTTGCCGGACCAGTAAAACAGTTCTCCATGTTGCACCAAGATGCACCAAGCATGTCTGCAAACCCGTCCTAAAACCAACGTCCCAAGATGCACCAAACCTCAGACTTTAAGACTTCATCTCACATATTTGAACTTTGCCTGAACAGCTCTACATGTTGCACCGCGCATTTCTGCAAACCCGTCCTAAAACCAACGTCCCAAAATACACCACAAAACCTCAGACCTCAAGATTTCATCTCAAATATTTGAACTTTGCAGGAACTGCTCTCTCTATGTTGCACCGCACATTTCTGCGAACCAGTCCTGAACCCATGTCCCAGGATGCACCACAAAACCTCAGACCCGAAGATTTCATCTTACACATCCCTGTCTTGGGATTTGCCGGAACAGCTCTGTCCTGAACCAATATCCCAGGATACACCATCAAAACTTCAGACCCAAAGATTTCATCTCACGCAGGCATACCTGTTTAGAACTTCGCCGGAAAATTGCCCCAAGTTACACCACACATTCTAGCCAACTCAGCTCTACAAACCTATCTCTCAAAATACACCTCAAAATTTCAAAATGCACTTTATAGGTTTCCAAAACATTAAGACTTTCTGTCAAGTGCAACGAGAGAACCCAGCTTGATCTTTCACTGTCCCCGTGTTTTCTATGTTCCGGCTCTTAGGTGAAATTTCGTTGTGAACCTGCCAAATCTGGTCCTAAGCATGCCACCTGGGATCAAATCCATGGGCGGCAAAGTTTATTTCTAGCAAAAAAAACAGCATAGGCCTAACTTTCTGCAGCTCAATTTAACTCAAATCTGTTTGAAATGTTTGGATACAGCCTCCGGTTCATCAATTGTTGCAACTTTTTTGCAAGCTTTCTTCATGTTTGTGTAGTTTCTACTCACCATCTGGGGTCAAAAACCTGGGCGGAACATGTTGGACTAGTTACTAGTTATCCTCGGCGAAGAACCTGGGTTACTACAATACCATGTTCTTTTTTTTGATCACAATGCCCTTGGGCTGAAACCCTAGAACCTAAGATGTGAATAGAAATATACCCAAAAGAAAAAGAAGTAGGGCACTAGATCCTATGTATATTTTGATATGAAGCTGGATAGGTTCTTGGCCGGTGTCATCTGGCAAAAATCATGGGACTTCTGCCCCTGGTTTTCCGCCAACGGGGGATATCTTTTGCCAATTTATGTTGTAGAATAGGGACAACAATGAACCAGTGGAATGAGGTAGCCTATTTTCAGACCCATTTTGGTTGGAGACAGTGGTTTCTTCGAGAAAAGCATACACTTTCTGTAGGGTTCTCTCCAAAAATTCAGGGCATCCAAACGACCCCCTTGGAAGCTACTTTGGATCGTCCGGATTTGGGAGGCCATAGTACTCTCAGCACACCCCTAGCTATGTCACCAAGGCCGATTCTTGTGTGAAAAGATAAAGGCACTTGGGAGTCCCACCACTTATCATGATTGAACATGACGCATCAGGACACCGCAGATTTGGGAGTCCTGGAATTTCAGAAATCTTAGAAGTTCAAGAAAGACTCATGCTTTCCTGCCTTACAAGTGTATATATAGTTATATATACAAATTGGATTTGTCTAGAAATGGGATACCACAAGATCCATCAAAATCTCATGGTTGATCATCATTCGTCGTCACAAATCACAAATCATCACAAATTGCCGTTTTATGCGTATACCATCGTATACCCCATTTCCAAACCACTTTGTGTGAACAGCCCACAATTGTTTGTGACACCATACACCGCAACGCCAAACTTCCTACAATCAGCACCTGCAGCTGCTTCTGCATCAGCCTATGGAAGCCATGCAATTTGGTCAGTCACGTTTTGGTCATCAATACGCTTGGACCAAATGGATGTGATCTGAAAATTGGGGGGATAGCCTAAAACAGCCCTTGAATCATAGGGAAACTGGTGATGAATGGTCTAACCAAAAATGCTAAATCATGAAATTTGGGGGTACCATGGGAGTACATTCTTTCTGGACAAAGTCGTACATTGGGCCTTTCGAAACACAGCAAAAGGGATAGCAAAATGGCGTGGATGGTCGTCCTGCTGAACAACTGATCATCAGAGACTCAATAGATTGCCACTTGGCACCAATCATTCCGTACTAGTACACACCTGACTGAAACCTTCATCATTTCCGGCCTGTACTGTACGGATCAGCCAACTGTGGACAGTTTCTGATTTGACGCTAGTACAATACGAACTCTCAATGACTTGGGCTCCCAAGAAGATACAAATCTTCATCTGTTCCACTTCCATTCTTTCATCGTTGCTGGTCAATGCCGAGTTTTTGTTGGCTCCATCACTAGGCTTTCACTACACAAATTGTCTTTATAAACCTGTTCTTTGGGAGTTCCTATCGGAGCACACTTTGCCAAGACCCCAAGGCCCCAAGACATGTGCCCCAACAAAAAGAGATCAGGTGCCTGCAGGGCTGCGCCAGCTTCCGAATAGCCTCCCTTCGATCCACTGGAGGTACCACCTGATCCGAATCTGGAGGTGATACAGATATCATCGAATCCAAAGGTTGTGGTTGGGCCAAGTAACTAAATGATATATCAATACTATATATATATATAAAGAAATGGATATAGATAGATATAGATTTGTGTGTGTGATTCAATCAGCTTGGCTTGAAACAGCCAATAAAAACCCTCAGAATATTGATAGTAGACAAGGGGACGGCCAAATTCGCGACGGCTGGCTTTTCCATGAAACAAACTACAAATAGCCATCAATATATGAGCTGGATGAATGCTCATGATTATCCCTATCAAAATAGTTCGAATCATTGATAAGAAAAAACAATGACAAGTATTTACAATGAATGATAAACTCCCAAGACTTTAAGAATGTAGTGTGTAATATAACTATATAACTTATATAATGATACTATCAAAAGCAATACTAGGGAATATATGAATAAATCGTCACTAATCCACGGTAACATGATTGGTAAACCAAGGCTATGGCCCTAGATAATTTTCTTTGGGGAAACGAAACGGGGCTCCATTTCGGTCAGAACATGAATAAAACGATCTTTGCAGGTCGTTTGGATAGAAAACATCTGTAAGTAAATGTAAGTAATATTTACATATACACATATATATCACATATATACATATATATATATACATATATATATATATACACATATATATATACACAATATTATGATGTGTCACAACAAATAATGGGCTTTAAATTTCAAAATCAAAGATTCGCCAACAGCACAGCTGGAAGACGGATGAAAAGGGCCTCGATGTACAGCGTAGCAATCCGAGATGACTGTCAAACCTTGGTGGTTCCGGTGAACTAGACTGGTGCCTGTCAAGTGCTACAGTATGCCCCATAAAGTTTCCGAGAGTTTCAAGAAAAACGTGTACCCAAACAAGAACTGCAGGATCATTCTATCCCTTAGTTTTGAAAAATGTTATATCCCATCATTGTATCCCCATTAAACCACCATATTGGTGTTAGTTGAATCACCATAAAATCACCATTAAATCATCATAAGACCTCCATGAAATCCACAGGAATGCCTATTAAATCACCATAGCATCAGCATAAAAAATCACGATGTTGATCTATTTTGACGAACGAAAATCCCCAATCTGTCATTGTTCATGTCAATTTTTCTCTAAAATCCTCAGGTCATGTTGCACTACCGCAGATCCCCAGCTCCAGCTCTCGGCGTTCGGGCAACAGCTCAGGAGAGGCGGAGACAGCGCCAGTCGTGGACTCCGACTGCGACAGGACCTGCGGGGATGAGCATGATATTCCCAATGTTCCCTAGGAATTCATAGGGAAAATGGGAGTTTAACATATAGTTTAAGTAGGGAAAATGTGGATGTTTACTCGGAAAACGGGGATTTCATGAAATTTTAACCGGATTTTGTGTGGTAAACTCTAAAAGGATAAACCATCCCATTCACCAACCATGACTGAGGATCATTAAAAACATCATCCCATTGCTATAGGGGGTATACCGTACCGAATTTCATAGACCCCAATTGGGGATAGTTGATTATTGGGTTCACCTCATTCATGGGCCAAAATAGAGATATAATGGTATAATCATCAAATTTTGAATCGGGATATATTTCATACTTCACCAAGCTGAAAAGTGCGGCAGACAATCTTCCTGCACACCCGGCCCTACCCCTTCACGGGCATCATGGGATAGTGTCCTATGAGATCCATCATTCCAGTGATGTCGCGACGGCCGCTGTGATTTATCCAGTTCAAGAGAAAACGTACGGGAAACAAACTCTTTGCACTTTGCGCCATCACTTGCAGGGCTTTCCAGATTTTTTTTGTCGGTGGCCGTTTTCATCCATTTTCCTGGATTCAAAACTGGTAGAGTTGGAAACCAATCACTCCCCACTGATGACCGCAACAGTCCGTGGAGTTTGTCAGAAAATAGGGCCTGCGGGCAATCAAACGACCATGTCCCCGACATAAATCTGGCCAGAGGTGTCCTAAAATGGGGGTACCCACAAATCATCCATTCTAATAGGATGTTCATTCAAAACCATCCATTTTTTGGGGTACCCTCATTTTCGGAAACCTCCAATATGTGGTAAATCCCGAGTTCTCAGGTACCACACCGACCGGCCGAACACCGAGCGGCATCAACACCAATGCCCGCAGCACATCCAGCAGGGCATGACGAATCAGAAATTCGCCTTCCTCGGGCCGCCGCCTCGGTACTTGAGGCAAGCGAGGAGGTGAGGGATTCGTTTAGCGGAGACATACTAAGAGCAGTACACCAATTTTGTGTGTTTCCACGTTTTTCCCTTTTTTGGAAACGCAGAGTTCATCACAAACAGCGATCCTCCTACCCAAACTCCCCATAGCAAGGTTTCCCCTAAGGCAACTTGGGTCTCTGCCAAAGTTCCAGCAGTTGTTGCATGGTTCTCTCCGTCACCTGCTAGGATTTTTTTGGATTCTTCCATCAGCAAATCGTTTCCCAAGGCCAAAACATCCAAAACGCAAGGCAGGATCACCTCTGACCTCTGAAGACAGGGATGCAGGACATGGTCTACCGGCGATGGCGCCTGATATCTGCCACTCTCAGCCTCCTCCACCAAGAAGAGATTCACCAAGTTTAGGCCTCAGCAAAACCATGCTGGGTAGTCTGGATGTGTGAGGTGACTAAAGCATACCAGTAGCCATGTTGTGAAATGGATCTCCACCAGCATGGTGTAGTTTAATATGTTCAACCCTCGGTGGCAATCAAATCTACTCAACCCAAACCTCTGTCTGTCACAGGCCTTATCCTTTGTTCAAACCTTAAAAGTCGTTGTTTTTTCTCGCCGAGTTCCTGCTACAACATCTTTTCTACATGGGAGATGTCCTTGAATCAAGGACCCTGAATAGATTTGCATCTGACAGTCTCTTCTACATGGAAAACACCGATGCTATATGTTTCCCATCCAAGTATGATATATATATATAATATAAATATAAATATATACATTGATACATATAATCTTTCAAGTTGACCCTATCAAGAGGCCGTAAAATGTCCTGATTGTTTGCCGCCTCTGCCCTGTCAAACAAAACCCCAAGTGAGGATGGTTCAAACCTACTGGCGTTTGAAATCAAAGGATTTCATATGATTTGATACTGGAAGATCAAAACATGACCAGCCTTGATCAATGTTGTTAGTCAATTGTTTGGTAAACAGTAAACACAATAATCACACACACCCCTTTTTGGGTATGGTTGTTGAATATCCATCAAAGATTGCAAATTTGGATCAATGTGATATGGTTTAAGCCCTGGTATGGTTGAGAAAATCATTCTCCCCAGTATTGCATGGTCATTGTGGGTTATCACATTCTGTTGGAGAAGCCCTCCTTTGAGCCCATTGTAGAGTTACGCGCAGGCACCATCGTTTGCCCAAATTTTTAATAGTGTTTCATGTTCTTAGATACAGCATGTACTATATTCATAACATATATGGGTTATCATGACCATTTTCATATCATGTATGTTGTAATATCATGTGTGTTACCATTTAGGGTGGGGGGGTGGGGGGGTGGGGGGAGTATCCTGATTTTTGTATGATTTTAATTGTCATTATTTATGACATGCCGTATATACATAACATGTATGTGATCATGATCATTCGCATATGATGTATGCTGTAATGTCATATAGGTTACCATTTAGGGTGGGGGGTGGGGGGGTATCCTGTTTTTTGTATGATTTTACATGTCATTATATACGACATGTCGCATGTACATAACATGTATGTTATCATGACCATGATCACGCTCAGATCCTGTATGTGGTAATATCATGATATATGTATGATGTTACATGATACTAAATGTAAAATGACATTTACAAAAAATGCATATTCTCATGATCATTGTCATGTATGTTGTCATGTTCATGGCATGCATGATTTCATCTTCATGTCACTACTGGGATGATGAGACTTGCACCATCTCCTATATCCCGCAGTATATCAGATTCCCGGCGCAAGTGCCTATGAGGGCTTGGCATCTCCTGCTCGCTTGGCTCACGCCAAAAGAAAGAGCGATGGAACGCTGATGATGCCACCCAAGANGCATCTCCTGCTCGCTTGGCTCACGCCAAAAGAAAGAGCGATGGAACGCTGATGATGCCACCCAAGACTGTGTTTCAATTTGAGTCTTGCAATTGGATGCATGCCGTCTGAACCCTCTGCCTTGCCGCGGAGGAAATGGGACAAGGGACAGAGCAGCTGCTTCATGATGACAGGATCGATGAGGAGGATTATGATGATGATGATGATGATAACCGTCGTTGCGCCTCCGGGCAAACGATGGCGCCTGACCGAGTTACACATTCTCATATTATATTATACGAGACTATGCGGAAGATGCATTCCGAGTTGGGGATAACCAGAATCCCACCAAAATGGATGGCTTGCCATCCCCAACCAACAACTCGTCCTTGAGAATCGCCAATTCTCGGAAAGAGTTGCCTTCCAACCTCCTGGTGTATTGGAATCTATGTTCGGGGGATGGTTTACTTCTTGAAAGAACTCAATTTAGAGGGTTGATGATCTGTCATTTGGTTAGGAAACTCTATTGGCTCCCACTTTGCCTTGGGAATATATACTTGCACCCATAGCTTCACAAGTACATATATAGATGCTATATACATCTAATATGAACATAATCAGAACATATAATCATATACAGATACATAAGCATAAACATTGCTGTTTTGAATATGATAGTGGATCCCGCAGTTCAACGTGTTGCCATAGCCAGATCTGATGTGTATGTCCAGACTGTGGTTCCTGACACCTCCACTGCACCTCTGGACTGGTGACGATGCTCAACAACGCCTTGGGGATCTGCTGAGACTGGGGATCTCTGGTGGCTTGTCCCCCAAAATATCTGAAACTGGAACAAGAGGACAAGGGAATCACAAAAAAAGGCGTGTTGGAGAGTTTTGAGACGAATTCAAATGAGACGTGGTGGATTTTAAAAAATGTTTTCCAACTGTTCGAGGGTTCGACCCAACCGCGAAATGACGAACGGATTGCACAGATTGAGGCAAACCTTTCTGGTCAGTGGTTTGACTATCTGCACAAACTGTCCAAAAATCATGGGAACCCTATGGTGTTCCCAACTACGATTCTCGTAGATCATCCAGGCAACAATCATAAATCACAAATATAAGTTCACCCGCGTCTTTCAATTGAACCAGAACATGCAACAGGATTGATTCAGATCTTTGTCACAGCATGTTTGAAGGAACTGCGAACTGCCGGGAAAAGCGGGCATGGGAGCCGCGCAAAAGCTTTCTTAATGGGCTGTAACCGACAAGTTCTATCCATGTCAAGCATTCCATCTCCCAACATTCATTGGGTCGTTTTTTCCAAGTTGTTTGAGGGAACCCCCAAAGGAATCCATTGGCTTTACCAGTAGATCTGCCAGTTTTCCATCTTCCAATTCTGGGACATGGATCCAACCCAACCCCAGAATCGGCTGATCGATCTCGGCGCCCAAGCCAAAGAAGAGTCGATCAGCTGACCTTGCACCTGGTTTTTTGGGATCCCTCCAGAGTGGTTGAATTCACCCCGCGCCTAAATATCATAAGTAAAGACTGTATATTATGTCTTATATACACTTGAAATCTACCACCTATGTCTACATATTGATAAATATGTGTATATTATATATATACAAATACGTGCATTTCATTGCATTGCATTGCATTGCATTGCATTACAGTTGCAATGTGCTGCATTGCATTTACATTTCACTTCATTGCATTGCATTGCATTGCGTTGAATACATACATACATACAAATTTGATACCCCATCAAAGTAATACTTTCACATGTTCATTATCATTTTCATTTCCATTTTGATTTTCATTTGCATTTGCATCATCATCATAATCATCATAATCATCATCATCATCATCATCATCATCCTCATCATCACCATCACCATCATCATCATCATCATCATCATCATCATCATCATCCTCATTATCATCCTCATGTTTCCTGGGTCTTTCTGATGAGGGTGGCCCTTCATGAAGCCCTGCACCCTTGGAGCATCCGCCTGGGTCCACGCTTCGTGATCTGAAAAACGCTCCAGCCTCGGGGAACATAGTGTGAAGTGTGTTGAGCCGGGCTCACAAGTGCCATGAAGTCAACTAATTCCTGGAATCCGGGTCATATAGCTAATTGTGATATAGTATACTTGTAGAAAATACGTTTCAATATGTTTTACAAAATGTTTATCTGGTGAAATGTATGAGATCCATCCATGACTTGAGGTTACCATGAAACAAGTACTTCACTTCATATAGGGGTATGGGATCCTCTTGTAAGGCTAGCCTGCTGAAGACCCACCTCAGCACCCCGGTGTCTTGCAGCTTTCTTTCTGACTGTTCGTCAATGAAATCTTCGAAGCCATCTGGCAGCTCAGTGATTGTTGAAGGCTGATGCAGACAGAGTTGCCTCACAATGGATGCTCTTCCTCCTGACTCCACCATGTTCCACCAAGAAGCGAACCACTTCAATGTGGCCATTTTCAGCTGCCACGTACAAAGGTGTTGCACCTGCATGCGTGTCTGCGTTGTGTTCAACCAAGAAGCGAACAATTTCAACGCGGCCTTGCGCAGCTGCCACGTCCAAAGGTGTTGCACCCGCATGTGTGCCTGCGTTATTTTCAACCAAGAAGCGAACAATTTCAATGTGGCCATTTTGAGCTGCCACGTACAAAGGTGTTGCACCCGCGTGTGTATCTGCGTTATGTTCAACCAAGAAGCGAACAGTTTCAATGTCGCATTTTTGAGCTGCCACGTACAAAGGTGTTGCACCCGCATGCGTGTCTGCCTTATGTTCAACCAAGAAGCGAACAATTTCAATGTGGCCATTTTCAGCTGCCACGTACAAAGGTGTTGCACCTGCATGTGTGCCTGCGTTATGTTCAACCAAGAAGCGAACAATTTCAAAGTGGCCTTGCGCAGCTGCCACGTCCAAAGGTGTTGCACCCGCATGTGTGCCTGCGTTATGTTCAACCAAGAAGCGAACAATTTCAAAGTGGCCTTGCGCAGCTGCCACGTGCAGAGGTGTCCAACGAAAAAAAGGCTTGCTCTTATCTGCTCCTTGTTCAACCAGGAATCGAACAGTTTCAACGTGGCCATTTGCGGCCGCCACCCAGAGAGGTGTTTTTCCGGAATCATTGCTCTGGTTCTTGTCTGCTCCGTGTTCAATCAAGAATCGAACAATTTCAACGTGGCCCTCTGCAGCTGCCACCCAAAGAGGTGTTTGTCCGTGATGGGCGCTCTGGCTCTTGTCTGCTCCGTCTTCAACCAGAAATCGAACAGTTTCAACATGGCCATGTGCGGCTGCCACCCAGAGAGGTGTTGCTCCTCCGAAATGAACAATTTGAACGTGGCCATGCGGAGCTGCCACGAACAGAGGTGTTTTACGGTCATGGGTGCTCTGGTTCTTGTCTGCTCCGTGTTCAACCAAGAATTGAACAGTTTCAACGTGGCCCTGTGCGGCTGCCACGAACAGAGGTGTTGCACCTGAACGGTTTCTCTTTTCCTTCCCTGCCTCTTCTTCTTCAACTAGGAATCGAACAATTTCAACATGGCCATGCGCAGCTGCCACATGCAAAGGTGTTTCACCGTCATGGGCGCTCTGGTTCTTGTCTGCTCCATGTTCAATCAAGAATCGCGCAATTTTCTACGCTGCCATTTTGAGCAGCTACATGCAGAGTTGTTTCCCCGTTGTTTGTGGTCTTGCTCAAATCTGCCTCATGTTCAACCAAAAAGCGAACTGCTTCCAATTGACCCCACTGCGCCGCTGCGTGGATCGGCGTGAAGCCTTCATTGCATGGTGCATCTTTGTCACCACCTGCTTCCAATAGAAGGCACAAACATTGCACGCTGCCGAATCTAGCGGCACCGTGAAGCGCGCACCAACCTCTTCCACCAAAGGAAGAATTCGGGTCCCGTGGCTCTTCAAGCCAGCTGTGCAGCACCTGAATGTCGTCTTCGCGACAAGCTGCCAGGAGTCTCTTCCCTCCGTCAGCATCAGGGGGCAAGAAATGTAACAACACGAGCTGAACCTTCTGCGGAGTCAAGCACAGTTCATCGCCATCAATGTGGCTGCCATCTTCCAGAATTAGCCTCTGCCGAAATCTGGACACTCCAGTGAGGGAGGCAAGATGATCTTTCAGAACTCGTGCTGGCTTGCCGTTTACGTCTTCAATGTTCAACGTGGCAATTTCTTCCCCAGACAAGGCTGACACAAAATGCAACATGGGAGCTGTTGGATCGAAAAAACACTGCATTTGAATGCATTTGAAAGCTTGAACCAAATTGTCGCAGCATCTGCTAACCACGAGGACAGTTCAAACCTGATGTGTCTGCAAAATGTTGGGGTCCACAAAAAGAAGGCACATCTGCACCAAATGTCGTCATGGACGAGCATAATAGCACGATACAACATCTTCACACATGGAGAATTGGGACAATCTCCCAGTGTTGGCACTAAAATTGTTCGTGACGTGCACTCTTCACACGTTAGAAACCTTGGGGACTATGGGTCAATGGTAAGAGCCTAGGCCGCTTAAGGTGCTGAGCGCTTGATGGACCCAGCTGTTCTGCCCTACCGCTAATTTGGTGAAGCCCGAAACATGAATTTCCCAAATTTACCAGAAATGTGTGTCAACTAGCCATCCCCAACTGGAGGTTTTATTGTTGGGTTTACCATAGAATATCTAATTTACCTGGTGCTTACTCAAGCTTTGAGGTTTTGCTAGTCCATGACCTCTCACCGGGTCACACCCACATGCGCCATCGTCAAAAGATGGCACATCGTCTATGGCTATCCATCCCATGACGGGAACCCAAACATCATGGGTGGTGTATAAATCCTAACGAAAATGGATTGGTGAGCCCCCGAAAAAAAGCTGGGTTCATCATTCATTAATCTAATTGTATCTAATTCAACTAACATGACCATGGCACAATGACAACTTCCCAGGCTGGCCATGTCTTGCCCAGCAGGCCCCCCTGCATCACCCGAAGAGGTGACAATGCCGCCAAACGGACGGCCTGACGCGCATTAAAGTGGGAAGGTCAGGTGGCACAATATGGCGACACCACATGGGGCAGTTGTCCATCAGAATACCCTCTGGTAAACTAACATAATTATTGAAAATGGTCATTTATAGTTAGTTTTCCATTTAAAAATGGTAATTTTCCATATAGTTATGTTAGTTTACCAGAGGATAGCAAACATGGAGATATTATGAGATTGCGAAGAAGAAAGCAGCCGAGAACAGATGGGATTCTGAGCAAGAACGAGACGTATATTGGGGTGACCAACATAAATCTGTTGTAAGACCAGGGAATCGGTATAGACACATCAAGCAAAGCTTACAATTCCAGATGTGACGGATTTGGTATGATTTGGTTCTTTGTGACAACTGACCAAAGAATTGACAGGTGAAGTGACCTAAATCCAATTTTCAGATTGGGCAGTTTGAAGATAATCCATGACAATTCTTGTTGCTTGTCCGAAGAGGCAGTGCCTTTCTCGCAATGCAATTTTCAGTGTTCCCCAAGCACCTCCGTAGCTTGGGACGTGAGGGGATTGCCATCATGAGATCCAGGTGGATATTTATGGGTGTAACTATGGGATTTTAACCTCCCAAAGTTGAGACCTGGTGCCCCTACAACCTTTGGTGAAATCTAACCCGCAAAAATGAGTGAAACTGAACACCCAAGGAACCTCTAATTTTTCATGGTAACTTCATCATTCCCTCGTTGCTGCTTCATGGCCATAAAATACAATATTGCAAAAAAAGATAACTATATATAAATACAATATATAATATAATATATATATATATATATGATACATATATATATATATAGTTAATATATAATATATATATATATAATATAATTAATATATCAGCTGCCAGTTAATTTCCTTGGCCTTGGGACTCTCCGCACTCAAGAAGGCTTGCAGCAACTGTAGCACCGGCCTCAGCAAATCGCCAGTCCAATGGTTTCGATTGCTCCATCCATCCACCCACCCGTCCATCCACCCTTTTTTGTACAGAGATAATGACGTGATATATCATATCATGTAATGTGGGTAAAACAGCAATAAACCTCCCATTTGGTAATGGTGTATACCACCTATTTATGGTGATTTGGGGGATGGTTCATTATTGTTTTACCAACATTAAATGTATTTGCATGCAAGTTCGCAACTTGGGTTGATGGTGGTCAGTAACCTCTCAACAAAATCTTCGACAAATATCTTGGCCGGAAAGGGTAAAAATCCGCATCGAATTTCAGCAATTCAGGTTTTCAAGGTCCAAAATGGGACACCTCAACTGATTGACGGCAGACACAACAGGACGGCAAAAGCAACAAGAAATATAGCTTGTCACTCGAAGGGAATCACGTCTCGATACGTGACTGTTGAAGGCGAAGGATGTACCCCATACTGTAGGGGGCCGGAAAGATGATATGTTTTTGATCGTGAATTTGTCTAAAAATCGGTAACAAAAATGATGGTCAAGTTTCATTTCAATGTTTTCAATAGCATCTGACTGGGTGCAATTTGATGGTTGAAACCCGAAAACAATCGAAAACATGGTTATAAGCTGCTCAAATGCCCAGCATCCAAGATCCCGGGCATCAAGGCATCACTTGGAATGTCGGCAGCCCAAGTCCTGGAACGGAGCCATGCTTCAGTTGGTTTAATTCACTAGTATCAGTATCATTGAAGAATATCAAGGATATGTAGATCTATAAATTGTGTATGTTTATGTATAGATAGATTCACTCATCTCTACTAATATCATTTCTATTGGGTGCATGGTAGACACAGCGAACTAGTCTGTGGGGATACCCACACAACGACTGCAAGTTTGTGGTCTGTAGCTGCATGTTTCACATATATCATGCAGGGTAGAGATATACCTTTGCATATGATCATCATCTCAAACGAGGCTGAAAAGCAGAAAGTGGTCACACTCCTATCTGCCGGCTGTATGAGTTTGACACAGTAGCCACTTGCATAGAGCTCTGTTTCGAACGGAAGAAGTTCACCCAACTGATCGTCAGACACCCCGTGAAGGTCTTCAATGGTTCTCCCTCATCCAAACGTGTTCCACCTGAAATTATCATTGCTGAAACAACATTATCTTTCCCAACTTCCAATAAACCAAGCATCCAATCGTGTATTATTGGGCCAGCTATGTTGGCTCAACATGCCTAGGCAGCTCAAATCCCATCTACAATTAATTACAAAATGTTTCAGGGCCCCTGTCCATATTGAGAGACTCTTCAAGAGTTTAAGAGGGTCCTGTCAAGCAATGCTGTGACTCGATGTAAGTTCATATAAGATCTACAGCCCAAAGTTGGAGATGACCCATGGCAATGTTGCGCGCCTCAAAACGGAACACAGTCGCACAGGAAGCAGCACTGCGGGCGCCTGCCGGCGGCCACTGAGGTATCCAAGGTACACCAACTTGACTCAAGGCATCTATGGCGTGGTTTCATTTGAAGAACCATATAGTCTATAAATACAAATATCCAATTGTATCGAATACGAGCTCATTTTTTACATCTTATTACCATGTTGATAGCTCAGTTCGCAGTGAAGGCTGCATTTGGAAATCATCTTCTGCAGTGCTGAGAATGGGAGCCCCAGAATTGCTTTTTTCGGGAGCGTATGTGTTTGTTCTTGAGGCCCATATAACCGTAGTCTTTAGCTTGGCTCAGCTTCGGCCCAGTCGAACCATAAGGTAGCAGCTATTGCATGATGAGATGTCAGTCAATGCCATGTTGGCGAGAAAAGCTTTAAAAAAAAAGCTACATCATCTTACTTCATGATCCTTCTGCTTGTCTACTTTATGTTCTCAATAGGACGTGAAAGATATAGACTGATCTGATCTACTTGGGAATGTCTATAATACTATAAGTCCAAGCCCTTTCCGGCAATCCAGCCGCTGAATCCGATCAAACGTGGGGTGACCTCACCCAAATAATAGACTCAGAACCACAATGACAAGTTTCAGGGGGCTCATACAGTACCTCACAAGAACCAAAAAACAAGGCAGCTGCAGTACTCCCTTGAAATCTACCAAATCACTCTGACCAAAAAATTTGAATAATCATGTAAAACAACGTGGCCATGGTCCTTACGCTCCGGTAAACTACCGCAGCTATGGAAAATTCCCACATTATAGACTCAATGATTTAGCTTTGATAACATTGTCATGTTGATTCATTTTCCGTATGTGAGTCATAATCCCGGAGGGTAGTCCTTATGGAAAATCTTGTCCTTCACCTCCCAAACCCAACTTCGCTTCCACACCTGCGGTTGTAGGTGTGGTACCAGCTGGGCGATGGGAAGGATGAAGCTCAACATCACCTGGAACCTTGGTGATTCCGTACTCCTTTGGCCCATAGCAAATGGTCCGACATGTGCTATGGTCAAGGGAAAAGTTTAGATTATTGGGATCAATATGGATAATAAGCACATTGCAGGGGTTTCTGTTGACCAATAGTGCTCAATAGATTAATATGGATTGATGAGCTATGGTCATCCAAGCATTCTTGGGATTCCTTGTGTTAGCCATCATAATTGCAGTTTTTCATAGTGGTTTGACCATGCCCCAATTGATCTAATCCAACCTTTGTCCGTGGCACACATGGGTTTGTCTGAGAATTATGGAAAAACCATGGAAAACTCCAAAATTCATTGGTTAATCACCCTTTTCGCTTTTGGGCATCCCGCATCCCCCTAAAATTAAGCACCCCCTAAATTGTCCCAAATAAGTGTAAATCCCCTGCATCCCCTACATTCCACCATAGTTTTTGGGGGGTGTTTAATATCAGGGGGGTAGCCCCATTGAATAACCAACCCAAGACGTGTCATATATGATGTCATGACTGCAGAACAGTCATACCAACCTGCAAAGCTCAGGCTGGCGCTGCAAGTGCGGCGTCAGCTGCGAGTGGCAGAACGCCAGCAGCGATAACAGCATGTCCTGACGACGCGGATAGCTGGAAGGGACATAGAAAAAGACATGGGATGGGCTAAGGGATTTCTATGAACTACCAGGAAAGGGAATCACATATATAGATACCTCAAGATTCGCAAATCAATAGATTTAATGAACTATCCCAATAGAAAGAACTTGAAAACAAGATTCTGGGACAGCAATTCTCATCCCTTAGGCTAAGGGTTTAGCATTCGTTGACCTGGCAGCTAGGCTCTAGGGGGGCAGGCCAGGATCATCCCGGGAATCGCAACTGCTGGGCAGGAAGCTTGGCTAAAACTTCCCATTTGCGTGTTTTCTCACAAAAAATAGATAAACAGGTCGTAGATTTTCCAGCTCTGAATTCTCTCCGAGGTGGTTCTGTAACCCCTACAATAGGGATCTAACTGGACGGAGAAGTTTTTCCTGTGACTTTGACCCTCCAGGTAACTTGCATAAGTGGCAAACCGTCATCTGGATCTGTCTGAAAATAGGGCAGACCTGTATGAAGTGGCCATGTAACTACAGTAATCAGAAACACAATGATCAACCATCAAATTTGGTTGGTGTTCCGTGCCAATTTTCAGACAAACCCATCTCCCGACAGGCGGAAACCAATGGTGGGTCGTTCATGGTAACCCTTCGCAGTCCTTGCGAATCACCACGTCGAAACTGTCATTGGGATTGGGAGCTGACGCTGTTTCCTCCTGCCGAGAAACGACCGACTAACAGTTTTCAGATGGGAAGGATCCAAGAATACTGGAATATACTGGGATATAACCATCAATAATGGGATATAATATAATGGAATATGATAGAACCATCAATTTTGATGGGATACAAGAAAAAATGTTGAATATTCTCCAGTAGACTAAGATACTGTACGTATGGAAAACCATGATGTTTCAATAGGGAAATCATCGAAGTAAATGAGCCATTTCTCAGAGCTAGTCAAATTACCAAAGGGATCCAAAGGGTACTATGAAAACGAAAACGACAACAACACGAGAGCTTCTGGGCTGGGGCTCATGATGTTTTTTTTCATATGCGAAAGACATGCAGCTCCAAGTTTAAGTGTGAGGCTACGCATGGGACCTTCGATCGCAGTGGCTGATTACCAAAACATATTGGTCAGGCTGCTGAAGTTCAGTTTGTCACTGCAGATCACTACTGGCTGGTGATTGCCACATATTGCCACCTGATCCTAAAAATATCAATCAATTGGAGTTGTCACTCCAGGGAGGAATGGAAGATACCAAAAAAATCCAAAAAATACGTGAAACCACAAACCATGCATTCCCAAAACTCTTGGCTATGGGACTATGCACATTTTCCTTGGCAGACTCACTACTTGGGGGTGCTGGGGCCCCAGATGTGGTTGAAAATTGGTGCAACATGGTACAACCATATGGTGATACATTCCATAAAAAATCGGATATAATTCCGAATTATATCCAAATGGATCCAAATGGGACAAATGCAGCCCTATTATAATCCATTAACTTATATCATATCATATCATATTATATCCAATTATAGCAACCCAAACAAAATGCAGACAAAAACATGAACATCACTATCTCACTGCATTGAATTTACTACTTCCTGTATCTTCCAATTTCCATCTCTTGGAAAACACCACATTTAGTTCAATGATTTTGCCATAACCCTCCGTTTACTTCGTGGATTCTCCAGCCTGCCATGTTTGATGACCGAAGGGTAATTGGGACTGCCGCCTCCATTGTGCCTGGAAACAAAAACGGACCCGCCTGCATCCGCTTCGCGATATGCCTGGCATCATTGCCCGGTTCCCTCCAATAATACAACCGTTTGTTAGGGAAATAAACGAAAATGACCTCAGGATTATATGTCCGGAATGGCATGCAAGGAACAAACATGCAATGGGGATTCTTTGGTCTTAGGTCTTATTTATTTTATCAGACAATTCATGATCACCCACGGCGCCTCATCAGCATCCAAAATCTACATTGTCTTAGAAAGAAATACGTGGATTTGCCCGACTATGGGGGACAATATACCTCCAAATTGCAATCTGAATTGTCTACACTCGAGCAATGATGATGAGCTATCGGGTTGCTGTACTGGCTGACCCCAATTCTGTTTTGCACACGCCAGGTTGGCTCAACCAGTGGTTGGTCCAGAGGAGTTTGGCCCAGTGCTTTGATGCCTTGGCGGCGGCCATGATGATTTTGGCGCAGGAATGGTTTCGGATTTAAACTTGTGTTCGTATTGGGTATTACTGGATGCAAAGGGAAACTACGGCACAAAAATCGCAAAAACGCCAGAAACCAAAAAAGAGATGGGGCGGCCACGAGTGTGCAATTCGGCTACATTCAATATGGAAATAGTCAATGAAAAAAGCACGTAGGTGCGCTGCGTTGCCAGCTGGGTGGTGAAATGGTGGTGAAAACAAAATCCGCAAACAAGGAAAATATGCATAATCCCCTTCACATCCTGTCGCGGATCATCGCGGATCCGTGTTGACATTTTGAATACGGTTGGCCATCCTTGAAGCCAGCATTTCAAAACTTCTACGTGACTTAGTTGTGTTTTAACATGGGCTTTCTCCACTTCAAAACACAAGGGCGTGCAGGGATGTGCAGGGCAGGGTAGCTGTGCTGCACGCAACCAGCAACCAGCAAGGGTAGTTTTACGTTCATACCGACCCACCTACGGGAAGAACCATTTCAAGGCTGCAATGCCAGAAGGCTGGTGGTTACAAACTTTGCGTTGGCCCAAACCAAGCTCTCCATGCGCGTCGCAAGCGCCGGGGGCTGCAAACTTGAAGGGTTGCTTTCTGTTGCGGGCACCGTGCCAACCGTTTGACGCTGCTGACCCTGCCCCTCGTGTTGCGAATCACCTGAGCTCCCCAAAGCGCGCGCTACAACAATGTAGTTTTGTTGGGAGTGCGCAATCCACCGAACTCCAGGCGTCATCAGGATAAGGGCAACGCGGTCTGGGTTGAGCTAGACTCAGAGTCGGAAGGTATGCTGCGAAGCCAGCGTGTCTCAGTTTCAGAGTTGTATGTTGATGCGGCCCTCCAGAAAAGAGTTGAAGTGCATATCCCTTCTGGTTTCATTGCCAAGTACATAATTACCCAGCCCCAGAAATTTTAGAGTAGAGCAGACAAGCAAAATCTTGGAAGCCTTGGACTGAAGTAAATTCCTCCATCTAAAATTCCTCCTATTTGCAACTTGACAAGTGTCAACTAAGTCGCACGGGGGCACAAGAGAGACTCTCAGCAATGTGTCTGTAAGATCGAAATTGAATAAAATTGCGGGATGATGAAGTAGTAAGAAGTAGTATATTTCATTTACTGGTCAGCTTGCATATTTTGTACGCCGAAAGCCCTCGTTGCAACAGGAGATTTGCCTGCCAAAACTTCAAAACTTGCCATGAGAAAGATGTGCAGGGACGTGAAGGGGACACAGAAAAGTCATGCCATGCCTAAGGGGCTCTTCCCAATGGCACCGGGATTTGCGAAAGAACATTCTCATGCCAACTCATGCTCATGCCTGTATAATCTTGTCCATATTCTGGTATACGCCTTTAAGCAATGGATTCATACCAAAATGTACAAATCGTGACATGTAGGTCGTTGTATTGTGGTCCTGCCACGTGCTTCTGCATCAAGCATCCTTAAACCCTGTGCAAATTGGGCTTCTTTGAGGGTCCTGGAATCAGTACCGGCTTCAACCCCGAAGTAGACACTACAGCAAAACCAGACGGAGGCACCGCAATAGAACGGTAGAAATGTGTACCAAAATCATCCGAGATCACTTGTGTGTCGAAGGTAGGAACGACTTCTTGGGTTAAGCTCTCTATACCTAATTCTGGTTATCTTTACCTGGCCCGTGGGCACGACATTATTTGTCGCTTGCAAGTATAAGCCCAACATGATGGTCTGTGTCCCATGTCTTCATGGCCGGCTGATGCACAGAACTCGTGGCAAGCCAACAGAAGAAACCTCTAGAAACACCAGCCATCCCGCCATAGTTGCTTTGCACCCATACCAAATCAATAGTGAGAAAAGGCCACCTTTATGTCGTAGTTGTCGTAGTCGTAGTCCCACGGATAATCATGATTTGCCCTCAAAGACTGTGTGTGTTGCTCTGTACTTTGCTCCAATTCCCATAGCGGAGTGGAACCAAAGTGGGTATCAAGATGTCTAACCTAAACCTTCAAGAGTTCCCTCTAGTAATCAAACATGGCAACCGAAAATCATATACAAATGGGGTTTGAATGAGAAACAATATATAAATGATCGATTCTGAATGCGGGTTTTTCCATTGCCATGTCTGATTAGAAGGTAAGGGTGTTTGAACCCCAAACAAAATATCTTAAAATCATTTAAAATCATGGTGTCTTCAAAACTTGGCAGACCCTGAGTCATCAGAAAAAAACGCCATCTGAGTCTCAGGCATGCTTCACCTGCACGTTGCAGGGTTATGATGGTTGGACTCAAGCTCTGGGGGGCTGTGCGCACGCTGAAAACTGTCCTCACTGTCCTCACTTTGGCTGCTTATTTTGTGTACCATCATCATGGTGGAGTAAACCCCAAAAAACAGCATCGTTTGATAGTTGCCATCCACTTTGATGCAAGGGATGTCCTTGCTGCTCAAAAAGCTCTGCTACAAAGGGACATGGCCATAGCTTAACCACAGGCTTCCGCTGGTCATTCTTAGTGGTCGTAGTGGTTCATTAACTGGTATGTTCACCTAATCTCGAGTCATTCGCACATCCACCTTGACCTTCCCCCCCATTTTGAGTGATTCCTGAGGAGATACGCAGGGGGATCACATCAGGATCCTTCTACACCACCATTAGGACATTGAAATACGACTTGGGAACCCCGAGCAAACAGCAACATAGAAAATGACATCGACATGGAAAATATCTCGAGAACATATCTGGTTGGGGTTTTTCACCCATTTGTCAATTTTCACCGCTTCAATTTCAATACTCTTCCACAAAATGATGTCCTCATTTGTATGCATGTTCTGCCTCACTGTGAGAGGATTCTATGACCTTTAACTTCAAACAGTCAGAAATGTCATCCGCGGTTGCTTTCTTTGCATATGACAGTTCTTGATAAGATCTAGGGGGCCCACAATATTTGGAGTCTGTATTCTTAAACCCTTCCTGGGATCTTGACCTCCTGCCATCATACTCCAGGTCAATATATAACTGGGCCGTAAATGCTGGTCATTGAGCTTATCATACTCAAGTTGCATCGCCTGTGTAACCACAGAAATGACTGGAATTCCATGGTCTTCGAAATGTCTTCAACATTTTTCAGTAGTTCGAAGCTTGATCAAAATGCTGTGATATTAACCAGTTCGTAGCCCCCGCCCCGCACCTGCTTGATGCAGCTCGGTTTGGCATTGCGGCCCTGGGTCACTTCTTTGGAATCGGCTTATCATATGGCTCCGCGGGGCCTGAACTTTCAACAATGCCAATGCACCAATTTTTCAAATGCTTCTGGGGTGCGTCACGCTACAACTCAGCCAGATTGTATGCCTACTAAAATTACAGACCCGCAAGGATGCTTTGCTGTGGTTTCGTACTAAAATCTTGATCTCCTGCAAACTGACACACAGAAATTCCACCATTTGTAGATGATTTCCTGAAAACCAATTGGTTTCAGCAGATTTTCAGTTGCATTTCCGTTTTCTATAAATATAATTCATGTCAAGCCCTTATTTCATAACCCATGGTTTATCAATGAGAGGGACTACTACCCAAATAGTGAGTTCATCATATTTCATCTGATACTTAAATGGTACCCGCCCAATGAAACAGGGATCTCGCCTAGGAGTTGATCTTCAGGCTCCGAGAGCCAAGTTTGCACCTGACAGGACGGGGGATAATTTTTTGGCATGATTTAAGGACTTCAATGGAAGGATTTTAGACAGGTTAGACATTGAATGGGATGATTTTACCCAGATTTGAAGTGGACTTTGGACTTCACATGATCTAAATTGGTTCAAATTGAGTTGTCACATGATTTAACCAACTTTTACCAACAAAATGGCAATCAAGCCAACCACAATGATCCAAAATGGGGACGGAACTGTGATGGGATCATAATGCTGAACATGATGAAAACCTGATGCTTTGGTGGCGAACTAAGCAAGCTAGTGCTTATTCAACAGAGGCCCACCTCTTGTGAACCTACCACTTCACACATGACTGGAAAATAGGTGAAATTCATCTACGTCGATTCACATTTCTTCGCAACCAACAAGTAGGTGAAATGACGTATTGCTAAAAAACATCTCGTTTGCCAAGTGCAGCAGTTCAAGTTGCTTCAAAGTATTTTAGACCACCAACATGTAACATTTCTCCATCATTGCTTTTGGTCCGAAATGCTCATCGTTGATCCTAGAACCTCCAAGTACCCATTAAATTTAGTAAAAGTATGTAAAAGTACAAAAAATGGGGAAAAATTATACGGTAACGTACCACTTTTAACGGGTACTTGGAGGGTCTAGGAGCCTTAGGATGGTATGTTGTTCGCTCACGAAAAACATACGAAAAATGACCAGCATTGACCAGCTACCTCTTCCTGCGGAAGTCGCAGGGCGGCACGGCAGGCCAACCTGGGACATTCATGTGAGAAAATCTGTGGTTCTGGTGGCTTCGGTCGCCAAAATCAACAAAAAAAATGACAATTTAAGCAAGAACCTATGGTGGTTTATGGAAATTTTATGGTGGTTTACATGATTTTCAAATGAAATGGTGAGCCATCTAATGACTTAGTAGGTTATTGTCCCGCCCATCCCCCAAAAAACTGGTTCCACCTCGCAGCCATGGGATGGACTGCGAAACATCATGGGGTTTCGTCCTATCATCCAAAGAGTGTAGGTTCACTTTTCCACGTTTCATCAAAGTGGCTTGGAAATGGCACCAATGAGACAACTACAACCTGCAAACAATGATGAGAAATGCAACCAATGCAACCAATATAACCCATGTAACCAACGTAACCAACAAGGTATTGGTATCAAGCAACACTAGCTATGGAACCGCCATACGTCATACATCTGCCACCTCCCTGGCTTCCCGGCTCACAAAGGTCGGCCACACTGTGGGCTCGGAGAAAATCACCCTGGAGAAGAGTCGGGCAACCCCTCAACTTCTGGCAGATTTACCAGGAAAAGATGATGATGAACCATCAAATTTGGCACATCTTCCATGGTTTTCCCCAACATTCTCAGACAAATCTATGGGTCAATGTACTCTTGGGACTCTTTGTTGGGGAGATGAACATCCATAAATCCAAGCTATGGCAGCTATGTGAACAGGGCATCAGCATGTAACAGCAAGGTTCTGGGCCAAAGAGTTCAGCCAAGAATTGATCTGCATGGGGAGATCCGCAACTAGCCTTCTGGTACAGGGACCTGATGAAGGGAAAAAAAGCACCAAGTCATCCGGAATTGGATGAAATTGGTAGAATGTGATACACTGTTGCCCTTCAAGTAGGAACATGTAGGAACCCTCTATTAATCACGTAGTAATATCCATGATGTAAATGCGATAGAATACAAAGTTGTAGCTTTGGGGCAACCTTTGTCCCCTTCAACAGTGGGATGCACACCAGAACTGGGTTGTCCTCTTCTCTTCAGGGCCTCAAACGACTTGAAGCCTTTCTACATCTCTTTATTTTCCCTGAACTATTTCAATGCTCTTGATGGAGTTTCAATTTCCCATCTTTGGCTAGGGCTGCTCCACCCGAGATAGGGGGGAATGGCTCGATTTTTCACCACTAGGGGTCCCCGGACTGAGTTCCCCAACAAACTGACTGTGGCACAATCTCGCTGCCTTGCAGGGCGCAAGTAACTGGAGGCCATGGGTCTCCACGGGTTCTGTTCCAAATGGGAAGGGGAACAAAACACGGCAAGTTGCTGCAAGTTTGTAAGAAGTCATATCGCTCGATCAAGAATGCCACACTGGGAAGTCTGTTTTCATCTCCTTCATCACCGCAACCGTGCT
The DNA here is from genome assembly GCA_003297045.1 of Symbiodinium sp. clade C Y103. Lineage (NCBI taxonomy): Eukaryota > Dinophyceae > Suessiales > Symbiodiniaceae > Cladocopium > Cladocopium sp. clade C. Next base: position 345,368 of record BGPT01000089.1, read on the forward strand.
CATGAAACTGCTGCAAAATCTGAAGCAGTTTAAGGCTGGAAATTGTGGTGTCTTCAAACCACCAGCCCAAGTGGATTGGGACCAGATTCTCAAATCTTTCCAAGGGGTAGGATGAGCTGTACATAGACCAAGCTTGTGCAGCCCATGACAAAAACACATGCATGGACTTGACAAGAAACCGCCACTGCTCTAGTTGGCTTGTTCGAAACCAATGATGCTATGCCATGCGATTAGGACATTTGCTAAAACCATGCGCAGACCATTTTGAGAATATCACCTCTCTCGGCTCATCAGTTTCTGAGTGAAAATTCATTTCTCCGAGAGCTTGGGTCCTCTTGTTGTTGGTTCTACCACCAACTCTGGAAGTTGATTTTCATGATTTTTCGACTTGCGCTGGTCACGCATGTCACCGCACCATTCCTTCTCACGTGGTTTGCCCAACAATACCCCCCTATGTACACAAATCTTGTATTTGGGGGTATTGTAAACCATGCCCCAAAAATTGTGAATTGAAAAAAACAAACACCCCCCTGAAGAATGATTTGAACATCTAAATACAAAATACATCAAAACACCATTGACAACATGTCTTTTCGTGTTGTTTTTTTTGCCAACTATAAAACCATGGCATCTGTTTTTTTTGCTGCGCACGAACTCGCGGCCTCCAACGCGGCTCCTTGATGGTTGGGCTGCGGCCCTTTCCGGAAGGTCACCTGCCCGTCACACCGGGGGAGCGGGAAAAAAATTGTGCAACATGGCAGTGCTTTTAAATGAAAGGAAAACATTAACTGCCATCGAATAAATGACGATCATGGTAAGTTTGTTTTGTTCTTTATTATTTACAAGAATAAACAACTAGCATTATATTAACTATCATCAAATGGATTACTGCCATCAAATTGGCATGCTCTTTTGATGAAAATGAACTAGCCTCCACATGGGTTGATAATCTACAACAAAGAAGAGAATAAACATTATACACAATTATACTCTGAACAGACTCTAAACTATAGACACTGCCTTATTACAAGTATTATGCAGGCGGCTGAGACACCCATAGCAAAATTCGTGTTGGTCAGCCGGGATCGTTATCCTCCATTTGCTGAGAACATCCAAAAAAAAATGTTGATGCATGCTGGCTGGATCGTGGCCGTGGTGGCAACCCATGTTGATCTTGATCATGAATGAATTGAAGATTCGGGCTAGGCACTGGATTATTTCAACCACTCACCTGATGTTCTGCCAAAATGATCCAAAATGGGTGACCCATGTGAGATTTCGCCATTGCCCATGAGTGCCGACCTTCAAACACACCTCAGAATGGCTGCATCACACAACCCAAGTATCTTCTGACCCTGGGATATATTGATGCACACTTAAATAGCATTTCTCCAATCATTATCTATTGTGTCTACTGGAGTATTGCCAAATATCATCTGTGGTTGACAGAGCTGGCCATCTTGTCCTCTTGAACCACGGTCATGGTGAAAGAGTGGATCAGCTCAATCACAGAGCTTTGGTCTGCCTTGAAGAAGTGGCCCTTATCATGAAAAAAACCAAGGGCTTGTAGCTCCGAATTTGGATATGTTGGACACAGCTGTCCAACATGAAAAAGAAATCACCAAAAAACATCATATAACTATATAAACATATCACAGGCCATACATGTCCACCAGTGGAGAAATATTGGACATGGGTCATCCTGGTCATCCTGGTAGCCATGAAGACCATTGCGGCTTCACCCCTGCGCCATCCACAATCGCCCGCAGCTCACCGTGTTGAAGCTGTGCGAAAGCATCAGAAGCCTTGGACATGCTGTGCAGAGGGCCCTGGCCGAGCTCTGAAAGATGACTGGCCAATCGGCTTGGGTTCCAGATTGACCCAAAACCATCCAGCAGAATCCAGATTTATGGATGAGGAGACGCCCAAAAAATGGTGTTTCAGATTTCTCCCAGTACCAAACAAACCTTATGGGGTGAATTATGGGGGAACAGCGCATAGAATCACCGCCCGATTCGTCCATCAAGCTGGATCCAAGCCGAGGCTAAGCTTCAGGCTGGCTCCTCAGCAACCCTTCCAGCCACGGTCTCATCCTCTGCAGCGGGCTCCGTGTCGGGCCAGTCCCAACAAAGGTGCTGGAGAAGGAGTGGATCAGCTGGAGTACTTTCCAAAGAAATGAAATTTATGCAATAAATGTTTATCCCAAGCTTTGGATGTATTATCATGTGTATCCCCCATATGTAATCGCCCCCAATCACCCCAATTTATGAAGTTGATGATTGGTTTTGCCATTTTTTGTGGGGTATATCCCCTCAGATTTCTATTCTTTGGTGAAGTCAGCCAGCTACTGCCAGCTGTGTCTGCAATTTTGGTGTTGGCGCAACACTGGTAGTGAAGCAAGCTGAATGCATTCAACTTTGGCTAGTAGGAAAGATCAGGAAAGGGAATGAAGAATTGAAACCAGAAAAAGTTCAACTGTGTGAAAGAAGACCAACCATCAAACATCACATGATATCATTATCTCTGGGGCCTGCTAGGGCTCAGCAAGAAATTAGAAATATACTATATCGCTATATGTGAAGCCTGCAGAAGGGAACACCAGAACGGCAAGTCCTATGTCCCATTGATATTGAAGGTGTTGGTTGGGTGGAAGGCTAGGTTCCCGCATGTCAAATCTACCTAGGTTACCTAGACCCTCCACTTGCCCATTGGGAAGACATTTTTTATAGCTCATATTTTTTAGTCCTGTTACCGTTTGTTTTCGGGTACTTGGAGGGTCTAGATACCCAAATTGTTGACATTCTGTTCATGCATTTAATACATACAATATAGAACATATTCAAATATACATGTGTATATATATATATATATGTGTGTGTGTGATATATGTATTACTTTTAACATGTCTTTAACACATCATAGGTATCATGTGCTTTATAGGGAAAGATTGGAAAAAAAAAAAAAAACGACGACCAACCAGGGTCTGCAGCACCTGCAATGTGCCTTTCTGCGCCAAGCCGTACTGACCTTTCTGGGACTCCCAACTCCATGGACACATTGAGGCCGGTCAAGGTTCGCAAGACCTGCAGAAACGTCTCCTGATATGTGATACTGGTTAGTTGGTAACTATTCCTGTTGTAAATTATAAAAATCGCAAATAAACCATTTATATAGTACACCCTCCTATATCAACCCATCAAAAGAGTCATTTTGAATGGCTCATTTGACAATAGCTTCATTGTTCGCAAAAAAATCAGTGTTAGATAATTAATGATAATTGATTGTATACATCACATGCCACATGCCAGGAGTACGGCAATTTCTCGATGATAATTCTCAATATTCCCAATCTCTCTAGTCAGTTTCTGGCAACAGCGTGTTGAACTGTTTGCATGATTGCATTCGCAAGAAGGTGGAAATGATCCGGACATTTGCCTCCCACATCTTCAATGGTTCAATAATCTATCGCACCGAATCGAAATAAGTCCAATAGTGGACTTCGGTGAGTGTTTCAGCAAAAATCGCCGAACAGATCTGGAGGCTGTATTCCACAAAACGAAACCATCTGGCTTTGTCTGAAATTTCGGCAAAAAACACAAATTCACAGGTTTTTCATGATGTTCGCTTTCAAAACTGTCATAAATTCCAAAGGGTTAATCTTCCCTTCAGATGCCGTTTGGCGGTATACACCATTTCTAGACACTCCAGCGCCTCTACACTGCAGTGCAGCACTGCATTCCTTGGTCGGATGGCACGTGGGCGACTGAGAAAAAACATGCATGAAACATTGAGGAAAGAAACATGAAACAAATGCTGAAACCTTAAGCTCTGCCTGAAACATCTTGAGTAATTGGGGTAGCTTATAAATCTGCTAGACTGTAACTGCGAAAGAAAGTGGCAGAATGATAGACCATGTCCAAAATCCATCAAAATCCACCTGCTGTTGCAAGTTGACATTCGGGTTGTGGCATGGGGTTTGACAGTAAAAACACTAAGAAGCCAACGGGTCCCTATGACATAGTAGCCAACCTCCACTGAAAAACTATGTTTCAGCTTGCCACTTGGACTCTGGAATCCAGGTATGTACTTGGACGCATCCTCAAAACATATTAGCCGCTTGTAATTTAACAGGTTACCATGTGAAATCAGCAGTTTTGAATATTTTTCGATGAGGTGATCCCAACAAAGTCCAGGGCCCCAAACACATTGGCAGCAGCGAAGGCCAGAGGGTGGGCATGAAACAGCAAGGCCCACCACTTGAGGACCGACTTCAAGTTCTTCAAGAAGAAAGGGCCTTGGATGTTGGATGGAGTAACTCAAGATCATCCTGATGAACGGTAGATTTGGGCTGTAACAATCTTCAGATATACAACATGCCATATTGCATGTGGTTCCTTTCCACCAAATGCTACTGTATAGAAAGGTTCTAGCTGTCAATTCTGGACAGAATACGTGCCGTATGTTGTTTTGTGAAAGTCATACACATGTTTCTTCGTGGTTCATACGCTTCCATATTTTCAAACATGTTCAGTTCAACTTATCAATGCCCCTGGTTTCCCTTCCATATTATATATATATATACATATGGGTTGGTCTGAAAATAGGGTATCCCCCAATCCAATGGTTTATCGCCAGTTTTCCCATCAAAATTGCTATTTGGGGTTTCGGTATGTTCAATTTGATCCTGGTTTGCCATGGTTTTTCCTATCCCAGTGAGACCTATCCCGGACACTTTTCACGACCCCGCGCGCGAACTCCGCGAGAACATGGGGATTTGTTGCGAGTCTGGCGATGGCCTGGCAGTTCACGCAAAAACGGTGGGTGTTTGTTGAAGAAAAACGTGGTACATTCACAAAGATTGTACATGTATGTATGTGTTTATACAATGCGTTTTCATGCGTTTGATTTATTGTTGTGTTTCGGTTGTGTGAAAATCAAAAAAAAAAAAGGGACGTCAGGATTTCAGATGATTTTTCACCAACAAAAATGGATATCACATAACATTGCATAGCGTAAATGGAACAAAAAATGGCGATGTTGCATGATGGAAACCATAAACACAGATATTTGAGCCAGGTCCGAATGGACTTGTCATCATATTTCCTCGTAGAAAATTGCTGCTTCAGTACCCCCATATTTGCACAGATCCGCAACAAAAACTTAATGTTGATTGGGTGAATTCCATGAAATAACCCGCTATATCATACTATATCCCTAGAATATCCACATGAAATAGCCACAAAGAATCGCAAGGTCAGTTCAAACCCTCCACCTCGACACGCAATGCTCTGCATCACAAACCCTGGCGTCGGTTTCCGCACTGAGCAGCTCCATCACAGCATGGTGACCCGAGCGAGTGGCCCATTCCAAGGGGCTGTAGCCCTCTAAGGGCTCCTGGAGGCTGGGTGACTTCAGTGTGTTGAAAGCATCAAGAACAAGACCCACAAATTGAGAGGCCTGGATTTTTTGAATCTCCTTGGAAAATGTGGGTTCAGATCAAAAAAAACATTAAACACAAAAATTCCAGCAGGGAAAGTTCAAATTGAAAGAAGTCTTTGGAGTGAAACCAATTGCCAGAAAAGATTTGCCACAAAATTACGTAGAATGTCTGTGGCAAGACCGAACACACACCGCGACGCTCGTCTTCACCGCGAATATAAAGCAGAACTGCAAGAAGAATGAGCAAGTTCTTCACCATTGGAGGTACTAGGGTATACCCTCCGGTCATTCAATTTAGCTTTGGAATATATGCCATATTTATGCCATATATCCTATGTTAAGCTGGTTCCGTATCCACATGTACATGTATTTATATATATATATATATAAAGACACATATTCATATATATATAGGGACCATTTAGCATCACATTCTGGCTGAACCTTTCGGAGCCTGGTGAAGATCTTTTAGCTGAAGAAACTGAACCATCTCCGCATGCCTGAGCTGGTCGAGCTGAGCTGAGCTGATGGATGTGTTCCATGTCCCATTCTTGGACAGCCTATGGACACTTACCATCTATGGAAAATGGTGACTTAACCAACAAAAATGGGGATTTAATGGGATTTATAGCTGATTTACCCTCGGGTCAACTAAGAGTTTGCTATGGAAAATCACCATGATTACGCGGTAAATCATCGAACTAAATGGGCCATGTTCTGTAGTTATGTGAAATTATAGAAGGGTGACCTGATTTCTACATCTGCATCCCAATTCTGCTTGTCGGATACACTCTTGGATCTTCCTGATTTTTAGTCCACCAAGTTTTATAATGTTGACATTGTTAATGTCATGTTGTTGGATCTGTCTCCAAATAAACCGACTTGATTTAACACTTTCAGTCACATACATTCCTATGTTCTATTATTTGGATCAAAATGTATCGATGTATATTATATACATAATTATTATATATAGTGCAACCAAAAATATAGGAAAAAAAAACATGTCCTATACTTTCCCACCCGTACAGTGGGTTTTAGCAACTTCTAATCTTTCTGGGGTTTTTCATATTGGAATACTATCTCTAGACCGTCTAGACCGCCATTGCGGCCTGCTACCATCACCACGTCACCCAGCTTTGGCCGCCAGCGCCATTGGACTCGTGCCATCGCACTGCGCCGCGTCCAGCAGGACCTCTGCCGTGGCGCGGTGGCCGCGCGCTGCTGCGGCGGAGAGGGCCGTCCAACCCCTGGCGGCTGGGATGATCTTTGGTCAAAAAGGGATAGCCTCTGGTAAACTAACATAGCTTTGGAAAATCATCATTTTGAATGGGAAAATCCACTATTTCTCCGGCCATTTTCAATAGCGAACTGTTAGTTTACCAGAGGGTAAAACATAGAATCTGGATGGGATGTTACAATGGGATGTTACAATGGGATGTTACTTTGAGGGGTCTATTTTCCTGTAAATCTTGGCAGTGATTTCTAGGGATTTTACATGTTTACTTTTTGGGGGGTATTTTGCGGGAAAATTGGAGCGCAGCAATTATTTTCCCAAATAATTATGGGAAAGGGTTTCTTGGAGATTCCCTGAGAAAAACGCAGTGATATACAGTAATTGGCAATTGGACGTAATTGGTACATTATAACTACTTCGGATAGATTTAGAAGCTATCACCCAAGTTCTCAAGGTTTACCTTGAGAGATACTCGCAACATGCACAGTGATCAAACAAGGGGCCTGCGGAACCCAACAATTTCCCTATTTTGTAGACGGAGTCAGTATAAGGAAAGTCAGGATTTGCTGCGGAAATCCATTTTGAGCTAGGTTGTGCGTCAAAATCCGGCACCGCCTGAAGAGAATAGTTTGGATTGTTTAGAACTAAACAGTGTGAATATCTGTTGGTCTCAGGATCTTCCATGCTGACCTATGGAATCACAACAAATGCAAGGCAGGAACGATCCACATCTGCAACAAGCCACGTGGACGTGGGATGATAATCGTCCAAAGAACGGCTGGCTGGGAACTGTGTTTGCAAGTTCTCTGGTCGAGCCACCGATTCAAGCCCATAAATAGCATGAATTGTGTGTCATTGAAGATCAAAAACACATGTTTGAAATGAACAATTGAGAAATATCTTATGGTACCGCTCATCTAACCAAATTATATCAACAATTATTGGTATCTAGATAATTGGTAAACTTGTCATAGTCATTATTTTAGATACAGAATTGAAGAATCATTTACTGTATAGCTCTGTACAACTCAAAAAAAATGCACAAGCTCAGGAAGCAGCGTTTGACATTGATGGTTGCGAATCACTGGCGACTGGCGAGACAACTATCCTTCTGTGGACTCTATGGAACCTGGAATTAGTTTTCTATTTGGACGCTGAACAAGAAGAAGCTGGTTGTTGTTATGTTTTCAACTTTTTTCTGGTTTGCACCCCTACTTTAGTTCACCAAAATCTGTCAAAGTTTGGTGGGTCTCAACCCTCAAACCTTCAACCAGCAGGAAATTCTCACAGAGCTCAACGCCTGTTGTCCTTGGCAGTGGCGTCGGCTCTTTGAGCCAGCAACAGCCTGGCCCCCGAAGCTAGAGGTTCCAACAAAACGTTTGACCCACATCCATTCGTTATCCCATGAGCTCAGCATATATGAGTATCCCAAGAGATCTCACTATTTTTACGAGCTACCCCAGAGATGAGTTTTATCATGTTGTATCGCAATATATCACCAGTAGTTGTAGCACCTACATCCCAATATTCCCCCTTGCTGATGCTTCAAGAACCTCAAAAAAATCCACACATATTCCCATAAAGAGTCCCCAAGTAGTGGATTTCCCAGTGGGAAAAGGAGCCAAATCATCCACTCAGCACATCCAAATGTCCCATGGTTTATCCCCGCAGCTCACCCCGCAGCTCACCTCACCACCGTCGTTCGGCCCCGAAGGGCCATGGCGTGCAGCGGCGTCTCCCCGCGGCCATTCACCGACGGCACGTCCGGCGCGGCGTCTACCAGGAGATTGGCCAGCGCCAACTGGGCGGGAATCCCGGGAAGGGGAAGAGCAGCAGAACTGATGGGTGTGGCACCATGATATATGTATGTAATGTGTGTATATACAGTTATATAATATACATACTGATTTACACATATTATTATGTATATGCATATTAAATATTAAATCTACTATATGTTGTTTTAAATATATACTAGATATAGTAAGCAAGCAACTGACTGTAGAAACCCAAATTGAACCTGACCATGATATAACTTGTTTTGATGGGGTGATGGAGGTAACCTCCTGAACAACCAAGTGAGACAAAATCAGCTGAATTTTGACCAGAAGTGGGCAGTGCTGAGTGTGCCAGTTTGGGATCGGAGTATTTGAAGCATGTTGAGACCAGCGAAAGGTCAGCTAAATTTCACCAAGCTGGAACAGGACCAAAAAAAATCACTTATGTTTAGTCTTGTTGACCCTTTCAATCTCTCAAAGTTCGCCCGGAATTGCCGAACCCCCTCACAACAGAACTTATCAACTCTGCAACCACAAGGCAACTTGGATGATGCGGTTCCACCCTATCCTGTTTGTCACTTCCATCCCACATTGCCAGCCGGCTACCGCAGCATACTTTGGCCGCGCAGAGAGGTGGAGCGGACTGGGCGGTTGGAAGATGGCAATGCCGGCCATGCCCAGGAAGTAATCTCTTCTCCCAAAATATTGAACACCCCTTCTCGTATTGGATCTATTCCTTTGGGGGTCGCATATATAATGTATTTAATCTTAGGAGGAATGGGATTAGCATGATTTCAGCTGGCTGGAGTAGAATGCTTGTAAGATGCTTGCTGCGGAAGTTGGATGATTTCAGTACATATTTCAACTCCAAGGCAGAAATTGTGAGTCATGTCTATCCACTGCAAGGTCCACCCCAATGGCATGGCTTCAGTATGGGGCACCACCTTCAGTTGCCCTCATGGTTTTGGATAGGCTGTTCGGCCAATGCACATGGCACACCGCTTTACCCATCGCATCCCAATCATTCTATCCGAATGATAGTAGTGACAGTATCCTCATCCTATTGATACATATCACGAGTGCATCCTATCGCAAATGATTGTACAATATTTCTGATATACAAGTATCTACAGCCTCACTATGAGCCAATTACAAGAAAATTAGCGAATTCACAAAGTGGACATAAACCCAAGCAGTGTCCTTATCGTTGAGGTTATATAGTTCTATCGTATTCTACACAACCTGATTGTTCCAAATACTTCCTGAACAGGTACAGTCATTCAGTACTTGAAACCCTAAATCAAACCCAACATCTATGAAGCCGCATTAAGATATGCCAAACGTCCTTCTTGGGTAACCTGCAGCCAACAGACATGGTCTTAGGACAACCCATCGTTTGTAGATCACCATTGATTTCCCCTTCTAACGACCATGAACTTGGATGAGAACTTCTGAGCAATTCCCATAAATTCCCAACATTGTCCCCATAAGATGGTTGGATTATGTTAATTATGTTGGATTAATCAGTGTCATCCCCATTACATCCCATTACATCATCATTTAATGTGTCATGTGATACACTCTTTGTGGCCAGTTGGCTTCCCATGACAAATACTTGGAGGATCATCCCACTGAATAAGTGGTTGATATCCCTGGTTAGTAAATCCCCAGCTGGGTTCTTCCACTTATAAATACCTCTAGATGGGTTATAACGGTTATAACCCCGGTTACTAGCCATTTCCTAAGTGGAGGGATCCTCTAAGTAGGGAGTATGGATATCCATTCACTGCTCCTTTCACTGCGCAACGGCCTGTCGCCTTCTTCATCACGCAGCTTGGCGGAGGCGCCGTTCTGTAGCAGGGCTAAGGCCACAGCGCTGTGACCTGCACCACGGCCAGGTGTCTAAGAAACAATTGGTGATTTCCAATCCATAGGCCATAGGGGTACCCCCAGTTCTCATCCATTTATAGATGGATTTTCCATTATAAACCATCCAGCTATTGGGGATCCCCCATTTATGGAAACCACCATTTGCTTCATGGCCGCTCTGTGACTTGAAAACAATGGATTTTGATAGATGTTGATGGTGAAGATGATGATTCACCTGTGAATTTGGAGTGGTAGAAGATCCATTTTTCGTGGACAAAACCACTTGGCAAGTGATTGTGACATGAAAGAAGATGACGCCTAACCAACAGCCATAGCCATGCGACGGTCCCGTTATGACACTTACTTTGAACCATAGTCTAAATCATATTTTCTTAATCATCCAACCTTTTCAGGCCGATCAATGTGAGCCACATGACTGGCTTCGTTTGGTGTTGATTTTGGGGTGACATCACCAGTCCACCTGGGATCCAAGACTTTTGATGCGGACCAGATGGGCAATCAAAAGAAAAACTGGTCGGTCCGAATCCCAGAATTGAACGCAGCAACACCTGACATCTTTGTGGGTAAACACTGTATCTTCCTGCCGATTTTCCCTTGAAAAAGCACTACCAACGGTGCTTTCTCTTCAGGCCATGCGTGTGAATTGCGGAGCTCGCCAAGCCAGGGCCAAAAGTTTCACTTTTTTTGTACTTTTGATGGGTTGTTTAAATCTTTGGATCAATTGGTTCAGGGGACACATTTGCAGGGTTTCCTATACAATTTCCCCGCAAACCATCCCAAAAGTATTGGTCTGACCAAACCATCATCATTCCCCAGATAGCGAAACTAGTGGGGTTCTTACTTCAAGTGTTTCAAGTGTAGGAAGAGTTGCCTGTTTGCGTTTTGGAGCTTGGTCGCTGGTGCCACTGTAGGGTGCCATTGCAGGGTGCTGCCGTCAGGAGTGTTTGGTTGCTGCCTCAAAATATCTTTCGCTATTTATCGCTATTTGGGGTCGATGCTGGCATCATTTTGCAATTTGGAAGCAGCAACCAGAAAAATGTGGAACTTCAACCCTTTGGAAGTGAGCTTCGCGCCATGTTCCAAGGCCCAATTCTGCACCTTGCAGAGCTGCATGGTGCAACGGCGTCCGTTGCTGCGCATCCACCACGTCTGGATCAGCATGAAAGGCTAACAGCAAGCGGGTGAGGTGTTCCTGGCACGGCTGATAGGGATCGAACGAGGTCGACCGGCCTGGTGCTGGAGTCATATTGGCACAATACAATGTCTGTAATTTGTTGCACCAATGACGCATGGCAACTGAGTATACATGAGGATACTGGTGATCAGTGAAAATGTATAAACTTGAAAGAGTTTGGGGGTGTAGCGTGGCAACACATGGGGATACTAGGCAACAATCATTGGCTGATCGTTTTGACCTGTCCCAAAGGGATTGGAAACGCCATCCAGGATGCGTGTATCTGACAGTCAACAGGTTTGATATTGTCAGAAATTCAGGAAGTTGAACTGGAACAGGCTGACAAAGGCCTAGGCCCAGTGGATTCTGGTGTGGTCAAGCTGACAGAGAGGAGGTGAGGTGTGTATCCCACCTTGGCTACCGATTTCACTCCAACAACTGAACATAATACATCGCTCAGTACAACTGAAACAGAAAACTCGGCGCATAGCACCATACTACTTGGCACCACAACATCCTGAGAGTCTTCATGTTTTTTCTTAGATCAGCCACCATTTGTTGGGATGTCTTCCCACCTGCAACCCCCCAGCATCATCGCCACCTCTCCCGCCGCGGCGCTGAGGTGCAAGGGACTGCGCAGCAACTGGTCTCTGGGCGCCACGGCGACGCCCAGCTCCAGAAGGTGACCTTGCTCCAGTGCTGCAGAGCTCCGGTTGGTGATTTTACCCGCCTGTGAACTGACCTAGATGTGGACTACCAACCAGTTGCACATCATTTTCCGGAAAAACCATGGGTTTTGCACATCCATGTGAGTTTACTCCAGGGTAGTGGTTGGCTTCTGAAGTTGGTTCACCACCGAGACATAGATGGGGATAATGATGATAAACTAATGATTCTTGTGGTATCCCTAAATGAGCAGTGTTCAAAATCATCTGTCATTTGATTGTACTGATTATGCTGCTTAGGATAGGGATTCCCAGTTCATGGATCATGATCATCCCAAGATATACTGTGGTACAACTATGTATAACTGAATTCATCATCAACCATCAGGAGCTTCGAACGCTTGAACACTGCTCAATTGGGTATAACCATGGTGCTAATCTCCATAAGCTGGGACATATCCCCTAGAGCTACAGCTACATGTCTACTTGTACCTGGAACATCCTGGAACTGCACCCTCAAGTGGGGGCATTGGGTCAAACATACAGGATGGTCTACAGGTGTATCATCGTTTTCCAACGTTTTCCCGGTTCAAATGGTCAGAAAATTGGAGTAAATCACCAAAATAGTTGGCTTTGGATTATGTATTACATCCCAGTTGTAGTGGATTTCATAGCTTTTAACATCTTTCAACATGATGTTATTCCCATCAGTTTCCCACTTGTGGAGTTTTCCCGTATCAGCCCAAAGGCCCCACCGAAAATCGCACCGTGTGTCCCCACGACTTCTTTTCGCATCTTTCCTCTTCACCGCTTCCAGCAGATTGCCAGGCACCGCCGTGGCCTTACTGGCCTTGGTGGCCTCCGCTGCAGCGCTCCTGGCCAGGTTCGAGGCGTAAACCCAGGTTTAGCGGGTTGAAAAGGTTAGGTGGTTTGGGCTTGGGTATCGGTTTGGGCTTGGGCATCCAAAATTTGGCCAAGTATATTTGGAAGGATGCAGGATGCAAATGAATGGAGAATGTACGGGTAAATCTCAAGGTAGATGTTCTACTGTATGGATCACCTTGTGCAAACAAATGAAGAGCGGCAAAAAGTCTGCTGGAGATTCTTGGCCACCTACTGCTCATAGATGGAAGTGACGTTGGGCAAAGTTACATTGTAGATGTCCTCGGAATGACGTGATAGAACTTTTACTTTGCGAAGTTGCGAAAAAAAGAAGTATTTGCAAATTCTTAAGTTGGGCAAATTCACACTTAGCAATGACGCAGTGGCACTTTCTCAGCGGCCATAAATGTAAGTTGGTTTGAAAGCTTGTGAGAGGAACATTGGACTGAAACAATCCTGAGTGTTGTCGAAAGTACCGTAAAGTTGCAATATGTTGGGTCTTCTCAAATGCTTATATAGATTCTGCCAGTATATATTCTATGTCTATCAATACCATCAATACATATATTATTGTGTTCGCAATGTTTCATTTTGTTGACTTGTCCATATCTTGGGGGTTCCATGCACCCTGTCTCATTCGCCAGTCTCAGCATGTCTCCAGCAAAAGGCAGCCACCAGATTTGCGGCGCCCATCTGCTTCAGGACAAAGACATGGCGATAGTCGCATTCAACGCTTTGGGGGTGCAGTTCGGAGGTGTACTGTGGGTGCACATTCATAAATATTAGAGAGTGCACTTGGGGCTTGAAAGTGGATATAGTGCACATGTTCTCATATGTTTATTTCACTGTAAATATTTATAGGATATTGTATTAGAGGCCCCATAACCCAACTGATGGGAGTTTCCACCTTGCTTCTACCCATTTAAAAAAACAACTGGGGCACCACCTGGTGGAAGACCTGGTGCTTCCGGAAACATGATCTGAGCTGGCTCTAGGGACATCTCATGGGGAGATATGGCTTGCAAACATGTTGAAACACGTTGAAACCTAAAATATGGGCATTCGGAATAGCCGAAATATATTATATATATATATACATATATGGATATATGTATATCTAAATATATATATATATATCTTGAATTTGTGTAATGAATATGTCATAATATGCCAAAATGCATCTGTGATCATCTGTGCCAAGACTGGCAAAGTACACAGTCAGGAGTCTAGCCAGGCTGAAAACAGTTTGCTTTGCCGATGATGTTTGTGACTCTTAGGCAAGCGAGATGAGCCAATGGCTGCTGGAGCAATCGCAAGACGTTGAGCAGGTTTGGCGCAGGTGCAGCCCTGGTAGTGCTTGGAGGATCCTCCCAGTGAATAACCTTAGTAACTGGCTTGCACCTGGGGTTACATTCCACCATAATACTTTGGGATTCGGAATAACCATTTATTATTAATAACCCCTTTTAGGGGACTTACTGACCAGGGTTATCAGCTACGATTCCTACGATCCTCCCAAGCTGTCGAGCCACAGCCCAAACTTCCTGGAGTGATAGGTTAAGCCTTCCCAGACCAACGAAGCGCACCATAAGTCTAACCAATCATCGATAGGTTCAGATTCCCAAACATGTCTCCTAGAAAACCCCCAAAGAGCATGCGCCAAAACTTGGTAAGTGAACATCCAAAATTCATATAGCTGCAATCATAGTCCCCATTAAACCAGTTGCTATTTTGTCTAAACCCCCAATAGCACATCACATCAGATAAGCATCAACCACCAGGGATTTTGTGCACTTCAATAATCTCTGGATCTGTTTGGGATGTTGACTCGCTGGGGCCATCGAGCATTGGATCAACTGCTGCGAATGCGTCTGCAAAAGCACCTGGTGGAAGCGCGTCACTGTAACACTGTAGCGCCAACAGCAGAATGGTCAGGATATGTCAAGATGTTCTCTACTGTTTTAATTGGTGCAGTCTCAAGCAATCTGAAACAAAAGAGCAATGGCAGCCACGGCAGGAACCATTGTGGTATACCCTCCGGTCATCAAACGTTGCAAGCTGGGAAATCCCCGCACTCAGTGGAGGTTTATAGCTGGGAAAATCATTGAACCAAATGATGGATTTTCCAGCCGGTCATGTTTGGTTACCGAAGGGTAGATTATCAGTGTATATCTGGGTCTGGCACCAGTAAGGTTTCCACTTGGTCTTTGACCTTAGATCCGACCCAGGGCAGCCGTGACGCACGTACGCCATCCACTGCGTGTGTTTGTGCCACGAAATGGTATACAACATCATACAGCCGGCAGAAACATTGATACTGTGGTTTGCAGGTCAAAAAGCCAAGACACCTCCTCCGACCCACATTTCGGCATCTGACTTTAACCATCCAAGCCTTGTGAACCCTCCATCGGGCGTCCCGGCCATTTGGATCATCTGTGGACCTGTCGCAAGCAGCCAGCTGGAACATTTTCTGAGCTGGAAACGGCGGGTTCCAAGGTTACCACTTTTGGGACATTAGATGTGGTAAACCCAATAATAGACGATCCCCAACATCACCATTTTTGTGGGTGCTATAAACCATCCCCAAATATCCCCAAATGGTAGGTTTGTCGCATTGGATTGCCCACATTAGACTGTTTTCCGGAGTGTTTGTAGGAGATCACCTCTTTCACGGGCGTACAGCGAAGCAACGCAACTTCATGTCTTGCTGTCGGATGCTGTATGCCAAGTGAGGATCACAACCCTGGACCTGTTTGTCTAAGCATTGATGGGAAGTAGATATCCCTTTCAAAAAAAGGGTCTGCGTTGAAAATTGAATACTTTTGGTGGTTTCCAATCTCCGCCACTTGGGATATTCCACCAACCAAGACCCAAAGGGATCAATGGTGACAGGGAATGGTGAAGGTCCATGACGGTGATTGAGAGACTGAAGTCATCTTGTGTGGGTGCATGGTCTACACGTCCGAGGACATGCAATCTTGAAACCACTACCTACACTTTGTTCACCACCTGACATTTAGAAAATCAAGGCTCCAAACATGGTTTGAGCGTTTCACCACATCATGTATATTGCGTGTATATATTATATATACACATATTATAGACATGTGTAAACATGTATAAACCAACATAGAAAAGGGCGGACTTAGCAACCCCTTGGTTACTGGATCGCCCACAGTGGTCGCCTGTCGGGTGCTCATGCACGTGAGGAACACCATGCACCTGTAGCTCAGGCGGGGGAGATCCTTGGATGATCGTCCACCAACTTACAATACCCTCATTGGATTGGTTAGGGGGAAACTTTACAGGAAAAACCACCATATTTCGTAGGAAAATCCACAGTTTCCTGTAGATGTTCCCTTCAACCAATCCAATGATACCCCTGGCAAATTAACATAGTTATGGAATGAACATAGCTATGGAAAGTCACCATGTTGAATATGAATCTGTAAATCTACAAAAGGCCATAGCTTTCCATAGGTTTCCATAGCCGTTAGTTTACTGGAGGCTAATATTCACAGTTCATCCAACAAATCTCCAAGTCACTTTCTGCCGCCCAAAAAACGCCCGGCCCCCGCGCCAGTAGCAGGAGGAAGGATCCGTCCAAGTGCCGCGAGAGGCGCCAAAAGCGGTCGTTCACCAGCGACCTCGGCGGGGCGCTGCATTATGGGAGCTCTCCATGGCTCCGTGGCTCCAAAAGCGTCATTCAAAGGTGGTCAGACCGGGTTAGATGTTATAAGTTTTCGTTGTAAATCCCAACTGAACTCAAAAATGGAGAACTGGAGACAACAAAGCCCCTTTGCAGGCGCAGGTTTGGATCATCATGGGTTGGTTGATGTAGTTTGTACGGCAACACATCACAATTTTCCCGGGTGAGTTGAGGGGCTGACAGGACAAAATCAGAGTCTGCAGGCTGGATGGGCATCTGGAATCCTTGTGAGCACCTTTACCAGCTTGACTCAGCTGCCTTGGAACTGCCGTGGTTTATCCTATTGGTAGATCCTGTGGGCCATCCAAGACTCTCCAGTTACCCAGCTGGCAATGGGAAATTTCCCATCTCTTGGGGCAAAATCCCCATCCCAACACCTCGGCCGAGTAACCCTTGGTGTTGCAACTGCTTGAGGTGCTCCATCTTCAAGGCCCAGACCTGCTATTTCTTGGGTCATGCTGAAAAATATGTCAAAACGCCATGTATTTGACACATAGATGGGACAATTTTTGGATATCTTTGGCCAGATGATATCCTAGCATTATGTCAAATAATGTCAAATATTAGTCTTGTGTCCGAGTTTGGGTAAATAGTAGGTTAAATGGGCCAGATTACCAAGACCTTGGCGTTTTAGGGACCAATCTGCAAGGCACTGATTAGGGACATCCAGCAAACGCAAAAACGCCCTTTAGAATCTTGATTGAGGGGCAGAAATGACCGTCCCCTCGGGAGCTTACTTGGAGGATCATCCGACGGTCCTCGTAGCTGGTGAATTTCACCATATTTACAAGCCAGTTATGTATGGGATAACCCCACTTAGGGGACATACTAACTAGGGTTATTAGCCGCTCACTAAGTGGGATGGAAACAGTTCTCTTCATGACCATGGCAGATGATGCTGTGAGGCTTGCCTCTGCAATGGAATGTGATGCTGCAAGAGTTTCAGAATGTTTCAGATATTCCTGTCGGGGTTCTGTAATGTGCACAATCAAACAAGGACTTGAGTTGTCTTCTTCCTGAGGGATGAAAGTCTCACAGATCATGAAACTATAGCCTCCATCAAACTACTGTTGGGTTACATGCCCCTGCTTTCCAAACCACTTCGTGGTAAAATGTGCTCATCAACCTCAATCAGGACAACTAGCACAACCCCAAACAGTCAGAGGGGTCCATATATTGCCTCCACAAACATCCCTTGGAGTGTCCAAATCATCGCCCCCACGCCCCACGCAGTGGGGCACGATGGCGCGATGACTTCGCAGGGCACCCCGACACCGCCCACCGCTTCAATCAGCTCTTTGCCGACGTGGTGAAACTCCCGCCGCGAGGACATCAACCTCTGCCAAGTACTTGGAGGATCGTGGGGGCATTTCAGGTTACAATACTTAGGTGTTTTTATTGTTGAAATCAAGAATGATAGACTGATAGATACTTTGAATATATAATTATATATTATATATATACACATCCTAATTAGTAAGTGGTCAATCAGCCTTGCGTCACTGGCAGTGACTGGGGTATATCTCAATGATCTACTTGGTTTAAGGGAAATCTTAACCAGAAAACATGTTTTTTTGCCATCAGTTCCAGGGGTTTCCTGAAGATCTCCCTTAAACCAATATAAACCAATCCAATGAATGTCCCTAATCTAAGCATCACATATGGTTGAAATAAATAAACAACAATCATTGGGTTGAGAAGTAACCAACAATGAGTCGTATCCCAAGATCAAACCCAGAGGTAGGTGGCGGAGTCACTGTTAAATCAGCGAGTCAATCGCAGTGATATCCGGAGGCTTATCCTTCCATTCAAACCAAGAGATCTGACTTGTGACCTGTAGTGAAAGCTGGGATCCTTGTTGAGCACAGTGTGAGGTAATTATTACTAATTACTAATTGGATATCATAAGTCCCTCAGATAAATGAGCAATACACAATAGATATATATATATATATATATGGTAATTATGTGTATACATATGTAGCTATATTGGGATAGGTCCCGGATCATTTTGGCGCCTCCGGCATCCCCGGTAAGGACGGAAAAGCAAGGATGATTATATTTTGAAAAAATGAAACCCCCAACCAGAAATTCATGGACTTACTCAATGAACTATCACGCGACTGAGGGAAACCCCCATCCCACCCGCCTCTTAGTGCTTTGCTCTTTGAGAACCTGCAGCAATGGCTACCACTACAAGCAAGCAACTTACCTAACTGTTTTTTGCCATCATGTGAAACATCTCAAGAAATACAGCAATGAAGATGGAACAATATGGGTCAAGGCGGTCAAGGTTCCAAAATCCCCGCAAACAACGTGAGAATTGGATGGTTTTCAGCTGTGAACCATGGAACTAATTGATCCCATGATCCCCACAACTGAGAATCTCAGCCAAGATGAGCGACTTCTCGAATCGTTTCGTGCCAGTAGGTCACCCACCAGACATGTTGCCATAGGAAAAACATGGAAAAACAGGTGATAGATTTAAGGCTATTGCCAGGAGTATAGATAAGTAGATCCAATCACAGATCCCGCACCTGGTGTAATACCAAGACCACAGCCAGCGCCTTGGTGGTTAAGGAAGATGGGTCAAAGTGACACCTGCTGAAGTCAACCAGCCATCCTCAGGCTCCGGGCCGATTCGCTGAAGCCGCGCTGGCGCTGTGCCTTCACAAAAAGCGAGCGAGCTACAGTGGATGGTTGAGACATCCTGCACCAGTTGATAGGTGGTCTATCCCATGATTTTTTTTTCGGGTTTCAACCATCCTTCCTTTTGGTGGTTCGGATTTCTGAACCATCCACAGCGATCAAAACCTATGGGGCGCCTGAAGCTCTTCGACCAGGAAACGGGTCAAGGCCTCCTGGGTCAGCGCCGCACAATGCGACGCACAGGGTCCAGGCTGGGAGGCGAAAGGTGAGGAAAGATGAGCGTTTCAACCCTGAAAAAACTATATAGGCGTTTTGAAAAATCCTAGTAAAATAATGTGTAGTCAGAAATGGTTGTTCCATTCTTTCTGTGGATACTAGAAGTTGGGGGGAAAGCAATATGGCTCATTATAATGGTGGTTGCAGTGATGGTTTTAGTAATGGTTCTAGACATAGTGATCAATGGTTGCCACCACTGACTATGGATAGTGTGCAATGGCTATGAATGGTTACTAATCTGGATCTGTCTTTTCATAATTCACAAACCTGATTTTTTTTGGCAATTTGGGGATAGTTCCCCCAGTCCGAACCATCATGTCAGTGACATCGCAGTGAGGTCGCTATATGTTTCTTTCAAGAAAAACCATGGATATAACAAGGATGTTTGCAATTTTGAGATGCATGAATCGAGCTTGATGTCCAATGGTCTTATCATCAACAAGGATGTGAATAAAAATATGTACCAGCAAATATCCAAATCGTGGTGACCAGGGCACTGGGTGTGGCTCAAACACAGGATACCAATGGACCCACAAAATGTGCCATTTCTAGTTGAACTATCCCATCATATCCGATCCATTTCCTATCATTTCTGCGTGTTGACAATCTTGAGCCATATTAGGAGGTTTCCTAAAATAGGGGTACCCCCAAATCATCCATTTTAATAGGATTTTCCATTATAAACCATCCATTTTTGGGGACCCCCATTTTAGGAAACCCAAAACTTGATGGCCAAGCATCATTATCCCTATGACAAGGGCAATAAATTCTGGTATCAAGCTATACACCAGGTTCAAGCAGACCCACAACACGTATATCATAGTTGCTATGTGTGTATATATAATCTATATATATATACCGCTCTTTGTCCCATTATATACATCCTCATAAAATAGTCACAAAATGTTATAAAATAGCAAGGCTATATCCTTGTACTATATCAAGAAAAAATATGTTGGATCAACGTGCCTCCATACTACTTGGAAGGCCAGTTCCAGTGAACTAAGTGGGAAGATCTCGATTTCACCCTAGAGGCCAAACATGGGCCAAACATATCCCAACTCTTGAAGCTTATTTCACCATGGCTCTACCCATTGACAACTATTCCTAGCCATTGTAAACCCAGATCCGGTCACCCATATTAACCATTTATAAACCATAATTAATGGGTATAACCGTGGTGAAATAAACCACATAACCATGGCATAACCCATATGAAGCACCACAAACCATGATAAATCCCATGTTTCCATGGTCCCTGACCCCAGGCTCTGAGGCCACAGCCCATTGCATGGGAAAATCGAAGCGACAGACCCGGCGCAGCACCTTGGAATGAAGCGAAGCACTCAGAGGTCACTACAAAGGGGTTCCATGGAAATCAATGGGGGTTCAACCATTAAAATGTTGATCAAACCATGGATGAATGGTAGTTAGTAGACCAAACTGTGGATTTTATCAAGAAGCAATGGGGCTGTAAGCATAGAAAATGGGCTGTTGACGAAGAACAAATGTGGATTCGTGGTATAATCAATGGAATGATTTTGTTGGGGAAACATTGCTGTTTAAGCCATGGATTGCACCACTAAACGTAGGACTTTCTGTTTCAATTATCCAATTCTAGCATCATATACTTGCAAGATCATGAATTACATGGATACATATATATATATATATACAGTATGTGTACATGTACAGTTCACATCAATTCACTATTTTTTTCGTTGGTTTGTACTGTAGAGATCTGTACTTGTAGAGTACTACCGAAAAATCTTGTGAAAGATAAGCCTTAACAGCACCACATCACCATTCTCCACCCATTCTCCACAGGGGATTCCACCAAGGTTAGTTCCACCAAGTGCGGTAAACCGCCCTCAGTCGCGGCCTGCGCCACGATGGTACAGGGGATTTATGGCTTATGGTCATCATTGGAACCGGGCTGGCAATCCTTAGTATAGGTATATGGGGGTTTCCTAAAATGGAGGTACCCAAAAATGGATGGTTTCTAATGGAAAATCCTATTCAAATGGATGATTTGGGGGTACCCCTATTTTAGGAAACCTCTATATGAACCCCTATGGATGGGACGATGTTGCCCTGCACATAAAAGAGCTAGTCCATCTTTTTGCCTTTGATTCATGCTGAGATAGACATATTCTCAGAAACACATTTTGAAATCCTGCTGGCACAAAAGGGCTGGGAAGATGATTAGGCAGAAACAACAAACCCACGAGCCATCTCGAGCCCAAAAACAAACAGCACACACGTCCGTCCACTTCATGGTCGGACTCGTGACACTACATAGATCAAACAGGTTGCCAGGTTTCATTTGGGTGCATTTCTCAGTCAAGTTCCATACGGTTTCATCAGACTTAGATATCCTTTGAGTTTGGGTTGTCACTCTGAACACTGTTGGTTCACTCAACGAATTTCAGCTCAACAATGATCCAAATTCTACATGTTGATTGGTTCATTCTTGTTGTGTTCAAACTGTGAATAAGTGCTTGACCAAAATGTTTTTGATGTATATTTTGGTAGAGTCAAAAGCTATAAGACCATATTCGGATATATTTGGGGGCTTGAAAATCCATCTACTAGCTATTGACTACTTGAAGCCAGGGTACCTTGGAGACCAAATCCATACTCATACATCTAAATCAGTTGTCTATCTTTTTGGGGGGTAGCTATACCCCTTGGGAAACTTCATAGGTTGCTATTAAAACATGTCTTGTTAAAACGGTAATCCTCAAACTCCGTGGACCATTTATGCCATGGTAAACTGTTAGTCATCACCAGAGTGTACAATCCACTAACACCCCAGATGAAGTCGGCCTTATCTCCCTGTGTCATCAATCTACAGATTCACAGATGGTTATCTACTATACTCTATAATATATACCCTATTATATCCCATGATATTCCCAAGATGTACTAAATCATATCCTGTTATATCCCATTATATCCTATTGTATCCTATTATCTCCTATCATATCCTGAAAATTTTACGTATACCATGAATTCATTGCTTTTTCATATCAACTGCTTGTTGTGTCGCGGCCCCCGACTCAGATCCGGTTCAGATTCGCCTTGACCAAGCGCAGGAGCTGCTCCTTCACGGCCTAAGGTTGGCTGGCGCTTGTGATTGTCCATGGTTGGCTCAGAATGGATCATGATTAGATTTCTCCCCAATATACTATCCATGACTCCAATGGACTCCAATATATCCAATTCTAGCTAATCCAATGCTGGCATGAGTTCATGGATTATGATTTAATCCCCAATAAAGGATAGATTGGATAGTATAAGGTAGCATAAGCCGCCATAAGCCCCACACTAATCATCAACCATCCATCATTGACCAGTTATATCCGCAAGAATCTCCCCATATGATGATAAAAACCTTATGGAAATGACCAAGTAATCATCAACCAACAGAGGGCTGTCGAACGCAGCCACTGCTTGGGAGCCGTACAGACTTCTCTCCTGATCCAATGGATGTACCCGAGCCTGGGGGAACACGAAAACATTGCTGAGATTTCTCCCGACGAAATGGAGGCGTAGAACGGGAATGGAAAAATCATCTAGAAATGGGCCTTTCAATGGAAACATCGTCTATAAATGGCTATTTGAATGGAAAAATCTTTCATAAGTGGAGGATAGTGGAGGTCTGTATGGGAAAATCCACTATAAAATGGAGGCAGATAGCTGGGAAACTCATCGAACTAAAGGAGTGATGCTCCATTGCCATCAACAAAAAAGTGCAGTTTGGTTTGCCCTTTTAACTGAGATTCGAGCATAAGCAGTCTGATTTCAAAGATTTGAGTAGCAGATGTGGGCATACAGCATAAATCATGCTACAAACGTGAAAATCTAGAGGGGATTCAAACCATATCGAAAAAAACGTTCAAATAGATCCTGTGGGGCGTGCGGTGAAGATAGTCCTCCAACAATCACGCTGGCAGTGACCACAGGCCCTGGTTGAGGAGTTGCGAAAGACGCTGGTCGTTCAGAAAGAACAGAATGCCTTGAAAAAGCTTGAAAATATGTATGCTATGTTGTGTATTATATACCTAGAGAGAGAAATCTAAAAATAATCAGTGCAATCCATCCAGAAAGGGCTAAACGCCAGCTGGCGTACGTAGCCCAGAGATGCAAAGGAGGAGGACAATGCCAAGAACTTCTTCAGATGGTACGTGAACCAGGTGAAAAATGCTAGAACTATATAGTAAACCATAGTAAACTCCAAACAAATGCAAAAGTCATCTATAATCATCTATCGCTATTTCAGAAACAGATCTTACTTTCCGGAATCGTTTTCTTGCTGTGTGACTTCCAAAATGATGACCTGTGACTCGCTTCAGCCATGTCTCCCAGAGTTCAATCAGCGAGATTTTGCACTTAGACTTGGAAGGTATTGCAAGGTCTTGCTGCAAAGGCGTAGGGCTCTCACTACGACTTTGGGCCGACGAATGCAAGGGAAAAAGTCTGAAAAGGTGTAGGCTTGCTCACTGGCAGACCAGTGCTGTTTTGGTTGTGGGCCTCAATATCGCCCCTGGATCCAAACGGATACACCCCTGGATGTTGAGCACCAACAGTTTCTAACCATCAAAACTCTGGAACGTGGGCGCACTTGGGCGCACTGAGCAAGCAAATCTGATTCCACCAAAATGGGGGGGTGCCTGCTCGCGACCGTGGCGAGAGGTCACCCGTGCCAGTGTCGGTCGCTGCTACAATTTTTGTTGACTCACTGGGGTGGTAACAATCTGTCATGCGGCCAGAAATGTGTGTGATGTGGGCCATTCAAGTGGTGATTTTCACACTTCGTACCATACTGTACTGTCTAGCAAACACGATCCCACTGGAACGATTCTACGCAATAGAAGCATTGGCCCATGACATCTTCGATGATAAATCCCCTTGTGGAAAATGGTGATTGTCCATAGCAAACTGTTAAATGACCAGAGGGAAGCATCTTTGGTTTTTCCATCATGCTTCAAATCCCAATTCAGCTACCAGCACGCGAACGTCACTGAACAAAGTGAGAAGAGATCTGACAAAAAAAGCGCAGGGAGGCTGACAGCTCGAAATACTCGGAGATGCTCTTCCCCCGACCAAAGCCAGGAGTAAACCGGTCATTTCACAAACACTGTTTCTGATGCCCAGATTTCCAGCTGTACAGGTTAATACAACCTGAGAAGGCGCTGGCTGGTGCCTTCGCAGATAGCTGCGCTGCTTTCGACAAGAACTGTCGCGGCCTGGTTGTTGCCGCAGGTGGAAGCAGAAGCACTTGGCTGTTTGAGTTTTTCAGACGAAGAGTCGTGCTTTGAAATTGTGGTTGAAAAGTGGAAGGGGGTATCCGATTATCCATGTATCTCTGATTCTTGCTGGATGCTTCCAGCTGTGGCTTGTTCCGACATTTTGTGGGTTGATATGTGAACTAAGCTGTAGACAAATATACTGCAAGTATGACTTATAGACTACAGACATGATTATGCAACGCCACTTTTGCAGATACGAACTCAATTCACAACATGCACTATGCACTTTTGATATTCCATCAACAGAACTAAACAGCGGTCTTTGCCAGTTGCAGAGAGAGAGAGAGAGAGATCATGGTTGGAAAGTACCAGATATTGTCATGCATGTTGAAACAGATCGGTCCTCCAATGCAACCACTGACCACTATTGAAGAATTGTATGTGTACATATAGTATATACATATATCATTGAATTATAGAAAATATCATATACATATCATGTGTAGATATATGAAAATATCATTATAATATATCATATATCATTATATATGCTATGTTGTCATATATATGTATAATGTATCCTATTAATACATATAATATTAATATATATATATATATGTTATCATTAATATGTATGTATATATCATATATCACATATAAAAACATATCATACGTCGATGGAAATACAGCGTATAGTCCTCTTGTGTTCTTTCATGGTCAGTGATCTTTTTTGCAAATCTGCCAGCTCACGTTCAACATGAACCTTGGTCGGATCATCATCCCCATTTCGGCACAAAACATCAACGTTATATATGCGAGCTGGTAACAATGTTCATCAATCTTCATCAACTAATGTCCATGTAATCAATGTTCATCAACCTTCATCAATCTTCATCAGTTTTCCAGGTAAAATAAACCATTAATGGACCATTCATAGTTGATCTGCCTCTGAATTTCCATGGTGATTCTCCACCCGCAGATCAGGGCGCGGCCAGCAAACCGCGGGCATCATTCGTGGTTGCTTCAAATACGTGGCATTGCGTAAAAAATAGCGGTAGCCCAAAAAAAAAACAAATTTATACATACCTCTGTGGTCTCTAAATGTCGAGACTCAAAAAGCTGGCTTGAATTTTTGAGCCATAGCCAAATGAAGCAGCTCGTCAAGACAGCCGATTGTGTGCGCAATTGATGATGGATACAGTGCTTGCACTCGTCTGGTGCGGAGATGGAAAAGACAATGATCTGCAATTGCGACACTCTACAGTATGGTCATAAGTGCCGGGATATCCAACATCCAAAACAAAATCGAAACAACCGATTTTGATCTTCTGTATGCAATTGGGTATCTGTTTCTGAACTTCATCCCACGGATTCATCAACCTCACTTGGTTACTCCAAAAGAACAGCAAACCATCGGGCTCCACTACTTGCTTGGAACATCACCCGAGGAACTTCTGTCATTGAGAGTTCCGGGAAAGAATACTGCCACACCGCAGATTCTAGTTGGTGACTTCAAATTTCACTGGCTTTCTTCAGAGTTTCACTTCATGCTTCATCAATCCTGCTACATTTTTCAGACTTTGTCTCTCCAAAGACACCAACCTGTCCGCGATGAAATCGGAAATTTCTACTGACACGGCAGCTCCGGTCAACCTCGGTGCAGATCCTGGAGAGTTGTGCTGCCCAAAAAACTTGGCATAGCTTGGCTGGCCATGCGGTTTCCCCCCATGGGGAAAAGCCCAGCCAGGCAAGCAACTTGGCACCAGCAAACTGAATGACTGACCAGAAACTCTGACCAGTCGTGATTCAACGTCAGGAGCGAGCGCAAGAGCTAAATGACTTGGCAAGATTCAAGACCATAAAGGATGAGAGAGGCATTTGCCTTGACTTATGTTTCCTCCCTTTGAAAAGTTCCAGGGACATCAATACTCCCACAATTGGATGATGGGGAAATTGACAGGACCCCCCTGTATTTGATGGCTAAAGCCTGGTACAGTAGTCGGGTCCTAGGGGTTCCTACTGAAGAAATCCTAGACCATCACCCAAAGGTCAAAACATGGAGAAATAGCAATGTGAAAGAAATATGTATGGGCATCTACAATGGGAATCCTTGTAATTGGTATGTAGATCCCTATCACAAGATTTGTGACCATCCTCCACGTTGGGCAATTTACCCTAATTGTGACCAGGGAATGTATGGATGATACCCCTGACTGTTGCTGGCAAAGGAAATCCAGCACCATTGATTTGGGGTCAAGTTGTTGAAGATCTCGGGTAGGATTTCCGTGTATTTGTCCACATGCACTCAGTATCATACCATCCGCTCCACCTCATGTATCTGGAACATCTATCAATCTAACAGAGTTCAAAACAACAAAACATGGCTCTGAAAATTGGTGATTTAGCACTCCAATTGTGGCCACTTTTCATGGCGTGCGCAGGTTGAAACATCAATCAAGCAGACACCATCTTTCACTCGGTAAAATAGTGATCCATGACCCATACTTGTTTCGAACCACCCTTTATACATTTATACATAGTTATATATATATATATATATAGATAACTATATTTAAAGTATGTATTCCGTATTTCATATGTGTATCTAGGATTATCTAAGTTTGCATTTATAATCTATATATAATATTTATAATGAGCTGATTGCATCTTTGTATTTACTATCCCCACATCGCCAACATTTCTGGCGTAACATCCCCACTTTTGCAGGTTCAATGTGCAATTTGCTGCTAAAGTTTGGAGTTCAACTCCGCATGTTTGGAAGGCAAGCCCCTTCTATGTTTTGTGCATATCATTTTTCTGGTTGGTTCCCACCTCCGCTGTTAATCTCCTGGTGGTTGGGTATGAATCACGATCATCCCCAAAAGAAACAAAAATCTAAGGGAATGGCTGGGAACCGCCATGTTTTTGTTTGATCATCTGGCAGGAGTCAACCGCACAACTTGCGACGTCTCCTCAGTTTGGTGCTGCCAAGGTTTGTCAAAGAAATTCACACAGCGCAGCCAGGTGCTCAGCAAACTAGCCCGCAGTGCGATGGAAGGCTGCTGTCTTGGCTTATTTGGGGGATGGTCAAAGAGCCATCAAGGCATTGATTTCATGAAAATTTACACAAGGAGAATTCTAAGGAAACGCAGATCCTACTTTTTCCTCAAAAATCACATCATCCAAAAACACAAGGACTCCTCACAAAAATCCCCCAGTAAGTCTGGGAACGGAAGAGTGGCTTGTTGAAAAAGAGTCAAACTAAGGTGACCTAAATTTCTGGTTCCAAAGTAGTGTGACATTTTGACCCATACCCACTTGCCAAGTTCCTTTGCGCGTGGTTGGCAATGTGACTAACACAGAAGGTTTCAGAACTTGATCGTTCAATCAATTTTGGAGAAGTTAAATCTCATGTTTGCTACCCTCTGGCAAATAGGGCAATGAAAATTCCCAAATTGATAGATGCTTTGCACGTGATTTGCCCATTGTCCGATTTTCCGTTGCCATGTTTGATTGCCAGAGGGTACAGTAACTTCAACAGTTTGCTAAGGATCTCAAAATTGTCTGGCTTCAACCCACAAGGCACAGTCACCCTGAAACACCAAACCATGGTCACATCCGGAAACTGCACTCACTGTCCAAAGGGTCCTTCTGGATGTTTCTGGTGTGTCGATCATTTGAATTGATCATCAGGATGGAGATTGATTCAAAATATACATCTATATGCTATAGGTATTACAGAATAGAAGTGTACAATAGTAGCATATATATATAAACAAGTAAACTATATATATATAATATACACATATACACAAGTAACGAATACAAGAGACAATTTCAGTATTGCAAAAGCAGACTGCTACCATCGAAGACGGAACATACTGTATAAGTTCTAAGCAGATTTCTGAGGTGTTGTCGAAACCCACGAGTCAGTCCACGCCACCAGCATCGAATTAAACGGCTGTAAGATCCTCGTGTCTCTGAACGTCTTCTTTCACCCAGCAACCGATATGCTGGATGGTGGTAACTACCGTCAAAAGAAGCAAAGGCAATATAAAACAAATGTCTTTGGCTGAAAATAAGGTACCCCACAATCCAATGATTTATCATAACTTAAATCTATCATCATTTTCCCTATGTAAATCGCAATTCGGGGCTATCTATACCACTCTCAGACACACCCAAGTAGTTGCATGATGGTGCATGTCTACTGAAAGAGCTTGCAAAACTGTCACTAAGTGGCTGCAACCACCTACCAGCCTAGGTCTTAGGTCGACATTTTCAGACATCATCATAAGATGCTGAAGACTGCCACATTGATGGTCTCAACTCTTGTCCACGCTCATTTGCGACATGGAACACCGCAGCCTGCCACGTACACGGTTCAACCAAGCTGGTTTGCGGAACGTGAGCCCTTTCACCGTCCTCTACACCTCTTCTTTCAAAGCAAAATTGGCAACCAAGCGGTACCTCTTGATTCTTCGTAGCAAAACGATAGGTGACTTTTTGGACTGTAGTGTTACTGGAATCGACAATGATCCGTTTGGCACGTTTTTAGCCTTGCAGATCCATGTATTACCAGAGGGGTTCTAACGACAAACTCCCAGTTTCAAAAAATGCCAAGTGTCTGAAGATCCATGAGCCCATTTTTAGGAGACATCCAAAATGATCCTCAACAGAACTGCCTGAAGAAACAAATTAGATTTGTAGTTTGCACCTTTCAGACAGGTAGTGTCACAACAACAAGTGACACTACAGTAGATGTTGGTTCATTGCACCAGTAGATTCCTAGCTCATCCATGGTCCTGCTATATTTTGCCAAACATGTCACATGTCACCAATGTTTTCCCACAATTCAGTCATGCAAATGTACCAGTCCTGTTCATGGCTGTGGGCTAAATTTGCACTGGCTACCCACTGGTTCTACTTGCGGTCAAAATGTCACCCTAGTTTTGCATGCAAAAGATAATTAGCTAGAGAGGGATGGGCCAAGCAGCTAGCGTTTCACCCCTAATTTGTCGGAAAGCGAACGGGTACCTGTATCTTCCTGCTGAAGGGCTAGAGTCATAGATAGTGGATGCATGGTGCCCTCATAGTCATGGTATGGTCACGGGCCCATGCCTGCTTTCTGCCTTCGTCTGAATCCTAGTTCTGGGCCATCTACTCATACTGTGTGGCCCATGAGCCACTTTGATATTAGACAATATTAGACACCCACGACACCCTCCGTACCATCGCGCCTCAAGCCATTCCTGAGAGGCTATAGAAATCTAGAAAATGTTTTGCGTAGTACAAATCAAACTCGTGTAGTATCTTCTCAAACCAAATGGTATGTATACTTAAGGCCGGGGCCTCTAGATAGCTGAGTTATGCTGGTTTCTGACTTGATTAACTAGGGACTAGGGTTTCTGGTGGATATAACGATGGTCAATGGTGTTTATAAACCAACTTATAAATAGGGGGCCACACCAACCTTGTGCGTGAAAAACGCAAAAGAGTTGCCCCTGTTCTGCATCAAGCCACGCTTATCTTCCAACATTGGTTCCGATTGAAGGAACATCTGTGATGGGTGTTAGGACCCTTGGGATGGAAAGGTATTACATCGATGGTTCAGAAGTGAGTGAGCCACCTGGGATCTATTAAACCTGTTTTAAATGTTGTAAGATTTCTGAACCGCCCCCGCTTGCACTTGGACATTTTACAAGATCCTGCTACTGTGTTGGACACAGTATACAGCTGTGCCGCGAGGGTTCTACTTCATCAACAAGAAGAATCATTCCGAGGCAGCGAAAAAACAGGATGCAGCCCACGAACCCGAATGCAGTCACGTTAAACACTTGTGCAGGATAAAATACAGCGTGAGTATCGTACAAGAATGCACTGTACAAGAATTTGAGGGGCTCGGATCCAATGCGGTCTACATATTCTTAACATTTCTTAACTATACTAAGGCCATAGTACTTTAAGAATTTGAGGGACCCTGGGTTAGGATTGCCCGAATTTGGGGCACCTCTACTGCCATCAATGAAATTCTTAAATTAGTAAAATTTTGTAGGTAGCAGCGGCGTCTGTATTGCAACAGTCTTGTACATTCGTCCCTGTGTCCCTACCATTGAAGACTGTAGAGTGTGGATTGGGGGGATTGTGGAGTGTGAAATGTGAAGTGTGGAGTGTGGAGTGTGAAGTGTAGAGTGTGGAGAGTGGAGAGTGGAGTGTGAAAGTGTGGAGCGTGGAGAGTGGAGAGTGGACTGTAAAGTGTGGAGTGCAAAAGGTACAGTGTGGAGTGTGAAGTGCGGAGTGTGGAGTGTGGAGTGTAAAGTGTGGAGTGCAAAAAGTACAGTGTGGAGTGTGGAGTGTGCAGAGTGGAGAGTGAAAGTGTGAAAGTGTGAGAGTGTGAAAGTGTGAAAGTGTGAAGTGTGGAGTGTGGACTGTAGAGTGTGGAAAATGGAGAATGGAGAATAGAGAGTGGAGTGTAGTGTAGAGTGGAGTGTAAAGTGTAGTGTGGAGTGTAAAGTGTGCAGTGTGATGTGTGAAGAGTGAAGTGGGGATTGTGAAGTGGGGATTGTAGAGTGTGGAGGGTGAAGTGTGAAGTGCGGTATAGTGTAGAGTGTAGAGTGTCGGAGTGTAAAGTGTGGAGTGTGAAGTGTGAAGTGAGGATTGTAGAGTGTGGAGTGTGCACGGAGTGTGAACTGTGCACAGTAGAGTGTGGAGTATAAAGTGTAGAGTGTGGAGATGTGTGGAGATGTGTGGAGATGTGTGGAGATGTGCGGAGATGTGTGGAGTGTGACGTGTTGAGAGTGGAGTGTGAAGTGTGAAGTGTGAAGTGGGGATTGTAGAGTGTGGAGTCTGGAGTGTGGAGTGTGAAGTGTGGAGTGCAGACTGTGAAAGTGTGGAATAGAAGGTGGGAGAGTCAAGCCTACACTGGTGAGTTGCTACTGCACCAAATACTGCGCCTGCCGCGCAAAATGACAATCCATACACGACGGGTCTTCACCACATGCTGCGCCTGCCACACAAAATGACACTCTCACGATGTCCCGCGCCTGCCACGCAATTTGCACGTTTTGAGCAGTTGACGCAGCCCTGGCAAGGCGATTCGCAAAAACACGCAACACGACACGTATGGGTACACGTCTCAAGTACTGCGCCTGCAAGCGAAATGACGATGGAGGTCTCCAAAGTCTTGCCCCTGCCACGAAAAATGCAACTCATCTGAAAACGATGCAAAAGTATCGCCTGCCACACGAACCACTTTCGACACGTTATGAAACATGCTGTGATGCCACGAAGTGCCACGCCTGCCACACGAAACGAAGATTGGACACGTTTGCAACCTCCAAAAATGACCCCCTTTGCAGCTTTCCCCATAGGCACGGCCATACAGTCCTCACGCGAACGGCGGCGAACGGTTGCGAACGGCAGCGGACGGTTGCGCAACGTCTGGCGAACACACCCTCAACCCCCAAACTGGAACCCTTGCTACGCATTCGGGAAAAAATGAGGATGAATTTGGGCGGCCACTCAATGCAACGTGTCCCATTCCCCGTTCATTTCAAACACCCCCGAGAAACCAGAAATCACCGCCAGCCTATGTGGGACCGTAAGATGTGCGTGTTTCATTTGATTGGGGGATGGGATTCAAAATAATGGTAAAAATAGTACGCGCTGGCGCTGACACCATCGTTTGCCCAAGAATTCAAAGGGCATCGTATGTTGATAGTTACCACAATTGCTGCAGGTCCTCAGAGACTACAATGATAGACTTCTTACAAGCCTTCAACATCTATCTACAATCTACTTCTCACCATTTAGGGTGGGGGGGTTGGGGGGGCACTGTGACATCTTTATCAAGCGTGTCATGTTACGCTACGGATGCGTCAGAGCTTCAGCCAATGGGTCTCATAGGCTCAGTTGGTTAGAACATACGACTAATACCCTCTGGTTATTTAACATAGCCATAGAAAATGGCCCATAGAAATAGATGATAAACATGGTGATTTGCCTAGTAAAAGTGGTGGTTTTCCATGGATATGTTAGATAACCAGAGGGTAACTGCAAGCAAATGTGTCCAGGCGCTTGCAGTTTCTGCTTGATCCGAGATTCAATCCACCATCCACCGCCAGAATACCTTGGCGCAGCGGCAGAGCCGGTGGATCATGGTGGATCATACAGCACTCCAATGTCAAATGTCATAGTATATATAGAAAAGAACAGAAAACGATAGAAAACTCATAGAAAATCATCGAATATCCGTTCTAAAAAAGAGTTGACTCAGCCTGCCGATGGATTTTCCCACAACCAAAACATCGAATCTCCGGGCACACTGCATGCAGGATACCATTCACACGTCCTCCAATCGGCAGCCGCATTGCGCAGGATGTGCTTTCGCCAATGGCTGTGCCGTGCATAGATCGATTCACCTCACACGAAAAGAAAACCAATCTGCCGGTGGTCGTGGCTACAGGAGTTCCCTCAACGAGAGAATTGCTACGGTACGGTGTATACAAATTATGTATGTAATGTAAATGTAAATGTAATGATGTAACGTAATCTAGCTTAATGAAATGTTTGTATCGTCATGTATTCATAGTTGTGTGTGTGTGTGTTTATGTATATGTGTGTATGTGCATGTGAATGTGTATCTCTATGTGACTATGTGTGTATATGTGTATACGGTATACGTTCATTTGATTTTACATGTATACATGCACATATGTTTATATGTATACAATCATACGTATCATGTATATGTACCTGTACAGGTGCATGTATATCTAAATTGCATATGCATATGTCTGCAAGCCTGTCTATCTTTCTGCCATGCCAAGCTATGTAACTCTTATGTCATTTATGCATGCATGAAGAATGTGAAGGACTGTAGATGGTAGCAATCATACTCAGTTAAAAATGTGCAGTGCAACGAGAAGCAATGTCCAGAGATGTGAAGCAAAGGTATGTCTCTGTGTGTGTATGTGTCTGTGTATGGGTACGTGCACGTGTACGCGCACGCGTACGGGTACGTCGTACGTGTACGTGTAGATAGGTAGCTAGGTACATATATTATGTTGTGTCATGTCATGTCATGTTATGTCATGGTATGTATGTCTGTAGGTGGTTGGTAGGAGGTAGGCAGGCAGGCAGGCAGGGCGGGAAGGTACTACATGCACTTCTACATGCCAAATATGAAACAACTAGGGGGCAAACGAATGGAAACCTAGAAGGTCCATGCTAGAAGGCAAATCATCAAACGAATTGATCATCCATTGAGCCGTTCGGATTCCTCGAACTTCACATGCGTTTGTTCAATCTATGGCATAGAGCATAGCATTTCCTGGGATACACCAGGAAGGCTGTGGATAAAAATCCCGGTAGCCTGATTTTCACTTCAAGATCTCTGGCAGTTGTGGATCTTGGAACTAAAAAAGAACGATTCATCTGGAAGATCCGCTGGCTTCTGACCCATCCCGACTATGATTCCATGCCATTTGAATCCATTTGAATCCATTGAAGATACCATCTGTAAAGTTTGCTATGGAAAATCCCCCGTTGTTTAATAGGTAAATCATCTGTCTGTACATGGGCCATGGCTTCCATAACACATTGTTGAATTACTGGAGGGTATCCGAATCTCTGCCCTGCCTCCGGCTCCAACCAATTGCGAAAGTTTTCATAATCCTGGCTGAAGGGAGGCCCCCGCGTTAGAACATGTGGCTGCTCCAACTTGGATGTGGTGATGAATCTAAAAATCTAGTTGATGTGATTTGAGCATGGACTTGTTGCAGGTCCCAAATAATTCATGGCGGTAACCAAACATACAGGAACTATGGAAAATCATTTAATCAATTGTTCTAATAGGTTTGTCATTGAACTAAATGGGCCATAGCTTCCAGTTCGCTTCCATATACCCTCTGGGGATTTCATATATATAACTATTAAAATGGACCATTGATAGATGATTTATGATGATTAACATTAACCCGTATTTTCCGTAGCTACATTAAATAACCAGAGGGACTGTATCTTGTCTCGGCTTTGGGGGAAGTGTCTCATCGCCATTCGGTAAACCCGAGCAAAACACAGCCATTTTGGAAGAGAACGCCCCAAGGGCGGCCGAAGGTAAACCTCCAGTTTTTCTTGACAAAATCAGCAGTGTGATTGATGAAATTCCTCATGCTTAGGGAACAAAAAATATGGGCTGGAGATTCAATGCTATCGATGCGGACCTATGTTTGCTAGAAGCATCCCATGCGTTTTGCAAAATCAACAAAAAATGGTCTAGTCTATGTATTCGGTTCGTATGGTTTTGGCCATGTTTGTTCATACGGGCAAATATATGTGTGTATATATATATATAGCCGATTTTTATGGGACTAATTCAAAGCATATGGTCTCTCATGTTTGGGAATGCCATATTTGAAACAGTAATTATGATGAAACTCAGTTCCTGTTTTTCAGCATGATGTTGAATCGCACGAGTTTTTGGTGTTTTACCTGTATACCATGCAGCAGTTTGGGGCCAAGTTGCCTTTCTCGGCTGAGGTGGCTTTGGGGGTTACCCTCATGCATGGCGTGCCCCCAAAAAAAGGTGTTTGATTCCTCTATATACAATATATTGTTGCTTTATATAATGATGTGTATGTATGTGTATATATAATATATATACATAGCTAAAAATTAAGTCATGAACCCAGCCAAGGTTTTCCATATGAGTGCGTCTGTGGCAAAATCCAATGGTTTAGAAAATCACCTCCCCTCTATATTAGTTTCTATGATTTTATATGTCTATTACCTGTGTATTATGCATATATTATATTTGTTAATGTATCATTATATAATTCTATATAACCATATTAATATGAGGTGTATTCCCCATCTTGGATCATGGCCATATCTTCAGCTGCAGGCCATGGATGCCATATTGCCTCCTCGGCAAAGAGGCTCTTCAAATGAAAAGCATCACGCTCTTCTTGCGAAAGATAGAATTTCACCTGCCAGTAACGTGTTTCCTGCTGACATTTCACTCTAGTTCATGGGCTGCTAGCGTTTGCAATTGAAATTCAAATAAACAACCAAAAAAAAACAACAACAACCGCTGCGGAGGCAGTTTATTATTGCCTGGACACGTATGGTTTTATTATTGCTTTCCTTGGTACTCCATGGGGGGTAGCCTTANGAGGCAGTTTATTATTGCCTGGACACGTATGGTTTTATTATTGCTTTCCTTGGTACTCCATGGGGGGTAGCCTTACCGAGCTCGAAAAATTGCATTTTTAAAATGCAGTTTAATAAGGGATCAGCTCGTTTTGGAACTGAAATGTTTTTCTGTTTTGTGGCATTCTTTTTTTAAGAGCTAAGAGAAGAAAGAGGAAACTCATTTCTCTGCAATTGAAATTCAAATAAACAACCAAAAAAAAACAACAACAACCGCTGCGGAGGCAGTTTATTATTGCCTGGACACGTATGGTTTTATTATTGTTTGTACCTAATTGAAAACAACGAGGACATCTATGTGTGTTTATTANCTGCGGAGGCAGTTTATTATTGCCTGGACACGTATGGTTTTATTATTGTTTGTACCTAATTGAAAACAACGAGGACATCTATGTGTGTTTATTATTGTTTATGTATTTTTGGATATATAATTGCTTTTTTCGGCAGGTCGGGAAAAATATTTTTTTTAATGCCTATACTTTTTTGTATGGGCAATAATGTGACACGAGATGTTGGAGTAATGATGAAATGGCAATACAAAAAGTAAAAGGAGCCCTTTTACTTTTAGTATTGGCAAAAAAACAGGTGNGACACGAGATGTTGGAGTAATGATGAAATGGCAATACAAAAAGTAAAAGGAGCCCTTTTACTTTTAGTATTGGCAAAAAAACAGGTGTTGGGGCCGAATCATTTTTTTATTGCTTAGTGCTTGATTATTGGGCTTCAAACATTAGTTGGTTAGTTTATGTTGGTTTAGTTTCAGGGGCTTTAACGAGTGTTTATGGGGAATACAACGTAATAGTTAATGGGCTGAAACTAGACCAACTTGTACTTGAGAAGTCCCACCTTGCAGGTCACAACAACTATCCAGTTGTTCTGTGCAAGAATACCACTATGAACTGTAGTTTGTTCATAAGCACCACCATTTTCCGTAACATCCAGTTACTGTATACATACTGTTTCATAACATTGCATAACCATTATTATGTTGTATAAGATTTGCTGGATCTCTCTGTTTCAAATCCTGCTTCATGATGTGTTGATACTGGTACAAATTTCCACAACCTGTTTTCTAGTGGGTCAATAATTAGTGTGTTCTCTTACCACATTCTGGATCTTTGACCTTACCCCGCTAGACTGTAAGGCCCTGATGTCATGCTCCGACACTGAGCTGGTGAAATATCACCACCATGGCTGGCGCTGGCCGGCGCCAGCACCAGCACCATCAACAAGAACCAGCAATAACCACGCCATACAAACCAACTACAGTAACTAACTACCTAACTGACAAACTCCATAAGTAAGCCTAAGATTTTGAAGTCCTGTACCGCTTGGGAAACTCTGTTCCTATCTAAGGAATATCGGGAGCCGGAATAGCCATAGCTCAGCTCACCGCGCCTCTGTGACTGGCATCGACTCTCCTGGCCGGAGATGATGTCGATCTTGCCACGATACACATGTAATTCACATGGAGTAGATACCCTCCAGTAAACTAACATAGCTATGGAAAATGGCCATTTATAGTGGATTCTCCCAAAAAAATGGTGATTTTCTATAGCTATGTTAGTTTACCAGAGGGTAAGTGTAAATAAATCAAAATAGAGGCAATACGAAACCACTATTATTCTATATGTATGTATATGTGTATATATCATACATCCCAATATATTGTGGATTAAGACAATATGTTATCATACTATGTTTATAAAACACCTACTATGGAGATAATCATACATGTTGAACTTCCCCGAAGGTCAGGGACCGCCTTAGTCGTTTCGATTCTTATGAGTCTGATTGATGAGCATTTCCCCAGGGTAGGTGGGAAATCCCCATTAATGGGAAGATCATCTATAAAGCGAGGATTGTACATGTTCATGTTTGATCACAGGAGGGTATCCTGAACTCAACTCAAAAGTGGATGTTCAACGTCTTGATGACGGAAATGATGATGGGTATTGCCAGCATTGATATGATGAAAGTCCGAGTGTTGATCCACCCTGGTCATCGAAATAGGCAATCGGAACAAACTGACACTCCACAAACATGAGTATGTACCTAGACCCCCCAAGTACCCATCAAAATTGCCAATTGCTATTATGCCTTGAATATCCTTGAATTATATCCCATATGTAAGTTTAGTACATTTACCCTTGGAATCTGAGGCTCAAACCCAGGTGAAGGTGAGTTGAGTCCATCCGGAAACCATGGATTGGTAGGGAAAATCTTGACTGGAATCCATGGATTTTCCCATGAGATATAGAAGCTTCCTGTACATTTTCCCTCAAACCAATCCATTGAATCCGAAGACTGAATGGGTCCTGGAGGCCATTTTAGCTTGACATCAGGTTTTCACAGCCCAAACTGAATGGACAATGCCCTGTCCCAATCATAGAGATACAAAAGCCATTGTAGCAGAACCAGAAATCAGTTGTGTGGTAGAATAAAAACTACAAATCACAGAGTTCTTCCACTAAGCTCATATGTATTTTAAGAATTCTGGGATGTGCAGTTTTTCGATCACAATCCTGAAGTATCCTGGAGTCGTGTCCATGTTTCCAGAATTCACTTCATAATGTCACAGAAAAAAAGTAAACCATGGTCTTGGGGATGCCCTTAAAACCATGGTTTCCTGCTTCGATTTTCCCTTCAGCCAATCCATCCATATATCAAGGGATTTTCTGTGGTATTCTCTGAATGAAATCACTGAGCCCAGCTGCTTTCCAAGTCAATCTCCAACTCCATGCGGACCCCATCCGGGAGGACTTCCTGGTAAGAGCCGGATGTTGCAACGTACACATGGATTTTATGGTGAGTGTATGTCAATTCTATGGTCATTCCATATCGCTTTCTGTCGTTTTATTGTGCTTTGAATGGAACTTAATGGGGATAATGGAAATAATATGACCGCCCAACCAACATACACCACATAGACCACAGACCCTGAGACTCCCCCATAGCAGTCATGTTGGTTGTGGGATGGTATTAGTTGTTGTTGGTGGTGGTTAAACTGGCTATATAATTATAAACCCTCATTGGTGCGTGGGTCATGTTTGGGGCTGGTTGAATTCCCATGGTTGTTGATTGGTTTGTTTTCTTTTGAAGCAAGGAGAAGGAAGTAGAACAGCTACCTGGCAATGTTGTTACTGCCAATACCTTCAGGTATTGCAAAGGGAGTTTGCTTTGTCTTTTGATACCTATATGACGGACGATACCACTGTGAGGATCCACTTCAACCAATGATCTGTTTCTCACACAAGGTCGAAGCACATGCGTGGCTGTGGATGTGGATATCGGACATAAATGCAAAAAACAGATCATGTTCGAACCTTCATCCACGATTTTTTTGGATGTTTGCTTTCGACCCATACTATCCCATACAATTTGATGCCTGTATTTTTGACAGCCCATCTGGATGATGTTCCAGATCCAAGATGTTCCAAGCATCCCATTGTGTCATGGAGCCAATTGAAGTTGAAACCTCCAGGGAGCTGTGAGATCTTTCGAATGGACATGTTCAATCTGAACAACATATTTCTGCAGACCATTTGCTCAAGGTACGAGTACTTCCAAGAGTTCATGATGGGAAAAGAATGGCAGATTGAACTAGCGTTCAGTCGAAACTAAAAAGACCTTACAGCTTGAAAAGTTTGACATGGCTGTGTCTGAAAATGGTGTATGTTCACCCAAATGGTCATTGAACAAATTGGAAAATGGATGATGCATCAAAAATTCGAGAAGTCCCCGAAATCTTCATGTGCCAAAGCTCCCAACAGTGGCCTCCAAGAGTCCTGTCTCCCTCACCTCCTGGTGCCGAATGAAACAATGAAGGGCCGTATGTGCATACTTTGTGTATACTGTAGAAGTAAGCATTCTGAATGGATACAACATGATACAACATATTCAACATGAACCATACTGACATATACTGACCATACTCCACACCATAGAACATCACGGCTTGGTTTGCATGCTGAGGATGTTATGTTAGGGCGATGCCTCTACTGTCCGGCCCCAAACCTTGTGGCTTCCCAGTACTACAACGACCTCGCTGGTAATTGTGTAAAACCATAAGGACCATAATCCTAGACAAGTCAAGCTACTGCAACCTGTGAAGTTGCTTGCGGGTCCTCATATGTTATGACCGATGATATGGAAATTTGTACAACGTTCTTTGGTTGACTTTGCCATTGTAGCCTTTGTTTATTGGATTGGTTGAAGGAAATGTTGCAGGAAACCACCTGACTGACAGATGATGGGGGTATTCTACTTGGCCAATCTTGGATACCTGCGAAAAATATGCGGTTTTGCTGGTCAACTTGACATATCCCCATTTATAGCAAGGATCCAATGCAGCTGTCTCAAAAAGTACCCTGCGCCAAGGTCGACTTAGTTGTGAAGCATGCATGCCTCGTTACTTCTTCATCCTAAGTAGCATAGACCCATAGGGACTCACCCATTTCGGAAAATCGTCTTCTAACCCCCCCCAACTGGCAGGGTCCAATTGGTAGATGGTACCCAAATTTTGCTCATCATCATCCCATAGATCTTCCCATCCCATCCATCATCATCCCATCGCGCTCCTTGCGCTGACTGCAGGGACTCCCTGGAATCGATTCTGGGAGCACCTTGCTGCCCTTGCTCTCACGCACAGGCTGCCACCAGGCCGCAGCCTTTCGGAAAAACGGCGACCATCAACGTTGTTGGTTGATGAAATTGACGAAAAAAAAATCAGGCCCCTTTACATAGCTTTTCTAAACTATGCTATATTGTATGTATATATATATATATTATAAATACCTGAATGTGTGTCTGGTTGACCGCTACAACAAGTTGGCGATTTGATGGTATGGTATCTTTTTTTCGGAGGTGGACTTTGGAAATGTCAGGACAGGACAGGGAACCATCAGCAGGAAATAAGGCCATCCACTGACAACAAATCCAGTACGAAATGACCCCCTGACTCATGGCAGTCTCATTTTGAATCTCCAGTCTTTAACAGATTCCAAATATGGAATGTGGACTTATCAAACAAACAACACGGCTTTGCAGCACCGAGTTTTTAACCAACAATCTGTGGAGCAATTAGCTGTCTCTAGGTTCGCTCCACAAAAATATTCAGACCTTCAAAAACCAAAGAGCATCTTGTACCCAATTTCCCCGAAAAAAATACAGCGGACTCCTTGAGATTCATCCACAAACAGACTCCTTAGCTTGAACAAAGAATGAAATCATTCACACATCCAAAAAATGAAATCATGCACACATTCACTCTTCCAGCTTTAAAGCCATATCCCAAAGAACCCCCAGGGCGCCTTGGCCAAACAGCTCAAATCCTGCGATCCCAGGTGACATGAAGGGGGCGCAACAATGACGTGACTAGCGGTGATGTTCGCAGTTTGGGTATGTCAGATGTCTGAAAATGGGGTTCCAATGGGCTTCCAACATGGGGTGTTTGACATAGTTTTTAACATTTTTTAACCATCGTATACCATCGTAAATTTGGGGTACCCTATTTGCCGACAAACCCATTTTGTTCAACTCGATTTTGGAACAACCGTTCGCTTGGGAGAATACAGCTGTGAAACGAACGTGTCCTATATAGTCAAAATCGCAATTCGTGCGTTCCATGTTTAATCTTGCAAGTGTCAAAACCTTCAAACAATCCTGTTTGGGCGTATCTGAAAATATG
This sequence comes from Symbiodinium sp. clade C Y103, assembly GCA_003297045.1. Lineage (NCBI taxonomy): Eukaryota > Dinophyceae > Suessiales > Symbiodiniaceae > Cladocopium > Cladocopium sp. clade C. The sequence continues at coordinate 387,222 of BGPT01000089.1, forward strand.
GTACCCCCAAAATCCAAGTGGGTTGTCACCATACCCTTCCAAATTGCCACATATTCTGCGTAAATCGCCATTTTCAGACTGGCATTTAACCTACAACCATCTCTTCACCGCCCGCACCTTCTCTGCCGTAGTCTGTTTCCAAGTGGACTGCAACACGCTCGAGGTGAATTGGGCTTCAAGCTGTTGGTCGAGGCCTCAAAGGGGAAGATGCTGGGTCCATTGGGATCCAAAGGGTACCCCAGGAACTGGGATATGTTTTGGAAATTTCTGGCGCCCCAGTTTCAAACACACCCAAATCCTGTAGGACAATGATGTTCAATGGAAGCGTGCCTGATGAACGACCCCTCTTATCTATTGGCTGACAATTTGTACCAGGGGTTTTACAATCTGCCCATATAGGACCCCAAGATCAATAGATCCATGCATTGTTCTGCGTCAGAAAAATATCTGTTGGTCACAAGACATGGCCAATCTTAGATACCCTGCAATTAGAAAAAAGAACTATTCGCCATTATGTAGTTAGCATGTGCATGCATATATATATATATATGTGTATATATATATATACATATATATATATACAGTACATATGTATATATATATATATACAGTACATATGTATATATCTATATATATATATATCCTCACCCACCCCACCAGAACCCCCCCGAATGCATATTTCATTGGTATTTACAGTACAAAATAGCTCAAAAATCTATATGATTTAGAGTCACTAAATTTGATCTCTCATGATACAATAGTCTGAAGAAAAAGAAGCGCACTCTACTAGCAGCACAAATGTTTGTCGCGAGCTTTGCAAAGGTTGCTATAACTGATGCTCACAACTAAATGTTGTGTGAGTCATCGAAATTGCATTACAGTNAATGTTTGTCGCGAGCTTTGCAAAGGTTGCTATAACTGATGCTCACAACTAAATGTTGTGTGAGTCATCGAAATTGCATTACAGTTGTAACTACCATTTTGTACTTATCATACACCTTCAATATGTACCATCAATATTCCATTTAAGATACCGTTAATATACCATTTCATATGGACCATTTCATATGCCATTTACACCTTTAGTATAAATTGAATATACCTTGA